>CM077503.1:31901188-32371062 GCA_039654745.1 Houttuynia cordata
GAATAGGTCTATGATTTTACAAACACTGCAGATAGCTGACGATACATAAAAACATGAGTAACTTACTAGCAGTAGTGACAGTCATCCAATTGGACTTCCCACAGTTTGCAAATTCCTCAAGTTAAATCTAGGATGTCATTTGCGTATTTAAGTTCATTTGCGTATATTGACATTTTGCAGTCCTTAGTTGTGGCTTCTTTAACTAACTAAAGCAAAACCAGATTGGCGGCAGAGTTCTGTCACATCCCACCAGAGAAGTTACTATCCAGGTCCAAGGAAGCTTCAGAGAATCAGATGGGAATCGACCTGTTCAATATATGGTTGGCACAAATAGGTTTGCCATCAGCACGATGGAACGTGGACAAGCTCATCCAAGCAGGCAAAGAGGCAGCACTGGTTTGCATACATTATAGTTCTCTCTGAAAAAATGGTTACACAACAGAGCCCGGATTCCAAGGAAACTCTTTTATCACAATGGTATATGAACACATAAACAGTAAGTTTTGTCAATCTTCAGAGTTGTCAGGCCGACTTCTAGAGATCCTCCTCATCCACTTTTTCTGCGAACATGTAAGTTCCCAAAAATCCGAACCAGAAGAAGAGATGCTTGGAGAGGCTTTTGAGGCTGGTAGTTCTGCTGGAAGAGCAGCTGCAGTACTAGTGAAAGCATTAAGAACTAGGAAGGCTAGTATGGGAGAGAGATCCAAAGTTCCCCCAAATGGAGGGATAAGCCCACGGAATATGTTCAGATACGGATCACATATATTACTGAAACAGAAGAAGAAAAAAGGATAGATAATTAGTGTCATCGTCTGCCTGCCATTACCACCATATATACCCAAAAAAAGCCCACATATTGGTAGTGTTTTTGCACAAAAATTGGAACTTTTTATTACCCATTATATGCAGATAAAAAGGAAAAAAGAGAATTCCCACAAACAATAAAGCTGAAACATGCGCATATGAAGTAAAACAAATATCTTGATATCACCACCTAGTGAACATAATGGATGAGTCGAGACGCCTCAAATCAGTTCATAAAGAAATGTTAAGTGGTATTTAAGGAAAGAGGGTTCTAACAGCTTAGCTGTCAACAATTTTGATCCGAAGACAGCAAACATTGAACATAGTCACAAATACTCCATCAAAAGGAGGAATAAAAGATCCCATAATGCGCCTTAGGATGCAGTTTTTTTTAATGCCTGCACTAAATTTATATCTCAGCAGCATGAAGACCCCTATAACCAGGATGATGGATGGCTCATTTTTACTAAGTACAGTCATTTCCATGTTTATTCAATCTTCTTTACCATATAATTCATCAAAAACTTTTATATAAAAAAAATAGAAAGGAAACTGCACTTCAAAGACAAAAAACTATGAAGAAAAGGTTGCTCCCCAACCCTTCAAAAACATGGAGTATGCATTACAAAGAGATTTTCCAGACATGTTTTTAGCAACAAACTTATAAATATATATATCGATTGATAATAATGCAGCGTGTCGACAAAAAATGCAAATCCCAGCTTCAATGACTTGCCATGCAATTTTTTGTTCAGGAAATATTCAAACCTAGGTATAGCTTAAATAAAAAAAGAAGTTTTTCAGTGTACCTATGGACATTTTATTAACCAGATAAGCTAAGGAAATGGTAGATTATTTATCTTTCTACAAATAACAATCTTTAATAGGCTGACATACCTTAGAGGGCTGACAATGGCTGGCGGCGAGTTTGGAAACCAAGTTAACACAAGCCTGACGATCAGCAGAGTGTTATAGATGTTCAGGAAATTTAAGATCCCATTAGCCACCACAATGCCAGCTACAGAATCACCCGGCAAAATAGCAGCAAAATTGTGCATTGACAAAGAATTTGGCCTCCAAAATTTACGGGGTTGATTCTGAAAGAAACAATCAAGAATATCAACAATGGTTGGTGAAGGTGAAATGCATGGTTCATCGATCATACTTACTCTCCATCCAATAAAGCCTGTCTGCATTTGAAAATGCGTTAAATTTATTGGGCTCTAAGGCCCGTACTAAAAACCAGAATTCTTCCCTGCTCTCCCATGTTCATGAGGGAGTAAAATGCAGACAGGATTTAGTAGACCAACGGAGTATAATATATTCTCCATCCCACAACAACAACAAAAAAAATTAAAGAACTTTCAGCGGGGAAAAGATATTCTGATTTATCCTCCCCTTACGTCCAAAGAAGAAACAAAGTGGAAGCGAAAGTGATAAATAACACGATGGAAGAGAAAACGAAAGAGGATCAAAGTAAATGCAGATTATGCTTGTCAAGGGCTGCTTGCAATAGTAAGTGCACTGTTAACATCTATCACATCGTATATTTCTTTTCGCTCAGCACGATTATCCCATTGTGTGTCTGAAGTTGATGGCAACATCTAAGGATTACATTAGCGGTGAAGAAACAGAAGTAAGAATTTCCAGCAAACCTTAATGAATGCAAAGGAATGTAGGCAATCAATTGTTAGACAACTTAGTACAGGCCACAAATTGGCACAATTTGTAACTTTTAGATGAAGATAATTTGGAATCTAAATGCAGAGGTACAGAAGGCAATCAATTACTCTCGCCTCTCGTTGATCACTAAGTAAAGTCTAAGCCAGGAACATGTAATAAAAACATGAGCCACAGACACCGTGAAGAGTTATTTTTTGATTTTTTTCTCATTTTAGAAGTACTATCAGGCAATTGCAAAAACCTTTGCATTTTAGTTTGCATCAAAAGAAAAAGGCTGTGCATTTTAGTCACTACAAATGTAACACAGCAAAGGCAGTTTGCAACTGGAATGTCCATCACGACCACGAGTGCAACCCCGAGAAGAGACAAATTCAACAGGGGAGACATATAGGAGGAGGGGATGTGAACAATGCTTTACCTGTGCGAGTAAGCAACGGAGACGCAGAGTAGCAACCACGATTTGGTTTTCGGAGGCGAGAGTTCCTAATCCTCGCACGAACCCATCCAAGGCGGCGGCGAGCGAAGCATGAAGGTTCCTCAGATTTCCATCAAAGAGTGTCCGGAAACTGGGTTTGGCAGGTGAGCCAGAAGCCGAAGGGTTGGTGGAGAAAGGGAGATGGCAGAATGCGGAGGAGAGCAGTGCGCTGCAGCTGCTGGCCAAGTTGGAAGAAGCACTTATCTCTTCATTCGAAGAAGCCAGAGCAGAAGAGGAGCTCATGTTAGCTTCCCAATAGAAGAAGCTCTCTTTGCCACTGCTCTGGCTTCTCTGAAAACAAACAAGTGAGCGGAAGACGATGGTTGGAAGCGGCGGGGTGGATAATGCTCGTTTCAATGACGTAACTGCCCCTGTATTCGACGCGCAGGAAAATGGATAAGGAAATCCCAGGCCATGCTTTCTCATGCTGGCCATGGCCGGGACCCTGTCCCCAGTGGCGCACGTTATCACGGCCGCGCCTTCCTCTTGTAGAGAAGCCCCTCGGCGCAACCTGGGAGGGTTTCACTGCACCACAAGCAGCAAGACAGTGGCTTGCTGGGAGAGCTCCGAACTGCCCTTTGAGAGCAAGCCTTGCAGTCGGCGATCTGTGTGCCTGGCTCTCCTTCTCTTCCACTGGTTCGCCTTTTCCCGCCCTTCACGTGAGCACCGCTTCTTGTTGATTCCTCGCCATAAATTCCATTCTTCTGATTTTGTATTGTGCGATCCTCGTTTGTTTATCTTTCTCCTCACAGAGGCTAAAGCAGGCAGCATTTTTGATAAATATGTCAAAAGGTGAGGAAGAGGGTTTTAAGGCTTCAGGAAGATAGGTAGTCGTGAATTTTACCTTGGATTTCAGCTTAAGACTTGGGATAACTCGTGAATGTGGGAAATTGATGCAATTATTCTCCGTGAGTCTACTTATTCTCCGTTGCATGTTTACATTAGCACTGTGACACATTTTATTCTCTGCTCATTGTCTTGGTTAATTTGAGCTCCCTAGTTCTCCTAGACACTGCGACACTCTCAAGCCAGAAGTGTGTTTATAAAAATGAACCTGTTTACACTACGGTAACATCCGATGATGTCACTGTGTGAACAATACATATTCTAAGTTTATTATGAAGATCAGAACTGTTTCTTTCTCACCTCTGTTGGTTTTCTTCCTGTAGCTGTTGTCTTCGTTTTCTCTCAGTATATTCAATTTCAAGTTATACTCCTCAAGTTGATGTTTGGAAATGTATACATCAATAATTGCATGTATTATTGTTGATATAATTGAAGTCCATAGTTGCACATTCTCACCTTGTAAGATTTTTCTCCAGTGAGTTCTGGTCATAGATGCCTGCTTGTATGCTTTTTTAAGTTTGGTTCTTTTTTTTGTTTAATCCAGGAAGAGACTTGACCCCCTAGAGGCATATGTACCTGTTGTTATCTTAAGTCACGCGGTTCAAGGACTTAGGTAATGGTTCTACATGTTCTCTTCCCATAACTTTCTCTGTTATTTCTTCAAGATATTCTCAAATTATATTTACGTGTAATTTGACTGCAGTTTTGCTCTTCCTAGCATATAAAGTTTTGGTATTCTTACAAGTCATAAGCTAGAAACAGCATTTGATACAACCTTGTCATTATTGTACTCAGAAAAGACCTTGGAAGAAGATCAGCCAATATATGCTAATTGCAGATCTCTGTTGCGTTCAGGACCTGCAGCATCTTTGCGTGTAAACATCCGGGCTATAAGTATTGGGTTGTTTTTCTTATAATTTTTGTGTTACTCTATAACAAGAGAATCTTTATATACTCTACAAAGTTAGATGGAATATAATAATCGTCCGTAATTACATCCAACTTTGGCACATTCCATGGTAAAACCTATATTCTATTCCAGATCCACATCAGGCACATGGACATCCATTTTGATTTTGCTAAGAGTTGTCATGTTAATATTTTGATGTGGACTGCTTATGTTTGTAATAGGTGGCACAATATTCTGAAGATGATGGTCAAGAGAAGATTGCATTTGTTGCTGTTAATGAATGCCTTGGGTATTTGTTATTCAGTTTAAAATATATTCAGTCATAAAGTTTTATAATGTGGTTTTGGCGAAATCTTGCTTGGCCTGTTTGGCACACCCTTTAGGGCTTAAAAACTTAAGGTAAAACGTTACGTAACCCTCCTCCTGATGAGGAGGGTTAGCCCGTAAAAGACGGAAAGTCCTTTCTCATGGAGGGGAGCCAAACAGGCCGGGCCTTGGAGGAGTTGGACTCTCTGTTACTGCATGCATCCAGAAAAGACCCTGAGGCCACTGTTGGATCAATGAAGAAGCAAATTGCAGTGGCTGTGCGTGCACTAGACAGGTATGATGATCCTTGTTTTAATGTAGCTAACAATTATTCCAAAAAAATGTAGTTAATGTTATTGACTCGTAGAGATAATGACGATGGACAATAATGATAACAATTATATCAGGTTTTCGTCATCCACAATCAGTATTTGTCCTTAGCTGATGATTGTGATGGGTTTGAATGGTGGCTGGTCCTAGTTGATGACATGATCTCCTGAAATTGCCATCTCTCTATACGAAAAGCCATTCTACGATGTTTTCTTTTTTATGCTTCTATAATTTGAAGTTGGCTTTGTTAGGGGATTGCTTTTTTTCTTCTTCTGATAATGTCTTAATTATAGCCTTCTTGAGACTGTCCCATCGGTGGTACTCGATAAAGGGAAGGCAATTGCAGACGCCTATAATATGCCAAGCAGCCCGAGTAAAGAACCAAATGGATCTGAATACATAGATAGACCCAGACCTTAAGCAGTTGGAATCTCTTCTTTAATTCCCATGTAGGTATTGGTTTTCTTCTTTTTTTTTTCTTTCTTCCAAAGGGGCAACCAAATGTAGAGAGACGGGCATTGATTTTATTCACTGTTCTCTGTTTGATTGTAAATTTCTGTGCTGATTATACGTCACAAATGAAAAAACATAAAATTTTCACTTTTATTTAGGACTGAATGAAATGAATTGTAGATTGAGCCTAGGTCTCAAGCGATGAAAACAACGAAATCTTTTTTTACTATCATCCAGCTGATTTAAAGGCGCGTTATGTGAGAAGCCAATGAAATATGCCTGAACTTGAGAGTTTGGGCTGTGGGACCTCCCATTTGTGTGGCATTACCAACGAATGCAGCTACCACCGTGCCATTGACCCACATAACATTGCATGGTTTGTCAAGTATTTTCAATTTTTTTTTCCGAAATTGACCTGCATCTTTACATGGCAAATTTCTGATTCATCTCCTATGTTCTAGAGTTCCATAGTTGTCCAAAAGAAAAAAGTTCTAGAGGGCCATCTGACTAACCGTCGTAAATGACATCATCTTACCCTATTACGCTTGCGGACAACCGGACACTGAGGGCAACTGACATGAACCTCATGGCTGCATTCTGCAAAAGCACCAGAACCAGTTCTCGTCTAATCGCATATCCTCGGACTGGTCTAATACACTTGATAACTTAGAAATCAAATTATACACACTCCAAACTCCTAAGTAGCGCGAATCGAGTCTCACTCTTTAAGGCAAATGGACTGTTATCACTTATCAGTTATGAAGATACAAATGCTCGAGGCACGCCTATATATAGAGAGTAACATGATTGAATGGCTACCTGCTTTCAGAATTCGGATAGAATTGAAATCTCATTTTTAGCGCATTGGTATTAGTCAATTCTAATTCTTGTTCCATGTGGCAGTAACATTTTTAATATGCCGATGTCTTTTTCTTCTCTTGAAGTGAAAACCATCATAAGGCTGATGAGATGCTGCGGTCATGGCATTCCAATTAATAGATTACAAACAATGTTATATATTAGAATATCCTAGCAATACACTTAAAAGGATGTTTGAGGAAGTCAGTGTTTGTCTTGAGTCTTACCTGTAGTGGAGAAGACCTGGCTTCAAGTCTCAACCCAGGCAGAAGGGGTTATCTTAGAACTGTAGGTGCTCTGCGTAAATTCTCCACTGCTTTTTAAAAAGAAACAGGCTATCCGCTGTGAAATACAACTAGCATTAGTCTGTAATCCCTCGCTTACTAAAAAATGTGGGCAGTCATACGGTGCCGTGTGGCAATGGGCAACTAGTTCCGAGTAAAATACTCCTTCAAAGAATGTAGACAGTTCATAAATGATTGACCAGAGGCGGCTGCGGCTGAGCGTGCGCTGGAGGCGAGCGGCTGTAGCTGATCGCACACAATGCCATTGAAAATGCCCAGCATATCATGTGCAGGAGAGGACGCAGCGGTCCGCCTCTTTCATTTCATATTAAGAGGATCGGTGCCAGCTATGCGGGGAGACAAACAGGAGTACATGTGGCTATCAATCACGCGCCAAGGATCGCTCTCAAATTCCCACACCTTCATTTGCATGATTTTTCCACATGCAGAGAATTTAATTGTACATAATAGTGATTGTTATCTGTTTTTTTTGGGTTTGGCGCTTCCCATAAATATAGCTACTGTCATTTGCCAGCAACATGTGGTGTGAAAATCGAGGGGTGGTGGCCTTATTGTCTGCTGTGGGCTAACTGTCTATGACTCCTGAGAGGCTGGCCTCCTCACCGTCTGGTCCTAATTCCTCTGTCTTCTCTAGTTTCATTTTCAACAAACTGCGAGGAATGGCATTTGATTTCTATACAAATGACATTTACAACTGTCAGGAATGACAAAATGACTGCATTCGGACGAAGTCCACCGATTCGTGAGATTGTGATTTGTGAGCAGTGTGCTACTATCATTTGACAGCTAAAAAAGCCGAACGCGTGTAGTGCTTTGATATGCATTGATGGCCCTATTAGTCAAACGGAAAAAATTGTGATTAACAGAAAAAAAATTGTGATTGTCTATGTTCTTACCTTATTTACGTTCTGTAATGGTAATGCTTAATCAGAAGTCTCTTCTGGGGTCAGACACCAAGACATAAACCTACCAAGAATTTATGTTTCAATGGACACTCTGTATACTATGATCTACGTGGGCATAATCTTACCCATCCTTTTCTTTGGGTAAATCATGACCTTACTCATCCACCATTTGACTCCGCCGTTTTTTATCAGCTTATATCATTGCTATTGGAAAAGTCCAAAAAGTGGTGCGGGTCTCGTTGATGAGTGGAAAGAGAGACACTCGCCGCTGTTTCCATGCCATCTTCCTCGAATCAAACTTTCACAGAGTTCTTTTTGGCAGTCAAACTTCCACACATTTGCCCCTGCGCCTATCCTCACAAGTCACAGCCCCACCAACTGCAAAGCCGAGAGCAACTCAGTTCAAACCATAGATAAAAAGAGATGCTCTAAGTAGCAGCTCATCAGTTCGAAATAGATCCACCCAACCAATTAGATTTCTTTTATGGAGTATTTTATCTATGGGTAGATTACTGGATTAGATAACTGGATGTTCAATAGAAAAAAACAAGAAAAAAATAGATACATTTGTATAACTGCCAAACGGTAGAACCCAACGGGATCGAAACGCGTGGGATTATTTAAGCCGGGCGGAGGGGGCGTCCATTTTTCACATTGACAACCGAATTAACAAAACCTACGCGCTTCCAGTGGCACTTTCGTGGTTCTTCCATCTATCCATGGTAAACAACTGAAACTCACCCCCCCCACCTTCTTCGTCCCTCCGAAAGGCAAGGCAAGCCTGTTGGTTGGCTATCCGCCCCGCCCGGCCAGTTAATGGCGACGCCGTCGCAGTCCTGAACCGGTCCGGTCCTCCGTTAATGGGATTTCAGCACCACCACGGCGGAGGCAGCAGCGGCGGAAGCACCTCCGATGGCGTCTCCCAGCGCGTCAACAGCCCAAGATACTCCGGCCCCATGACTCGCCGGGCCCACTCCTTCAAGCGCACCGCCAACGTCGCCGCCAGGTCACACCACGAGATCGACCTCCCGATCAACTCCCCGAGGTCCGACGCCTCCGCCGCCGTCGTTGACGGGTTCGAGTCGGTCTGCGAGCGGAGGCCAAATCAGGAGAGGGGCGATGGTTTGTTCAAGAAGCCCGCGATTTCCGAGCATTTCGGGCCCAGGGAGAGGAGGAAGATAGGGCATTGGATGTTCTTCTCCTTCTGCGGGGTTTGTTTGGTTCTGGGCGTCTTCAAGATTTTCGCTAGTGGGTGGCTTGGATCGTCCATCGAAAGAGATGGAGATTTTCGGGTAATAACACTGTCTGTATTCTAAAATTGTACATCAATTTATCCTGTTGATGTTAAATGTTATTTTTGCTAATGAAATTTCAATAATTTTTTGCTCGGTAGTCGACTTTGGATAATTGTTTTAGTATTTCTTACATTTCATGTCAGGTCGAATGGACGATCCTATTTCTCTGTATTGTATACATTTATTCCTGTATTTTACTAATAGTCTGATATCTGAGATGGGAATGAAGAGAGATCAAATCAGTTTTTTTGCTGCCTCTGGATTCCTACTGCTTGCTGACGTTTTGCATTTAGTGTAAGTAGGGGAAACCTTTTTCTTTTATGGGAAGGGGAACCTTTTTAGATCAAGCTATCGCACAATTGTATGCTTTAATGGAAACAATTTTAGCGAAGAATGAATTGTTTCCATTCTAAATATGGAATTTTGACCAAAACAAGGAAATAAATTGGAAAAACAAACTTTATAGTTAGAGTGTATATTACAGGTCAAAACCACTTTTGCCGCCCATGATACACACTGGACTTCTGGAATCTGAAAAAGAAACTTTATAGTTTGAGCTTTTTCTTTGTTTTTTTTGGGAGATTGTGTTTGATCTTTTAACATATTACTGTTTATTGATACTGATAAGGCTAGTTGCTTCAAATTGTGGGTTTTATTATTTTAGTTTCTTTGTATCCTTGTATCCCTTCTCAATTTTTTTATCGGAACTTGTGCTTATTTAATACTTACTCCATCCAATGAAACCAGTCTGCATTTGAAAGAACACGAGTCCATCATTACATGGTTGACTTTGCTTGCTTATGACCAAAAATGCGGAAGAGGGTAAAACTCTGTTTTCTTGTGTGGACCTTATTGTCTGATAAATTTAACTTATTTTCAAATGCAGAGAGGCTTCATTTGATGGATGAAGTAGAAGCTTTAAGAATGCTGCTTCGAATGAAAAATTGTGTGTCCAATTTTAATTCATGGAAAGAATTGTATGACCTCTTTGTATCTGACTCATTTTAATGACAAATAGGAATCGGGTTCTTATTTTTCTGCCAAGATGGTTGCAAGTTCTGGTGATTTTGAGCATCCTGATACTGGCGACAGTGAAAGAACACTAATGACAGTCGACACCAAAGCAGCTGGAAGCTTGAATAGAAAAGTCGAGGTAAATTAGAAATTTTGGGGAAATATACTTAAGTCCAGTTATTTCAACGATTTTAATTTTTGTGGTAGAAATTACCAGACATGAGCATTTCTCGAATTAACATTCTGCATAAAGTTATCGATTCATCATTCTTTGATGGCCTGTCATATGGTCAATATATGTAATATATGCTTTTTTAATTGTGCACAAAACCTTGCAATGGATTGTACGACATCCTAAACCACTCCAACATTTTCCGATATAAACAAATATTCTGCTACAAGTTATGAGTAGGAACAAAAGCTCTTATTTACGTTTTCTCTGTATGTTGAAAGTAGTGTCTTCTGGTGTTAGATGGTTCCATATTTTTATCCTGTTGTCTAAAGTTTTTTTTGCTTCCCCCTAAAATCCAGTGTGCTGGCATTAATTAGTCTGCTCCTAAAGGCCAAAACTGTGGAAATGCTTGTCTTTTTTTGGCAGATGTTACTTTTTTTTGTCCGTTTTAAGTGAACCTTTGTTTGGTCTTTCAGCACTCTGAGATATGGTTAAAACCAAACAGTGAAAATTTCACCGCATGTATTGATCACCCCAGGAGTCGCAGAAGTAAGTGGATTTTTTTTGTTTCAATTCTCTTCTTTGTTTTTGATCTTGTCATGATCTTCAGAATTCTCTAACATTGTTTAAAAGTGTGCTCTATCTTCTACAGAACCAGATGTAAAAACAAGTGGATTCATTTTAGTAAATGCAAATGGGGGTCTCAACCAAATGAGATTTGGGGTATGTTCTGATTCTTCTATGACATCATAAATTTTTATATTGCCGGAATGCATTTTCACAACAATATTAACTTGCTTATACACTCTAAAATACAAGAGAAGAACATTTTGATAAAGTGTCATTTAAAAGTGCAGATATGTGATATGGTTGCTGTAGCTAAAATCCTGAAGGCAACTCTTGTTCTTCCTTCACTTGACCACACTTCATACTGGGCTGATGAAAGGTAGGTCGCTATCTTTTCCATTGGGCCTCATTTACTCAGTAGTATAATCTCTTACTGATTCCTGTAATTTCACATGAAAATAAAATAGTAGCTTAGAGTTTAGGAACTTTGCTTCTTTCTGTTGGGATAATTTCTTCCTGTTGGTGTATATCAACCCTTTTCTGACATATAAATGGAGAAAGATAGCCAAAGTATAATTGATTGGAGGTTTTAGATTCGACCCTATTGAAAAAACTTCCATTAATATTGTTCCAAAAGTAATGCAGAAAACAAATGACCTTTATGACTTGGGGTGCTTAATTCACGTGGACAATTGTGCTATTTGCATTGAGTTCTTAATCACAACATTGGACATGCTTATATTTTTTGCAGTGGTTTCAAAGATCTATTTGACTGGCAGCATTTTATTGAAAGTCTTAAAGATGACGTTGAAATTGTTGAGACATTGCCACCTCCCTATTCAGAATTAGCACCCTTCACAAAGTCTCCTATTTCTTGGTCGAAGGTAACTTGCTCTTGCACTTTTTCCCAGTTGTTATGATAGACAATAATTGATTGAAATAGTCAATTTTTTCTTCCCTTAGGCCAGTTACTATAAGTCAGAGGTTCTCCCGCTACTAAAACAGCACAAAGTTGTTTACTTTACCCATACTGATTCTCGACTTGCCAACAATGGGCTTCCGGCCTCAATACAAAAGCTGAGGTGCCGTGTGAACTATAAAGCCTTGAAATATTCGGCCCCAATTGAAGAACTCGGCAGCACCTTGGTTTCTAGGATGCGTCAAGACGGTAGTCCTTATGTTGCTCTTCATTTAAGGCAAGCCTCTTATTTATGTTATTTGACCTTGTTTGTCCTGTAGATTTAGTTTAGGTAAAGCAAGAGGACATTTTCTGTCCATAATTGCGTACATTTTGTCAGATGATATGACCTATGATACACTGTACTTAGCATGTTCCATATTGAAAGAATTTGATGTGAATCATATAGGATATTTGTTCTTCATTTAATGCAAGCCTCTTATTTATGCTATTTGACTTTGTTTGTCCTGTAGATTTAGTTTAGGTGAAGCAAAAGGACATTTTCTGTCAGATGATATGACCTATGATACACTGTACTTAGCATGTTCCATATTGAAGGAATTTGATGTGAATCATATGGGATTTTTATTAAACCTTATAAGAAACTGGGCATTTCCTTATCTTAAAATATATTAAACATGAATGTTATATTTAACCAACCCATAAGTGTTACTTTTCTCATAATCTTTACTAAAACCTGGACATTCGTGCATTTTAAAGTATTTCTGAACATAAATATTATTCTCATGCGACTCAATATCATGTCTTGAAAAAACGTCATCAAGTAGGGTATATCCTTGTAGTGATGTGCAGGACATAAGGAGTCCTCAGAAAAGATGTTTTGTTTGACTCTGTCCACTTGTTCTGCTAATATCTATGGGCAGCTTTTTCAGTCCATCACTACATAAGCAATTAAATTGATGACATTTGGCATACTGCTGTGATTGAGAACAGTGACTTGCCTTGTTGTATGCTTGTTAATTTTCCTGCTGCCGATGTTCTGCCCTATTTCCATGGGGGTAAAAATTTTCCTTTTGATCTACTTTTTCACTTTCTTATGTCCTCTTCTCAGATATGAGAAGGATATGCTGGCCTTCACTGGTTGCAGTCATAATCTGACATTAGAAGAGGATGAAGAGCTACGGCAGATGCGATATGAAGTAAGCCATTGGAAGGAAAAAGAAATAGATGGATTTGAGAGAAGGAAACTTGGAGGTTGCCCTCTTACCCCAAGAGAAACGGCACTTCTGCTTAAAGGATTGGGGTTCCCACCAAGCACCCGAATTTACTTGGTAGCAGGTGATGCTTATGGGAATGGAAGCATGAAATATCTTCAAGATGAGTATCCCAATATCTACTCCCATTCAACTCTTTCACTGAAGGAAGAGTTGGATCCTTTTCGCAACCACCAGAACATGCTTGCAGGATTGGACTATATTGTTGCTCTCGAAAGTGATGTTTTTGTGTATACTTATGATGGAAATATGGCCAAGGCTGTGCAAGGTCACAGGCGGTTTGAAAATTTCAAGAAGACCATCAATCCAGACAGGTAACTGCTAGATCTATGACTTTTTCTTACTAAGACTCGTACTAGTGCGTGACAAGGGTGTGATATCTTTTTCCATTTGAAACTTTCTATCAAGCCTCTCTATCGGGTGTATTTGGAGTGAGTGAGGATCAATGTCAATTGCCATATACTGCTCTTTCTTATATGAAACGGCATTCATATAATGTCACTTCAAGGGCTAATTTTTTTTATCTACATAAGTAGACGGTGAAAATGTCATTCATTGCTTGAATGCAGTTGTCATTGTAACTCTTTTCTTTATATGAGCAAAACAACCTTATTTATCCGATCAACATTAGGTTTTGGACATTTATATATTAGGTTTCTTTATCTAGCACCAGATACCATGTTGTTAAATACCTATGCCTTAATTGTTGTGAAGTTTGCCATCTGATCATATTTGATTGCACAGGATGAATTTTGTGAAAGTAGTGGATGACTTGGATGAGGGAAAGATAACCTGGAAGAAGTTCAGTTCCAAAGTTAAGAAGCTGCACAAGGACCGAAATGGGGCTCCATATCTAAGGGAGCCAGGAGAATTCCCAAAATTGGAGGAGAGCTTCTATGCAAATCCCTTTCCAGGTTGTATATGTGAAACACAAGATGGTACGGAGTAAAATGTATATTCTGTGGGATGGCTACAGTTCTCTGTCGCAACATTATGGGTAGTACAGAGAGGATTCCCAGAGCAGCTCTAGGATCCGTCCACTATCAAGCCTAAGAAGAGGCAAGGACGTGGACTAAACCATGGCAGGCGCATTGCAATTTTTTCAGGTGTATGATGGTCACAAATCTTTGCTTAACTCTATCCACGAGGTTAAGAATTGCCAGAAGAAAAATGACGCAGGTTCTTCCAACAACTTAATTGCCACATCGGATTTGTATACTCGGAGCTCTTATATTCTGCAAACATGTAAAGATTCATTAGTTTTGCGATCAATTCTTTAGGGAATTTTGTGCTCAAGTATTTGTTCGACTGGGGGTCAAATAACGGAGATGTATGTAAATTTGAATGACAAGCATGAAAGCAATTGTAAGCTTGTCGGACCAGTCTGTATGAGCAGCATGGAAGTCAATCAAGAATCATGATCCCTAGGTCCCACGTCATTCATTTGCTTGACAGTTACTTTTTCTTAGTTCTCGATTCTTTGATATGTGAACTAACTGAAAAACAGGAAGAAGATTTTGTGTTCCTTATCTTCCTGTTTGTGCTAGTCAAACGTTGATTCTTTCAGCCTAAGTTACTTATTGCCATCTGCAAACTCAGACTTGCTCTTCAACTTTTTTTTTTGGAGTTGGACTCTTTAATCCTCCTCGTACAGGGACTGCAAATGAACTTTCAAATTTGATATGTCAGAAAACATTTCTTCAATGTAAAAATTCCTGGTGCCACCAGATTCTTTGACCTACTATGTGTTGGGTCTGTAGAATTCAGTTGCTCTACAAGACCACAACTGAACTTCGTCCCACTCTAGGACAACCACTTATGTTGCATTACTACTAGTGGCTAAGTGCCGCCTTGCGTGTTAGGGCGACTCCTGCATTATTATCACGCTTTGTGGTCCATCCTGTAAGCCGGACCACCTTAATCTTTCTGCCTTCCAGAAAGGATCGCTCCTTAGTTGCGCTGGAACGTACGTGTATCCTACGGAAGTGTCCCACATTGCAGGAGAAGATCGACAGGGTAAATTTTTCCAAGGACGATATTGTACTGCAATGACAAATGATCTCCACCATCTTGCAAATCCAAAGTTATAAATCATCACTATTGAAATCGAAATCCTTAGTTATCAAGCTGTTGTTCCCCCTTCCTGGTTTCGGTCATTGCTTTTGATAGTGATGAGTATGCGTTGAGGATGGCAGAGCAGCAACAAGAGCGAGCACGAACGGAATCCGATTACGCAAGGAATTTAACTATCAACTAACAAAGACTTATTATTATAAGTGATAGAAGTTCACAAGCAAAATAACATTTGAAACTATCTCACCAAAAGTGGAGAGATCAGCCAGGATAAATAGTATTTAAAGAGGCACGACTTCAATAAATACAATAGTTTCAATGACAATAGTCTAGAACTACAAATTTAATTTTTAAGATCAATCCACCATCTTTCCATGAGACGTTTATTTATAGGCTTACAAGATATGAATTTAATCTAAAATATAGTAGGTGAAAAAATTAATAATACTTAATTACATTTTAAGTGCAATAAAGTGAAAACAACAAATACTATGCATTCCTAGGGACTAGATTGGTGAAAATGCAGATTACAAGATCATAAATATTTTTAATTATCCGAACTAAATATAACTCTAATTAATTACAAAATTTAAATTTAAAATAGGCTCTTTGCTACTATTTTCATGGGCTTTGAGACTTCAACTTACCTTCAGCATCATGGCCTGATTCCTCCTAGATCCCATATCATATTTGGATCCCATTGGAATTCATCAATGAATGTGAACTTCAGTTCTTCGTCAAGCTCAAACACAATCATGTCAAGTTCAAATACATAATCATCTCTAACCTAATTCACATCAGATATGTTGTGTTTGGCAGGTCGTTTGTAGTTTAGGTTTTGACCTCAGTATAAAAAATAAAAAAAAAACTAGGTTGAACTTTCCCTAGTTGTGGTGATGGCATTGAACAGTACTTTGTGTTCACTCATGTGACTTCCGGTTCTTACTGTTTTTTAGTGGCATATATTATTGTCAGTGAGTCCGTTGCTGCTGCACTGGCAGAGTTGTTTGGCAAGACGACCCAATCTGACAAATAAGTCGACACAGGAAGCTAGCTGGTGGCACATGCAGGAGTACTACCGTTCGCTCGGGGAGGGAAGCAACGCATGCATGTGAATTTACGCCCGTCTCTTATCCACGGTGTGTGGCGGAACACCAATCTTAAATCACTAGATTATCTTTTTCTTGCTGCTTGTTTCATTTTCAGTTACATTCAAGTCGCCACATTAAGAATATGGCACTTGACAATCATTTAAAAAGTATTTATTGTGCAATCCGTGGTATCATTTAAAGCAACTTCAATTGAACAGAATGGTGATGAAGTTGGGCACCAAGACTTGCTTCATTGCTTAAAAGTTACAATGTAGAACTAAAAACTGAGAGCAGCTTCAACACTAGAAGTGCACCATAACAGCAGCACTCAGAGACTGAAAAGGCCCATTGCAGCACGGTTACATCACGAAGAGGAACAAACAACAGAAGGTCACACAGAAACGAGAGAGAAAATGCTTGAATGGTATGAGCGGCTTAGCCGGTTCCACCAAGAACGGCCTTGAGCTTCTTCACCTGCGCGGCATCGAGGAAGGTGGTCTTCTCCACAAGAATAGAAGGCAAACTGTTACCAAACAAGGCGATTGAAGTGATCTGGAGACCTGGGCTCGGGCTGCTGAAGCTGACAAAAGCTACGGCTGGAATACCACCGGCATTGATTTGGAAATGCAGCAAGCCCTCTGGAAAGACCATAATGTCGCCCTTCTTAAGAGTCTTGTAGTAGACTGCATTGGCGGAAGAGATAAAACCTGCGGCTATGGAACCTTGCACCACCACCAACACCTCGGAGCCTCCAGGGTGGGTGTGGAGAGGGACGACGCCTCCGGGGGCGAGGTCTAGCCGGGCCATGGAGATGCCGAGGCCGTTGACAGCGGGGAATTGAGCTGCAAATGCCGGCGTAACTGCAGCCTTGATGATGTTGGTGGTGTTGCCGACTATGCCGAGGCCAGAGAAGGCGAAGTCATCGGCCGTGACCTTGGATGGCTTCTTGCACGAGTAGCCGGCCGGACCCTCCGGGGCCTTGAGGTCTCCAACGCAGAAGTCCTGGACGGCCCCGTCGGAGTAGGATGACAAGAGGAGGATATTGAGTAGGAGAAGCAAGCACTGAAGCATCTTCATTGTATGTATGTTCAGAGTTTGTGTCTCACAGTGGTACTTGGAATGGGTTCATATAGAGAGCAGGAGGCATCCAACTTTCAAGGAAAGACCTTGTTTATTTTCTTTACTTATTAATGTTTTTGCTACCATCCAAGGAACAAGTTGCTATAAGCTGGGAGTGGAAACTAACACACACAATTGGAGCCACAAAGGCTATGGATGAAGACGGGGCTTAGACCTTAGCTGTTAGATTGCTGCGGCATTTTTTCTCCGGAAACGAACAAGAGTGCCCTTTATGTGTGGGCACGAAAGGATGCGCTTGAAATTAATGAACAAGGAATATGCTTTTTATGATAGACTGCAATGAAAAAATCTACTGCTGGGCGAAAGTATGTCAGCTTGTTGTTTACTGCGTCTGGTGATAACATACTGGTTTACCACAAGAACGCTGATATTTTCGTCCCCGATTTTTATAGCTACGAATGAACAACTCTCTATGGATATCGAAAAAAAAACTCTAGTAAGAAAAATGCACCACAAGATTGCATAATAGGTAACAAATGAGGGAAGTTGAACTAACGAAAAAAGGTACTCCCTCCGGCCAATGAAGCCTGTCTGCATTTTAAAAAATACGGGTCCATCCTCCCTCATTGGATGGAGCAAAGTCCTTGCAGACAGGCTTCATGGATGGAGGGAGTAAGGTTAAGATCAAATTGTCACATGAGTTGCCTAGGCTGAGAACTAAAGCATTCCCATGAATTGGTGCAAGCATTCACACTTGCTGTGCCTTCTCTGGAGTGGTCGCCAGTCTTTGTGCAAGGCAAAGGAAAAACTTTACGTAGTGGTCCTCTTTTTGGACACTTATATGTGGTCCTTTATCTAGATAGGCAAGAGGAGCAAGAGAAGAAGACGGGGCTTTACAGCTAAACCTCGACTGTCTCCAAGCCCACTGTGATGAAGACGGGGGCAATCCCACTTGGATTGGAACACAAAAAATTAATGGTATCACCCAACCCTTTTATACCTTTTATTATAAGTCTAATTATATTTTACGTGTAGAATTATGAATTAATATAAACATACAATGCATTAATATTTAGGGTTTCTATTCATCCATATTTAGTAAGTATTTCTCACAGCAATGCAAACATGCACCAGATCATTAACTCCATTAGAAATAAGCTGCGTTCATCCTTTTTAGTGGCATCTGATCTAAGCAATCACTGGGGCATATTGACATTCCTAGCAACGTCACATGCGTCTCAGCTTTTGAGCCGTCAGAGGACTGCCATTGCTTTACTGAGGGAGAGAAAACAGTAAAGTACGAACGCGCACATAAGAGCATTTAGAGGAAGGTGAAGTCCCACGAAACCATCCTCGAGAATGCAATTAGAGTGAGCCGTTGAGGAACTTGTGTGAGGATGGAATATGGAACTAGAGAGAGCTGCCAACCGGAGTCGGACGAAGCCATCCTCCGGAGAATTCAAGTAAAAGCCATGGCTGCAAGACTTAATCTCGGGCGACAAAAGACCGAGGGGCTTCATTTTTCTCAATTTGGTGTTTAAAAACTAGAAGCCGGAGCACCCATGAGAGTTTTGGGTCTTCGATTCTCGGTTATACTAGCTACTGGAAGTCTGGAACTAAACTGACCACAAAATCAGTGGGCTTTTTACCGATAAAAAAAACAGTAGGTTTTTCATTTCCACCAAATCAATCTGTGAAAAGAAAATCTTAATGAACATAAACCCAAACACATTTCGGATGGGTTCACACTTTGCGGACTGTCACTCGCACTAGCATACTAGATAGTACACTACACATGAGACGTTATGGGTCCGGCCTCCGCCTCCTTTTTTGGCAATAGCTTCCAGCCTTGCACAAAACCAAACCATTTTCCGGGGAAAAAAATTGCAGAAATACAAAGACCACTCCACCAGAATGCTACCTCACTACAAAAATGAATCATGGATGCTATAGCCTGAGTATGAAAAATAAATTTTAATAATAAATTTACAATATCATTGTCGTCCGTGTTCTCCATCATAATTAAAAGCCGGTTAACAATACAATTGAATACCACAAATATGAATAAGAAACAACAGAAATTTAGTATTCACATGATAGATGTGATTGCCACCACAAATTATTTGTTCAAGCAAAGATAAATAAAATCTGGCATGGGAGGGCGACGAACTAATCAAGCATACTCAACATCACCTACAGTCAGGCCGACAGACTGTTGAAGATCCTTTTCAAACTTGGACAGACCATCCGCATCCTCGACATGCAAGCAGCAGATATCTTCCAACAAGAAATGAAGACGAGAAAAAAGAAAGTACATCAGCAGGGAATAAGATTATCTGAATCGCACACACAATGGTAAACGAAGCCCTAGATCACATACCGAAGCCTATTCATCCTGTGCAGAAAATATCTATATCTATACTACCATGAGAAGTTGGTTTTCAAAATACTCTCTAACAATCCTTTACTTAATTAGTAATCCTAATGAATTTAAATTAATGTCCAACTAAATGTCCAACTAAAAAAAACAAATGTCATCTAGGTAAAATCAGAAACTACGAGATTAATTTATTCGAGGCATAATAATGGCAACTAATATAAATATAGATTATTCCATCCATGTGCAGATTGATAAAAGCTTAACAAGACAATGGCTTTTTTCAAGAACAACTTACCTTTGGACAAAAACGAATGTCAAGAGTCTCTAGCATGCTACAATGGGATATAGCGGTCTCCACAGCATCTTCAGCAATACTGCAAGACTATATACACAAAAAAGTGACGCCAGTTAAACAAAGTCCCAAAAAAACAGCCTAAATAATAAAAGTTGAGACATGAAGTCCAAAAACCTGAAGAAAAAGACTGCTCAATCTGGGACATCGCAGCCTCAAAACCTCCAAGGAGCAACAGTTGCTATACAAACAAAAACATGGAAAATGTTAACAAAGAGGAAAATAAAACATGCAAAACTAAAACCAAAGACGGGCTGTTGATCATTAACAAATAAGTTTCCAGACAAAATAAATACCTCAGATTGAGAAAGTTAAGATTTGGACATGCAAGATCCATTTCCTTTAAGTTTGCAGACAAAGAAAGATTTAGTGTTGAAAGCTGATGACACCGAGCTATAGATGGCATGACAACCTTCTTAATGTTTGGGCAGCCAACGCAATTAAGATTCTGTAGCAAGCGATCAGGCTGTTCACCTACTCCACAGCTACTCATTAATTCATTGCTGCTCGATAGCTCTGCAAAATGGACTCCACTAGGACCCCAGTCAAGGTCGTGCATGTTCACACAGCCGTTCAAGCTCACATGAGTAAGGTGAGTACAGCAAGCAAGAAGCTCCTCTATCGAAGACTGGCAAATGGTTCCATAGGACAGGTCCAACTCACGAAGTGCTGGAAGAGCACCATTATGAAGTGGATCCAAAGAGGAATTCGTGAGATATTTGCACGCCTGCAGCTTCAGGACCTGTAAACAGCTGATTAGATGCCCATTTTCCACCTTCATTTGAAAACCAAAAAATTAACAAAAACCTCCCACAAGGTCTTCAAACAAACTTTTACCTTCAATTGCAAGCAGGTTTCAAAGACAGGCTGCAAGCTCATCAAAAAAGTGTACGACAGATCAAGCAAAGTCAAATGGGGCAACCAGCGCAAAGAAGAGAGGCCCTCCGGACCGACGGATGGACATGACATCAAGATTAGCGACTCAATTAAAGGACAAGAAGCTGTTGTAGCAGCCAAGCACTCATCCGTAAGTTGGCTGCAAAATACAAGTCTGTTAGATTCATGTTGCATGCAAGTATGTTTCCACAGTAAAAGAGTATGGACAAGCTCACCTGCAAAATGAAGCATCTAAAGATGTCAGCTTGGGACAATTGATGGTTGCATGAGATAACACACCACAACCCTTCAGTTCAAGCACAGTCATATGTGATGCCTCAATCTCAAGTGTGCTCAACTTGGGGCATATCCCAAGATTAAGTGATCGCAAACCAGCCTATAATAGATGTTTCCTTGTGTTAGTAGAAATGAGAGAAAATTACCCCATAGCAGTATCTTGCAGTGTCATACTGATATCATAATAAACACATCATTTAGGTGGGAATCTCATTGCAAATGAAAGTATCAAGACCACTAACATAACTTTCTTCTTGCCAATGACACCCTAACGATTTGCCTAATTAATGCATATGTGGACTGATATCTACAAAATATACGCATTTTATATGCCTTTCTGCCTATATGTTAATCGTAATTTTAGTAAAAGTAAGGATAATTAACGGTTAATCATGATTAGGTGAGTAATTAGGAGTTTAATGAATAAATGCGCTTAATTGATTAATTTAGATGCATTAATTAGATTTATTGGATTTACATTTTATAATGCGTCTAAATGATATTTGATTTTATTTATGCAGGTTTTGAGAGTCAAGATTCAGAGCGCCAAAAGTGACGCACGTCGAATAGTTTCTGTGAAAAAATCGAAGATCCAACGATTAAGGAGACGCTGAAGGGTTTTGAAGAGCCTATTTAGTTAAAACAGTGACATCACGCACAGAAAATATCTAAGCCGTTGGCGTACATCTAAGGAAGAAGACGGGTTTTGATTTTGAGAGAAGATCCGTTCAGATTATATCCGGCGGCTGAGATTATGACGACGGGTTTTAAGTTTTAACCCAATGAAAAGAAAAAAAGAAAAGAAAAGGGAGCACTGAACCGACTGGTTCAGTGCCGGTTTGGTTAAAAAAAAAAAAGAAGAAAGACAGCCCGAGCGAAGCTCGGGCGTCTGTTTCAAAAGCAGAGCAACGCTCGAGCTCTGCTTGAGCGCCGGTGGGTCTCGACGGCAAGGTGGGACTTGACGGCGGTTCTGACCACAGCGGCGGAGCTGGGTGTCGACGACGAGGAGTTGAGTTCGGGGATGGTTCAACGGCGACGATCGGACAGCTCGACGACAAACATAGGTTCTGGTTCGATTGCGGCCGAGAGCACTCGAGCGACGACGGAACGGCGATGGCTCTCGACGGCGGCCACCTGAAGGAACGACAACCACGGCGGCGAAGGGAGAGGTTGATGACGGAGGCAGTAACTCTTGACGGCGTGCTCAATCGGAAAAATGGCAACTCGTGCTGAATCGGGAAAACAGAGTCGCGCCGGAATTAAAAAAGGCAGTTTGTGCTCAATTGGGAAACAACAAAAATAGTAGCAGAATCGGATTTGGAATTGTGCTTGGATTTGGAATTGGGATAGGAATCGATCCGCATATAAAAAGAGAGAGTTTGTCAGAAAAAAAAGAACAAAACTACAGCGCCCAGAGAATAGAAAAAAAAAACAGAGCTTTAACGAGAGGAATCCGGCCGGAAAACAGACGTTTTAGGCGTGATTTTGGCTGGATTCCGGTGGCAACAAGGCTGGGAGCTCGACGGAGGTGAGGAGGAGAGGAGAAAGGACTGATTTTGGGTCGATTTGTAAGTGATACAGTGATGCTACAGTGACTGCGATCGGGGAAGAAGATGAATAGTGCACAGTGAACAATGATTTTGTGCACAGTGTTCCTACAAATAGTTTCTTCAACAAATCAGGCTATTTCTTTCTCTATTTCCATGTCTAACTAAATTTTATTGTACTGAGACTAGATGAAGCCCTGCTGAATTGTTTGACTCTTCATATTTAATTGCAATTCTAAAGTAGTTATTTTTATTCCATGTGCTTAATATTTTGTTATGATTATTCTGTTGCTCGAGAGAGGGTAGAGTAATTGTTAGTGAAATTAAACTAAGGGTTTGTTAACGTTCGAGAGGTCTTAGCGAATTCCGAGGTATTATTTGAATAAAAATTGTATTTTTATGATTGATCTTTGCACGAGAGAGGGAGATTAATTAAGTTAGATTTAATTGTTTAGTTGCATGTTCGAGAGGGCTGCACACATTACGATTATTCGTGACTTTGAGAGGGGCACGGATAATTGATCACTTGGAATAGTACGGGTTTAACGGAGAGGATAGCTATTTAGTTTGGGTGGATTCGAAGTCTTAGTATATTTCTCATCAGATTATTTTCACGTAAATTTCTCTTGCTTTGTTAAAAATTAGAACTTTTTTTTATCCTGTTAGAAATTGTTACGCAAAATCTTAGAATTAAGTTGAATCAGTCCAAGTCCTTTGGGTTTGACCTCGTTTCCACTAGACTATACTGAGTCTCGTGCGATTGCGAATAAAAATAGTGAAAAATTCAATCAATCATGGACTCACATCAGAAAGTAGAGCAGACTTAGAAAGCAAAAGAAAAAAAGCAAATTAAAAGTGATAGCCAAGCCCAGAAGTAGCAATTCAATCTAATTGATGTAAGCACACAATCCGCAGAAAGCTATTGATAAATATAGGAAGACTCACAGGGCAAAATGATGCCATTTCGAGATGATCACATCCATCTAATTGAACCTGCTCAAGATTTGGGCACGCAAGATAAAGAGACGTCATGCCACGACACCCAACAAGTGAAAGGTTAACCAAAGTTACACTCTTGAATCCCACTGTCGTCAAACTCTGGCCAAAAGCAAAATAAAACAATATTAATTTCCAGCAAACTCAATATTATAAACAGAATTGGCTATTAGGACAAGAATTTCATTCACAAAGGTGAGCCCTCAACTGCCATACACCAGTCTATTTCAACATTTAGACCTTTCACATCATAACTAGTTGCAAGTAAATAAATAAATGCAATAACGAATACAACAATGTTAATTAGTATGGTCGTGAGACATTTGCACCAGTAGCCGCTGCCACATCCAGAGATGGCAGCTCACATAACGCACACTGATGTCAGGTTGGGGACTTGGGCCCATTCCAGCATTTATTTAGGGGTTTAATTATAGGATATAGTTGCAGAAACCTTTATCCAATGAACTTTACTGAAAAAGCCAGAGGACAGAAACTGTTTCCAGTTGCAATCAAAATTTCAAAACTCCGACCCCTGTTGACACTGATACCTAGCTGCCACCCGTCCGCCCATTTGTCGACAACCAAGTTGCAGACGGACAAACCTCCAGCGGGCTGGCCTTGGCCAGGTCCAGGAACACAGCTGCGGAGGCCACCACCAGGAGGAGAAAGGTGAGTTTTCTTTATTACCTCCCCAAACTCAACCTGGTAGAGGAGGGTGAACTCTTTTAGGAAAAAAGAGTAGAGTTTTGGAAAATTTACTGTCCTTTTTGAATAAAAATAACTTACAGGAAGTAAACAATAAAGTTGACAGTCGAAGGAGATTTTGAAATTTCTCCTCCATCAGAGGAGATAATGAATTTCCCCATAATAAATGGTGTGCTATATCAACTGAAAAGATGCAAGTAGCTATAAATCGCAACTCACCAAGTAGTATGCATATACAACTCACAATAGAAAGTCATAAATGTAAAGAAATAATTTCAGAAATAAGATGCTAGGCAGATACGGTTTCACAAAAGCTAACACCAAAGCAACCACCAGTCACAAGCTTGTGAGACAACAAGTATACATGTGCTACGGACAGGAGCCTGGGGATTGCCTGATAGCATTAAATGTCTTTAATATATCACGGAAGGAAGCAGATTTATACACGAAAAAACTATTTCTGCCCACTTATGCACGAACACCAGTTACATGGTACAAACAATAAAAAAATTGTCATACCTCACAGTTGTCAAGAACCAACGACCTAATCATTGGACAACCTCCACCATCACTAAAAACATCACAAATAGAATTTGTGAAAGATTCGCAGTCTGTTAGGTCAACTTCTTGCAAACTTTGACACTGTAACGAAAGAGTAGTCAAGCTCTCCTGTTTTTGTAGAACTAATTTCTGCAATCAGAAATGAAAAGCAGTTTAATAAGGTTTAAAGTAATTAAACAAATAACAACAATTAGCAAACAACATACCTTAAGAGAATTAGATATGATGCTGATCCGATGCAGAGCACCACAATTTGAGACAGATATAGATGACAATACATGGCTCCGTAAGTTTAAGTCAACAAATCTGCAGGAAGAAAGATGACAAATTCATACTCTGATCCAAGTAAATTTTTATAAAAAAGACAGTTCATGAGTGAAAAAGGTTAGGAATATGTATCATACTTGCGACAGTGCCTAAGCTTGATTCTCTCTAAGTGCGGCAGATCCAAGGTAACAGAAGTGAGGAGACCACAACAGTCGAGCTCTAGTGCCTGTACTTATAGAATATTAATATGGTTAAGCTCATGGAGAATTTATATCAAAGGAAAGCAAAATTCCAAGTAACAGCATCAGCTACCTCCAAGATGAAACTATGAGCAATAGCAGTCATTGAAGCAGATGTTATGCCCTCGCAATGCTGAAGTTTCAGATCTGTCAACATGGGAAGTCTCACGGCCTCCATCCAGCAATAAATGTATAAATGTTAGCTAAGGGGAAAAACAACATATATAGTAGAAATCATTGAAACAAAAAGCACTGACTAACCTCAAGTGATATGTTTGGGCAGTATGAAGCATTTAGCACATGAAGATTAACACATATCAGTGCTATTTCACGCAATGTTTCATCACTAACACACAAACAATTTGACATGTCCAAAGATGTCAACAAAGGACATGATGTCACAGCTGAACGAATTCCGGCATCAGACAGCTTATGGCAGAAGGAAATATTCAAATCACGTAGTTGTGGACAATTCAGTAAAGCATGAGCCATGTTTGACCGCCTCAGGGACAGAGTTTCAAGTTGCGGGCACCTACAAGTAATCAGATTTTAAATAAATAAGTATACACAGTCACCAAATTATGCCAGAAATGACTACCTGAATGGTAAGTCAGTCACCTGAGTGAAATTCGAAGTACACGACACTTAAGAATTTGAAGATGGCACAGCTTATCATGGAATAGCTGGGTCTCTTGAAGGCGATTACCAAGTGATGCCTCGGTAATAACCAAACGTTTCAAGGCATGACAATCCGGTAAAGCTTGGAAAAAACAATCGCCCAGCTGCCCCTTTCCCACACTTAGTGTTTCAATATTTCTGCATACCAAGCAGCTGCATAAGCTTCTTCCAATAGCAAAATAAATATTTAGGCAAAATATGATAACAGAAAAGAATTACCTTAATGAGACCATAGCTTCCATAACAAGCACATCGATAGACGGCGCTCCCAAAATATTAACTTCAGTGGCATTAGGATAACGACGACACATGTCTGCAACTGCAAGAACAAAGATAAAATTCAATATGATCCTTAAGCAATGTATCCAGTCTCACTGAAGGTTTAAAAAAAAGTAGACAATCCTTGCTTGAGACGCATACAACGAATTTTTCATACTTATAAAATCCGAATTATCTCCTTTCAATAATAGACTAGTAAAACCCACACGTAAACAAAAGAATTTATGAACCTCAAATTTTACATATTGTCTTTTCTGCACATGCCCAAACCATCACAAATTTTTATATCAAGGGTATTTATGGTGCAAGATTTAAAATCATCCGTTCGACCCCTTTACTTTGAATAGTGGCATACATTAAAATGTAAGTAGTCTGTACAAGAAATTCTGAAATTCAACAAAGTTAGTGGAGGTGCAAGATCCTGTTGCCAACCCCAAATTGTCGGAAAAAAAGAACTTCTTAACTAAAGTACATATCAATGAAAGTAAAAAATTAAATGCTCAATTGTCAGCATATAAGAATCAAGAAGAACCCACTTAGCAAAGCTTTATCCACAAAGAGGAAGGACGTGTCCTCATCTATGGGTGTTATGCAAACCAAGCCAGCTGGATTAACCTCAAGGTTTGCCTCAAATTCGACCAACTCTGAGCTCGAACTGGAGCTCATTCCAACTCAAACCAGCTTACATTGAGTAATAGATGATTCAACTTTTTAACATTCTAAATGTAATTTTTATATAAGAATAATCGTTTGCTGAAGTAAGATAAAATAATATCAATATGTACTTTGTGGTTGTAATAGCGAAATATACAAAACAAAGCCTAGCCAAGCCAAGCTCACGATAAACCCATGATGATAGCATCGCCGCATGAGCCTAAAAACGAGATGAGAAGTTAAAACAAACTTGGCTCGCTTTGGCTTGTTAGCACACTAGTGCATTGGATTAAGCATGGAAAGCAACTGTGTTTGCAATGAACAATCAAAATCAAGCTCACAACTATATGCACCCACAGATTACTTGGCAACCCCTGTCCATCACATCTTTCCACTTCCACATGCTTTCCCTCCCTGACAATACCCCTCAGATCCATAGCCTTCAGTTCATCTCTAATCTCGGTTCCTTGTAGTATAATGCTCCCACACTCAGTGCTATTACTTCACCACCGCTGCCACCCTCTGCACCACCAACCTTTCCTCCACCACCAATTCCACCTCCTGGCAGGACAGATTCAACATTTCATCTTCGATATAGGCAGAATCCAATCTCCTCCATAAAGTAGGAACCCAGGTACCCACTCTTCAATGATTGGATCTGTATCCACCAATGATTAGGATTGCCCACACCCTTGTCTCAGACTACAACCCAGAACCAGAAACACCTGATCAGACACTTTCACCATCTTCATCTTTCTTTGCAAAACTTAAATGGATCTTGTCCAGCCAATTTTCAACGAATCCAACCTCATCACCATCTCACTCCAGTGACCATTCCATCAGGGAATTTAGTAGCCAGCCTAAGCCCTTCAAAGTGTAGATTTTAGACCCTATACCTATATTTAACATCCAGTACAGGCGCAAATGCCTGTTTACCCACACCTCACCATGATTTCACTCAGCAACAGTTGCCTCCCAGGAAATATAATACCAGACGCTGACAGCAATTCATGCCTTTCTGTGATGCATGGCATAGTCTGATCTCAATGCAAGCCCCGTAATGCCTCTCAATATTGGCCTTACGTTAAAAAGTAAAATATCCAGCCTTAAAATTGAACAGAAACAAATGCACTTGTATATATTTATATTTATTTATAAAAATAATGAGCAACAGATAGAACGCCTACATTGGACAGTAGATATATTCCTGTTTTCAAAATTCAAAAACTTCCAAAAATCCTCATGGCCACTAGCTGCTCGCCACTGCCGGCAGACTCTAGCTGCTCTGCAGAGATCTATATGCCTCAGGAATGAGAAAATCTACATCAACAAAAAATTAAATCAGCAAAAAAACTATTCATCTTTAATAGTTTCAAGATCAGAAAATTAATGCATACCATATGTAATAAATCATCAGTAAGATCCATCCTCACTTCCAACTCCTCTAACTTCAAAGCACCAGATCCACTCTCAATGCCGCTTCCATCATTACAGTCAACAAAATTACCACCACCAGAATCATTTGTTATAGAATTCAAGTAGCGAATCATCTCAATCTCAGACGGAAGGCACATATTATCAAATGGATCATGATCCATTTCAGAAGATGATGCTGAGACAGTAGAACCCAATCCTGTCAGTGCATTGAAAAGGCATGACCTGAAACATTTCAAGATCAGTACACCTCAACAAGCAAGAACAAAGCAGAAGATCTTGTATTTAAAACTTAAACAAGGAAATATATTCGTCTATCTGTAACAAAGCCAGCGTAGGCAAAGCCGTATGTATCGCCTCTTGGAATCAGTCTCCAATCTTAATCGCATACCTCAGCAAGAAACTATACCACCGCACTAAGCGATACATACAAAGGTTCATAGATGCCAAACAAAAAATGCTAAAAACAGTGGCATAGGGCATAAAAAGATCATCACATGCAAACTCAACACTGCACCTGGTTTCATTTCATATGCAAAATTACTAAATATGATATCTAAACAACATGTGAACCGTTCAGTAACCCATTCATTTGAACGGATAAACAACTGAAGAAGAAGCACAATCAACTACCACCTACATCTTCATTAAAAATTAGAGTAAACTCCAAAAATGCATGTAAACAACGAACCCTAATTCAGTAAGCCTAAATGGCCAAAGATATGCAGATTGTTCCATTGCTATAGCAACTTCCAAAGGTATTAGAAACGTGCACCTTTATATCTATCAATAGATTTCAACAATTGGGCTGTTTCACATTGACGAGCGACAGAATAGTAAACTAACAGGGTTTTCAATCACCCTTCAGCCGCTTTTATCCACCATATCGATAGCCATGAGTATGAAAGTTTAAAAAGCACGTTAATTAGGCCTTCCCACTTTTAAAGAAGCCTATGCGCCTTCATCTGGGATTGCTGAACACAATTATCTATTTTAGTTTTAAGGAGAAGCTAAAGAGGGATTTGTTGCGGACCCCACTGCCTAGGATGATGCCTCCTTTCAGCTGTGGCCATTTCTATTCAGGGCTAAGGCCACCTACAGCCCAGGATGTCATTATTTTGGGCTTTTCCCCTGCCCAAGAAGAAATGAAAGGATGCATACACGCACATATAAATGTATGTTTATCAAGAGAGAGAGAGAGAGAGAGAGAGAGGACCAACTCCCAAGCTTCAATATTACCAGAATTGTGTCCTTCGAAAATAATACTCCCTCCGTTCCAAAATACTGTGTACATTTGATAAAAGTGCCATTTTTATTAGATCATAGGGCCCACAGAGAAGTCACGTGACCCACTCGTCTGCTTGCATATCCGAAGCTGTTCCATAACTCCTGTTCTCCTTCCCCAATTCCCTCGCCAACACTTCCATCCTCCACGCATTGGCGTCTCCTCCATTTTCCCACCCATAAATAGCTCACCTTTTCATCCCATACGTAATTTCCCACAAAAAACTACGCCAATTCCATTTCCCATCAAAAGTTGGTCGGATTTTTATCATCTCTACAGTCTCTTTGTACCTGCTAAGTACATATGCTTCTTCTTGCTCGACTTTCAGTGACCGAGGGTTCACCGCTGTGATTCCTCATCTGGGTTCAAGTCCGTTTCTTTTCTTCTCTGAAAATTTCTAGGCTTTTTTAGTTGTGAAAGTACTGACTTTTTTTGTGAATTTTTTGTGGTGTGATGCAGGTGGTGGATGGTTGTGAAGAGCCCATTCACCACTTGTATTGACATCAGCATCTCCCAGGCGTCCAGTGGCCGATGCTGATGGAGGCGCTCACCCATTGTCCGCCCGGCAAGCCAGCCCTTGTTTGCCTGACCATCATTCCACCACCAGTCTCAGAAGTCCGCTTCATGCTCAGCTTCGGATCTCCACAGAGAAGTCACGTGATTAGGCCAAATGTACACAGTATTTTGGAACGGTGAAAATTTCCAAATATACATAGTATTCGAGTAGAACATTTGAAATCCATATTGAGTGACGGTCTATGATTCTTAAGAAAGTTGGAACTTCGACATAAAAAATGCTATTAAAAACATAAAAATTTATAAATTTATGAAGGAATGTGAACAGACGCACATGAAAGATAAAAAACAACGCATAAAGGAAGTGCATCCCAGGAAATAACCCTTTTTATGAATCAATTGTAACCTCAGGACACGAGTAGAAATTTGTCATAAGTAAAATATAGGATTACGAAGCCAATTAGGCCTATTCAACTTATTTGATTGGCAATGGAGAGACATAAGAAGTGGCAATTATAGCAATTACGCGGGAAAAGGTAAATGGAAAACTTACTGAGAACTGAAAGCAACTTTGGCCCGCTTGTGCTGAAAATCGCATTCAGAATCATCCCTTTCTGTCCCCAAAAAACCCTGCTCCTCAGAACCACACTCTTCCCCTTCATCTGAAAGCTCCTCTCCCACTGGATTACTTCTACAGGTAGATGCGTTAGGTTCAAAGTTTTGAGACAACCCAATTGCTAGGTCTAAGTTGCGCTCAGGCCATAACAGAGTCGCATGCTCATGCCGTCCATCAAACCTTTGCATTGCGGATACGTTGTTGTCCTGGTAATTTCTCGCAAATGCTGGCCTTTCCCCCAACTGTCTAACATTGCTGGTTGATGCTCCAGATGCTCCTCCATGTGTGCACAACGAGAACCCTAACTCCAAGTCATCAGTGTCATCACTAATTGGGACAGCAGGAAAAAATTCCTCTTCCCGGTGCAAAATCTCCCTTGGAACATACCTCCTGTTCATGCTTTTATCGATCTCGTCCTCCATATCAGGCAAACTACAAAACTTTCCTCCGGTAAAAAATGACCACCCACACAAAGGCCAGAACTTTACCGCCTCTCAGTTCAGCAGATGGGCGTGGCGTAAGACAGATCCAAACATCAAGCGCTTAGCAGATTAAAAAGAATAGCCAGCCTGAAACAATTTATTGGCAAAGTTAAACTCAAATCAACTCAAAGAAATAAACTTTATTGGAAATGCGGCAAGGAATGAAAAGTATGCCCTTAATGGCTTCATCAAGTACCCAAATTAATACCCAAAACTCATCGAAAGATCAAAGTTCCTTCAAAACCTAACGATCGAATCGGCGGCTCTGTAACCAAAACCCAAAAAACCACCCTGGAAGACGAGCACAGAGAAGAAAGCGATCTTCTTTCTATATCAGACACCCAACAGAAACGAAATAAAAAAGCAGGCAGCAAAAATTACCCAAAATTGGCGGCAAAATCACGAAAATCACGCAGAAGTTAAGCGGATCTGATGAAACACTTTCTCCTCAGCCAGCGGATTCCCACTCCCTTCCAATCTTGCCGCCTCCTCCTTCTTTCCCTCTGACTTGCCCGATCGTCCCGAAAGCACGAGCTTCATTGCGTCAACAATTCAAAAAAAAGAGTTTCACTCGCGAAGATCGCCGCACTCCAGAGCTGATACAGAAACGACTCAAAAATCAGGACATAATTTTCATTTTCCCCCTTCCGAAAATGAACCAAGGAGAGACAAAGGATGAGTCTTCTCGCATCTCATCTCGCTCTTTGTGACCGCCGCTGGGATTTGGGAAGAAGGGAAATGAGATCTTTCATGTCACGTTGCGATATCAACAGTGCCCACGCACCGCGCGTACGAGGTAACACCACAATTATAGGTTGGTGCAAAAATCGGGTTATTAGTGAAAAAAATTAAATTGCATTAATCTTCGGCAGTGGGACTGAAGACTGAACTTTTGCCATATTGATCCCGGGAGTTGAGAATTTTATGGTCAAAAAGGATACACGAGCTGTCTTTCCTATATGTTTCTGCTTTTTTTCCTTTTTTAAGTAGAGTTTATGTTATTGATTATTATTCAAAAGGACTAAGGTCTCTCATGGGTGATGGGATTGGGATCTTTGTTGTAAAGTGTTCAAAGCATGCTGGGGCCTAAGGTAGGTGGATTGACAAGGTAGATTTGATTCTGGTGGACTTGATCAAACGAGTGATCTAGTCGTTAGTGACGATTTGGGGGAAAAGGCAGATTAGTGTGACTCCATCTGGGCCCTCCACTAAGGGTAGGGGTTCCCCCTATTAGAGGCAGAGAGTGGGGATTAGGTTGAGAAAGAGATCTCTTCGTGGGCGACGGAGGGTCAAGGATTCATAAACACGTGCATGCAAATTCCAGTACAGTCGCATTCAAAAACAGGTTTTTCTGTGCCCTGAATGAGCTACATGAGAGATCCACCATTGGATTGATTTCCTGTGGTTTTTTTACCAAAATGAAAACGATTTCCCATCTGACGATAAGCATCTCGCGTAATATAGCATAGCTGATAGCCCAAAAAAAGTAACATGGGCCTGGATCGGGTGACTGACTATATTTTGAGAAACAAACAACAGCTACTGAGTGGCCCACCCAACCATTAGATCATAAAATTTCGAGGATCAGCCCAAGTTCTAACCTGACGAGCCCAAACACGGATGGGTTCTACATTTTACCATCCTTTTCATTCGTATACAGCATTCTACCATCATTTAGCTAAGTATTGCATACATGAAGATGAAATTTGTTTTCAAACTTTTCTTTAACGCGAAGAGTCAATCAAACCATTATACGTAGATTTGAAAAGAGAAGATTTTGGTCCTATTTTTGTACACGGATAATCACTGATGAAGGATCACAACCATGGACAGGAAAGTATAACTATGAACACAAAGTGAGTGAGGAAAAAAGAAATCAAATTATAGTCTGTGTTGCATTACTAATTTTCTTTCATCAATTAAGTAGCAGATTATTGACCAATAAATTTCGTTTAGCAAAAAAAAAAACAGAGAACAACTAATTTTAGTCAATTTTTGCATACAAGGAAAAAGACTGCATGCATACGAGTTCTGGCAATTGCAATATAGACACTAGCTTTACTTACACTGTCCCGCTTACATCTCACTACTCGTAAAATTACATCCATCGAGGGGTCCCCCACCATGATATAGCTAGGTAGGTAATCATCGGATTCTGGATAGGCGTGGTTGAAGCTCCCCCCACCTTACTCAAGTACCACACAAGCAACACATAACATAGCTACTGTACGAGCCTGATCATTGTAAAGACTTTGAAGATTAGTGCGGGAACACCACATCACTTATGCCGGAGGAAATCTAGAATGTCTTCTTCTCCTTCCTAGCTACTCAGAGACGCGACCGGCGGCCTGCCTGCATCTGTTCCTGATCGAGGTTTGGATAGTCGGTGTATCCCACGACGAGGTCGTGGGTGTAGAATGTGGTCCTCACGTAGCGGTTCAGAGGACCGCGCCGGAACCTCTCGACCAAGTCTGGATTCGAGACGAAAAGCCGTCCGTAGGAGACGAGGTCCGCGTCCCCTTGGGCCACCGCCTCCATACCCAGCTCCCTTGTGAACCCGCCACTCGCGATGAAGGTGCCATGGTTAGGCCTGCCTCCACGACCTCATCAGCCGGGTCTCCTCGTCCGGGCTCCCTAGAGGGCCTGACTCTGTCTGCCCATACGCTGTGTAGCGCGGCTGGGTCACATGCAGGTAGGCTAGCCGCTCGCCCAGCTCGTCTTGGAGACCGTTGAGCATGGCGATGACGGCCAGGCCTAGACTGTGCGGGTCCGAGTCGATGGCGTCCATGTGGTCGATGGCCGGGGATATCCGGACGGCTCGGACCGATGGCACTAACCACTGACCGGACCACCATTTGTAGGAATCTGCACCGGTTCTGAATCGAGCCGCCATAGCCATCCGTCCGGTCGTTGATCCCGTCCTTGAGGAACTGGTCTATGATGTAGCCATGGGCTCCGTGGATCTCGATGCCATCGAAACCTGCAATGTTACTTAGATATCAGTACACGAGAAAGATTAAGCTACATACAACCTGGCATGCAACAAAACGACACAAGTCTACGAAGAACCTGCTCGGATGGCGTTGACGGCAGCCTGGCGATAATGGTCGACTATTAGAGGTATTTCGTAGGTTTCCAAGCGCCGTGGGGTGCTGAATCGGGCGTAGGTCCCATCGGGCATGAGGACCTTCCAACGCTTGGAGATGGGCTTGTCCGTGGACGATATTGGCGACGCAGTCCCACGGGGTTGATACACTAAACGAGCACGAAAATAATAAATTACACACCACATTCAGGCGAGCAACGTACACTTAATTGCATGTAATTTTTTCTGTAGGTTTTTGGGACACGAAGTTAATATATATCTTCCATGTTGAAGAGAATGAATTTGGTATATCTTACCTTGATTAGAGGCCCGGCCCACATGCCACAGCTGACAGAAGATGGACCTGTTCTTCTGTAAATATCCCCGGACACTCTAGGAAGCTGTATTTTAATCAAAACAAAGGCATCAGAGGTTAACTGCTCGTGTGACGTGTCCCTCGTATCACCTAAATACTAACACGACATAATGATATTAGCAGCCGGTGGTTGAGTGCAGGCAGGGGACCACTGAGCAAATTCATAGCCGGCAGTCCCCATCTAGACTCCATAGACCATAGTAACAATCTAATCGTGTGTCCAGGACACCAGATCATTCATTATCGAATGAGGATGGCGCTCGTATAGGTAGATAGATTTGAATGTTCCGCTAGCCATTATTATATGAGCTCTTTAATCCTTACTGGTCACGGTAGCGAGGTCTACCAGTCTAAACTGCAACATTCCGTCACGTGATTATTATTTTATTGTAGACGGCTGGGAATATTGATGCTTCTGTAGCCTAACCACCGACCACTTGGGTGCACGTGCATGATCGCGTGCACAGTCCTCAGTGGTGACCGGACCAAACAAGGCCTTTATCCAGCGGCCAGGCAGTAGGCAAAGTTCGGTCACTGGCCCACGCTTGTTGCAGCAGAAGCCTCTAAGCTCGGAATGCCATTTAATAGGAGAGCTGGAAAGGGGACATGACCACGTTGCCGTGGGCTCCACTCACTTTTGGACTCCTCTCACGGTCTCACCAAAGGCCCGAGAAATTCCTTTGCCGACTTATTGTCCTTTTTACTACTTTTTTGTCGGATATGAATATTATTCGAGGAAGTCCAACTCAGGAACAAAAATGAGAAATGAATTTACAATCTTTTCATAAACAGCATATTAATGGAGAGAATTGTGAATAATGGAGTATAATGGTACTGGTTGGTGGGTCTGCTTTCGTTTTCAAGGTCAGGGGGGATCGGTACCAAAAGAGGGAATGGTTAAAGAAAAATGGTACCCGGTGGCTGTGGGGGAGATGAGGGTCCCTTCGGAGACGAGGAATCCACCGGGAGTTGATCTCTGGGCATAGTACAAGGCGTTGGCGGGCTGCGGAATACCTCCAAGTGCTCTGCATCTGGTCATGGGCGCCAGAACCACCCTGCACTTATCACACCAAACAATCAATCCAATTTTATTAGGCCACATCAGTTGACGACAACTTCTTCACCAGATGTAATTAGGCTTGACTGCCATCTTTGCCCATTCTACTCATTTATTGCTTACAAATCAGCCATGGAAACAAATTGCAGCATGAATGATGTTACTGAAACAGAGTACCAAGGAGCTTATGTTACTGAAACAGAGAACCAAAGGCGGAGAAGGGGCAAAAGGGAAATACATAGTAGGGGAATCTACAGGGGAAAATCGATTTCCATGTAGCGAGGTGCCTTTTTTTTACACATAAATAGCGAGGTGGCTTAATTTCCTGTTTTTCTTGTTTGGTGCTTCAGCTAAGATCCTAAGCTGAGCTAGTACTCCAAAAAGAGACTATACCCCATGAGAGAGTTGGGATAATTTGCGGAAACTGACCTATGAGAGAGTTGGAAACGGCCCATCTTGTATGGAGAAGAGAGGTTAGGAGCCTCCTTGACCAGCGACTCGACCATCTGAGCTTGGTTCTGATTCTGAACGGCAAGAATCGAGTTTTTTTCATATTACATGGCGCCAACTTTTATATTCCCATATTACCTGGTTTTTCCCATGAACTCTCATATGACCTGGAATCTAGACTTAAAGTACCGAAAATACCCTTCTTCTATCTTTTTCATTCTAATACTGTGTGAAGAGGCGCGTTGTATACAACACGAAAAATACAAGGGTTTCTCCGCGATTTCCATCTGCGACTCCACCAGCGAGTTCAAGCAGCGATTCCATCGGCTACCCCTGCGGATTTCGACGATCCTATTCACGTCCCCCAGCTCGATTTGGAGTTGCCCCTTGCTGGATTTCGACAACACGACTGATGGAGAGTGCGCAAAGGCGACGATTTGAAGCGTATACCTCAGGGGATTTCAGGGCTTCAACTTGCTGAGTTTCCCCCGCGGCTCCCGGCGCCTTCTTACAACCGGCGGAGTGACCGATTGAGCTTCGGTTTACGGCGAGGAAGAATGTGAAAGGCGCCTGCCAGGAAATACACACATACACATGACTAAACCGCGGTAAATTACAACAATACTTACTGATTTCAATTTCAGAAGCTCCGAAATTTAGATTTTTAATTTTTACTATGAACTAGACAGTCTATTTAGTCGTGTACGCAACGACACGACTTTTATGTTTTCGTGTTGTACCGACACGACTTTTTTACTGACCACTCTACCTATCTCCTTGTAGATGGATACAAAAAGAGATGAGTCTATGGAGGAAATACTGTAGCAACCGTAATTTTTATATATTAATAAAGTGGGATTTCATTACAAATTGGGAGTAATTTTGAATTCTAGAAATTTTATTAAATAATTGAAATTTGAAGTTTTTCCGTCAGACCGATCGATCGCCTTCAAACGGCATCGATCGGGAGACGATCGATCGTTTTTGTAAGGCATCGATCGCAAGACGATCGATCGCGTAATACGAACCGATCGATCGCCGGTGGTTTTGCGATTCCCGAGGCAATTCCGTTGGGAAACGTCTTGGGCTGATTTTGGGGGATTTCTTTGGGACGTGTTATGCCTGATTTACCTAGTTTAGGGGATCTAAACGTGGTAAATTGAGTTGTAGTCAAAACCCTAATTGATACTTAATTGAGAATCAAGATTATGAAGGATTTAATTAGGCTAACTAAAGCATATTTGAATTATGAGTTGGACACCCATTTGGGGTGACTGATGTGGCCTTTCCTTGCTGGTATTTGGCGCCAAGAGTAGCCTCAAAAGATTTCTTTTTACTTGGTAAGTTACATTAGTAAATTAGTAAGATTTTGAGAGAAGATAAAACCCTACCTTATTGCAATCAAATCAAAGGATCTTGGAGTTAGAGGAGATCGTGCTGGTGGTTTTGGGAAGGGATGGGATGATCTTTGGCCCTTGGATGGAGTGTAGATGGAAGGTGGAGAGCAAAGGGCATGAATGATTTAAACCCACTTTGAGAGGGCCGGCCATCCCTTTGGGAACCGGCAGCCCTCTCTTCCATTTCGTGGTGATTTCTCTCCCTTACCACGTCCTCCCCCTTCCCTCTCAACGACCAGTAGGCCTCTCCTCGTGGTGTGTGCAAGTGGTGTGCGTTGGATAGTGTGGAGATCGCAAGAAAGTAAGTTCAAATCCGAACCGGTTGACGTGCAATTAGTACCGGTTCATCGGTAAGATGTTCTTTTTCTCACAGAGTGATTTCATTAAATTTTTGATCTTTATATGTGTACCACATTCTGATGTTGTGTGTATCATGTATGATCATGTCGTCCTGGTTTAATTGTTCTATTTGCTGAAATCTATACAATTATTGATATACCGATTGATTTCTTGATGTGAATCTCTCATGCACAATTCGATCAAGTCGTCCCTGATAGTGTTTGTCTATTTCGACTTATGTGAGTCATGTATCTGATGTCTAATATTGAGTATTGTTCTCTGATTTGTGTAGATGAGGGTCTATTTAAGAAAAGTTGTCTTCTTTCTTGCTATTAGTCACCCGATCTCTCATTTGTCGATGTATCGACCTAATTGATGTATTGATTGGTATAACTCTTGTGTTTCTCATCCAAAAGCAGCAAGCTTTCAAAGGTAATCCTACTGGTTTGATGCGTTCTTATATGTCTCAAGTCGTATTTCATGGTTTTGTCTTGTGTCCGGATAAAGTTGTCTACTTTATGTAGTGTTTACCTTAATTGATGTGGTATATAGGTAATAAGACTATCTAAAAGAGATTAATGGATGTACTAACAAGATGAACGTGATAATACTTAAGAGTCATTGTTCGTGGACCTTAATTCCTCTGTCATTAAGTCTGATTTGAAGCTTAAGTGTCCGGGAAAAGTTGTCTAGTTTGCCGGTTAATGAATCCTTAAGGCTATGATGCAAAACAGGTTTTAAAAGGGGTTACTAGGTGAGTTAATGCATGATTAATGATCTGATCAGAAGTTAATAAAGGCCTAATGTAAGAGGGTTTGAGTATAAAAGACTCTAGTTGTGATTAGGATGAAGGATAACAAGTGAAAATCGAGTTATTACTTAGTATAGTGCTCTCGGCCAGGATGTATCCTGCGCTGACAGACTGCATTCAAAAATTCATAACTAATTGTAGAAAATTCAGAAAAATATTTTGTAAATTAGATAATGATCTACAGACACGGGGCTGTATGCTATAAAAATTTCAGGGACTGACAAGTTCTGTGTAAACTGGAGGATCGCTGGGGATGGAGCTATTGTGTCCATAACAGTATCCTTTCACGGTATTTAATAAAACACTATGCTAAAACTACATATATATAAGTATATATATATATATACTTATATATGAGATCGCTCTCATATTGCTTATATGAGGCCACTTTGAATCGTAGCCATGAGATCTTGATCTGACGGCTACAAATATCCATAATGATCTCACCCACTCCTTGATGTGACACACTCACTTACCCATTGATTTGATATCCACCCTCCGATCGGAATCTAACGGCAATAAAGATTGGCCTCATGCTCCTTATATGAGAACGATCTCATGTAAACTCACCTCCTTATATAACATAAGGAGGGTACTATGGTGTAAGAATTCCAGAGGGTATTTATGATGATAATACGTGTGGAGTTTTGTCTCTATTCTAAATGTTGTGGTCATCAATGTCTTTGCTCGCGGTGCCTAACATAGCGTATCTTCAATCTTTTGAAACCCTGATATTAGATTAGGGTTATTCTTGTCAATTCTATTAAAGTTTTTGGGACACCGATTCAGGAGTCTTGTGATCCAGGGATGATCTTGATTGTAATAGTGCATGGTGATGACGTCGGCAGAGTCTATACCGAGGAGTTCGATTTCGAGTCAGCTCGTGCATAGGCACAAGCCGATTGTTGGTTAATCTCTTGAGAGTCAGTCATTGTTAAATGCTGAGAATTCCTTTGTACTCCCTTGAGAGTCTAATTTCTGAAATTAGTAATTCACGAGAATACCCTTGGTTGTGGTTAGTCAAACTCAGTTCCATGTAAACTGCTTCTCCACTAAGAGCCTTGTTGAACACTCTTAGGTTGGATCATAGTATGCTCACGAGCCATAGCTAGACCCAGAGTGGTCTCCGATGATTATGAACCTCCGTAGTTCAGCCGAGTACGGCAACGCGTGCGCTTTAGATTGTTAGACATTACGGAAGGTCTGCAATCTCCGCCCATTGTGCCCGTAAGCACCGATGGGGCCAGCATCCCTAGAAGCTTGGCCGGTTTCCTACGTAGAACCTCTAGAATGTTCTAGTATTGAAGTTCATAGAGGAAGTGGACTGATCAGAGAGCAGAAATTGACATCTTCGACACTTTGGTTGTCTAGATCAGATATTTGTTTATCTCCTTACTCTTTGGAAGTCTGGAGTCATATTGATTATCGTAATTTATTTCCACGCTGATCGATGAGATATTTTGGGTGCGGTATCTTTTCCTGGTAAGTACCATCTGCGTCATGTTATTCTGAGTTATCAGACCTGGTTGTTATTGGTTCCTTTATTGTCTGTTTCTACTGTGAGTTTTTCTAGCATCCTACTGAGTATTTCTTCTGGAATACTCACGCATCTTCTGATGCAGGGCGTAGAGCTGAAGAGGCGTGATCAGCATTCTTGTGATGTGGAGGTTGGTGCTCGTAGGAGTCGTGAAGACTTGTTTGCGTAGAATTTATTTTAATTGATGATAGTGGTTATTTTCGATATTAGTTATTTTGGTGGCCTGCGTGTCACTTGCTTTATTTATTTGTTTTCGTGGGATTATTTGGATTGTTTAAGTTGGTTAGCTTTATCTTATTTTGAGATATTTGAACAATTATTTACGTCATTTTGATCCGGCTATTCCCACATTTGTGCATGGGATTTATGGTGATAAATCGAGTATTCGGTCCGTCCCAGATTTGTGACCCTGTTACCTTCAACGGCTTATCGCTTCCGCGTCTTTTGGGGTTGGAAATTTGGGGCGTGACAAATACTATCGAAAGAGGAGGAGGATCAGGATTTTGTGTTGGCACCTCGACAGCGAAAATAGAGGGGCAGGAAGAGGAAGGCTCCGATGGACCCATCAATAAAGAGAACATACTATGCGCGACTGGTGCTTCGAACGTTTTGTCAACCGGGCACGATGAAAAAGTATGCGGCCATTTGATCAGAGAAGCTGGTTTCACTGTTATTTTTGAAGGTGGGGACGTAGTTGTTTCCCGGAACCTCCTCGACCATTTGGTTAGGTACTTCAATATCAAAGGCAGGACGCTACATTTCACCTAGCAAGAAGTTGCTCTTATCACCGGATTACCCGTAAAAGGGCGAAATAGTTGAGGTCCTCCCCTCCTTGCCACGCCGACCGGAAGGTCAATTCTTCAAAAAGTACTTCGCCGTCAGGAGACTGGATATTCCACACATTGAGGAAAACATTGACAAGCTTAGCGAGGGCGAAATGAAGATGGCAGAGGAGGACATGGCGAGGATGATCATCTGCCTCCTCTTCTGCACGGTGTTGTTTCCACACAGCAGTAGAGCGCTGCATCCCTGTTTGTACCGTTACATTGAAGATCTCCCAAGATTGAGCTTATACAATTGGGTAGGGGCTATGTATAACATGTTGGTTTCTGGTATAACCCGCACCAGCAGACTAGTGGGTGCGAGATCTCAAGGAGGCTCACGGAGCGGTAGATACCTAAAGGGTGCCTCATATGTCATTCAGGTATGTAGCGTTTCTATATTTTTAGAGTCTTCCAAAGGCACGACACATGGACGCTAAGTGTCGTGTTTTATGCAACACGACTTCATTTATAGTCATGTATTATGCAACACGGCTAAGTATATTGTCGTGTTGCATAAGACATGACCAAATTTCTAATCGCGTACTATTATAGTCGACTATAATAGTACACGACTTGCCTATATCCGTGCCTTTTGCTAATGTTTTCATATGTTTATTATGCAAATTTGGTTTTTTTAGCACACAACAATCTTCTATGCTATCGTCGGTCCTACCAGTCCAAGGGCGAAAAGGTGGCTAGGAAGTGGGGCCATGATTACAGAGGTCAAGAAGGGTGCACAGAAGAAGCATCGTATGTCCGACTACTGGAAGGCAGTGTTCCATAATCTCGACATATGGGAAGAAGTCATTGATGTAATCATCCTCATGGCCGAAGAGGCATCTCTCATTGCTTCGTCTCCCTCAGTGGCCCTTCCTCCGCGACGGCAGAAGACGGAGAGGCCGGAAATGAAGAGGACTCCCCAGTCTACTAATTGAAATAGCTATATCTTCGTATGAGGAGATGGGAAGGAGTGTCAGACCTCTGCGAGAGGTTCTTCATTCTATCAAGGCATCTGCCGCCATAGCGTCAATGCTGTTAGAGGGTCAGAACATTGAGCATCCCAAGGAGGAGAAGACTGAAGAGCCGAAAGGAGACGAAGGAATCAGAGAAGAAGGAGAGGATAAAGAAGTCATCGGTGTATCACATGGAGCCAAAGAAGCGGCCCGATGACAAGGAGCAGATTCCTTCATCTTCTGCATGATTTCATCGAAGTCTGGTCTCCTGAAGCATTTTGCAGCTCGGAATAGCAGTTCCTTCAGGTACTTATCATTCCAATAATGAAGCATATTAGCGGTCATATGCCTCAGGCAAAACCCATGGTGAACCTCGGGAAAGACATTAGCAACCGCTCTCAGAAGTCCCTTCTGTCTATCCGAGACAATTGTATCCAGAGAGGTCAGGGGGTCCGTAAACAGGGTGGCTTTCAGTTGGCCAAGCAACCACTTCCTGCAAGTCAGAAATCAGAGTGAAAGCATATTAAAGAAAAAAGATATAGGTTGTAGACAATCGTGTATGAAGCAACACGACTGTATGAGTAGTCGTGTGCTCGAAGACACGACTACTCATACAATGTTCTTTGCATACGTACCACGTATTTATGGTCTCTTTCTCGACAACTGCATATGCAAGGCACATTATTTGTTAGTTCCTGTCAAGTGCTGTTGCAACCAATAAAACTCCAGGGTACTTTCCTTTAAGAAATATTCCATCAACAGTGAGCAGCGGCCTCAGTGATCTTCGGAATGCTCTTGCAACCGGGTCGAACATCCAAAAGACACGTTTGAAGTCGTATCCGGCTACCTCAATTTCAATTTCAGGTATATCAGAAGATATTTCTATCACCAAATGTGTACCTGGTTTAGACCGCTCTAATTCTTTCCGTAATGTGGCAAAATCCAATATGCGTCTTCCGTGTTGCTATCGACTAATTGAATCAATTCCTCTTTCGCCTTCCATGCCCTTTTATAGTTGACTTTTATGCCCTAATATTTCTCAATGTACTATTGAATCCTTGTGGAGGCCATGACACTTTCGTGCAATCCATAGGTGTGAGGCAAATGGATGATCTTTAGAACTTATCAAAGTGTCGTATATATGCCTTCATTCCCTCCTTGTCACGGTGACTCCGTCAAGTAAATTCGAAGCCCACTCTCTAATCTTGCACTTTGCAGCAAATGTGTCCTTGTTCTCGTCAACCACTTTGAACATAAATTTCCTCTTAATTGTGAAATCACTAAGAACCATCTTGAACTGCTTCACGCTTTCGAATCTAGCCCCTAAGGCAAGTTATACCTCATAGTCGTCTGCTTGCAAACTGCCGGTCAACATCGTCTCCTCCTCATAATTTTTTGAAGGACCGGTCTGTGGTGAATAGGTACCCCAATCCCAACCACCGTCACCATTGTCCTCTAAATCTTGCGGCTCCGATGCGACATATTTCCCTTTAGATGTGTCTCCTGCCGTGGGAACTCTAGAAGTTGATGTTATTGCTGCATGTTGGAGTTCTATATCGGGCACATAGTGGTCTCTTCCCGTGGGATCTGCCTGGAGCAAATTTGGTAGTGGAAGAGGCTCATCCCACTCATCTGTAGACCATGGTAATTCTTCTTCATCGAAGAATTCTTCCTCATCTGCATCTTCATCTTCATCTTCTTCTCCATCTCCCAATCTGCGTGAAAAAATTTGTATAAATGGACTTGAGAACACAACTGGAAGTAGTCAAGTCGTGCCTTATGCAACATGACTTCATATATAGTCGTGTACTACACGACTATGCATATAGTCGTATTGCATAAGACACGACCAAATTTCCAGTCGTGTACTATTATAGTCGACTATAATAGTACACGACTTGCCTGCATCCGCGCCTTAGACCCTCGGAGCTTCAAATGAATAATCTTCATCTCTTCCTCCTTCAACTGCTAATGCGGGTGTCTTATTGCCTGAGCTCGACGGCCTCTCCAGTGGTGTCTTACTGGTCGGCCTTACTTCTGCCTCTGGTATCCTCTCCTCCTCCTTATTTGCACTGGAATTTATTTCTTTATTGAGAGTGGAAGTCTATTTGTTATTGTAAGTGTCACGCCCCGAAATCCCATACCTCGATCGAAGTGCGGAAGCCAATCAATGGAATACATTTCGAGGTAGAGATCCCGGGCACGCGACCGAACAGTCGATTTACCCACCGATTACAATCATCTCAAAAGGACGTGTAACCGATTATGCCCGCAATCAGTGTAATACAATAATAGACATCAATGAATACTATGAAATGAATTTACTTAATAATAATCCATTTTCGAAAGTTAAATAAAATAAACCTATAAGTCTATGGCACACAATTGCCAATAATGTCATAAGCGTCAATAAAAGCAAAAACAAATAACTAAATAATCTTTAAACTCTTCTCGGCGCCTTCAAACCGCCAATCCACTACTGCACTTCCTGATCTCACTTTTCATTTGTGCCTGCATCAGAGGATGCTTGAGTATTTCATAGAAACACTCAGTAGGATGTAAAAACCCACTGAATGAAAACAAGCAGTAAGAAGAGAATAAGAATAACAAAGGTCATAGACATTCCACAACATCTGAACTTAACCGAGGTCTATACACCTGCAAGGTTAGTCAACAACAATTCCAACTCGCAAGTAAGGAAAAACATCAGTAAGGCTCCTACTACACATATGAGTAAGGAGAGGATAACAATCATAACAAAGGCTCCAGACATCTAAAGTGAAAGGAGTTACAATTTCTGCTCGCTAACCTGGTCGCTCGCAAGTGACTAAAATATACCAAAACCACCCTAGGGGTCCTCTCTTTGGAACCCAGCCATGCATCTAGGATGCTGACCCCACCAGTGCTTACGGACACGATGGGCGGAGACTGAGGACCTTCCGTAATGTCCACAATCTAACGTACGTATAGCGCCTCCCTTTGGGCAGTATGGAATCGCAATTTCATAAATATAAGTGACCTCGCAAGATCTAGCAATGGCTTAATTGAGCATACTATGAAACCACCATGGGGAGAGTCTCGCAAGGTCTCCAGTGGAAGAAACAATTATGTAATCAATATGAGCAATATCTCAAAGGAATAGAGGTCACAACACTCTAAGATCATAAGGTATCTCTTACCAGAATAGACTCTATCAAGGAGTATGGATAGAAGCATCAAAGTCTTTGGTCAACACATAACTCACTCATTGGAGTAGCATAGAATAACAAGACAACTCACACAAGGAGTAACATACAATCAATACATACCTTTCATGCTCAACTCTAGATAAGAATTCCTCATCCACATTAGAGTTTATAATACCAATATCAGAGATAAGAAATCAGAGAATCTTAGATGATTTGAATTCCAAGTAGAATATCAAACCGACATCAACGCTTTTTAAAATAGATAGTTATGAATCACTTGTTCAAAGGATTATCCCTCATAATTGAATTACATCTAACCCAATTCTTACTGTGATATACCATAAGTATATAGTCCAATTACTGTTATTAGCATATTAATCGTTATCATATCATATTACATGATGTTATTTATATACTTAGTATTTTCTCTCAAATTCTGCTCACTGTCTCCTGCACAACAGTCCTCTTCCGACGGATACTGTGCTCTGTACATTAATACTTAACCTCTGAAATTTTTACTTATAATACCTTCGTGAGTCTAGTTTCTAACCCCACTAATTTTATATTTTTTCGATTTTATTTGAATTAGTTATGAATTATTTACCACCGACTGTTAGCACAGAAACAGTTCTGGCCGAGATTAAGATTCTTAATTAATTTGATTATCTTACTTAATAACACATTATAAATGATAATACATCATTAAAAGACTATATACTCCCCTCCTAGACTAATTTGAGAACCTAGAATTATCTGAAATTACTTAAAGTCACTCCTTTCTTGTGTTCTTCTATATATAACATAATTTGTAATCATTAATACACCCCAAGCAAGACAATTAATGTAAGACACACCTTAAAGGCACAAACTCAACGTGGATCATCAACAACCAAACAATATCAGAACTTCTAGTCTCTGGAAAATTAATAAAGCATTGGACTTTAGATGCGGATTCCCATCTAGAAGTGAAACATGAATGCACATATGATTTGTGATGCATTACGCATAGAAATATTGACACAATTTATTCATCTCGCAAGAATCCAAACAATAATTAAGGTATTGACTCAAAACACTTGTCAAAAGCATATATAATCAAAATAGAGAAGAGGGGAAAAACCATCCTACTTAATTCTCCAAAGATTTCGCCTTTCTATGCGTTACTCGTCTCTTCCGCTTCTTCCAAAGCTCCTGCTCCAAGCTCTCTCAAACTCCCACAAGAACAAGCCTCGAAGGAGATGGGTGAACGTGGGAAGGAGAGGGAAAAAGTCTCTGGACGTTCTAGGGTTAGCACAAGCCAATTCTCTAGTGTTTATATAGAGTTGGGGGAGAATCCAATCTTAAACTAATCTTCCAAATCATGGACACTTCCAACCAATGGGAAGGCTTCACAATCCTCCTAGAGACGTGCAAAACAAGTCCAATTGGGATTTGGTATCTTTCCCAAGCAAATACACCCCAAAAATACGCTTAAAAACATAAAACCGCAACCGGCGATCGATCGGCTATACGGCGATCGATCGTCGTATGCGTTATTTTACACTACCGCGTTTCAGCCGATCGATCGCCATTACTGCCGATCGATTGCTTTACGCGAAACAAAACATTCGCAAATCACAGTAACTACGATCGATCGTTTTGATACGGCGTCGATCGGTTCAAGCTTGCCGATCGATAGGCTCTTATGGCGATCGATCGCTGTCACGTTTAATCAAAATTCAATTTCTCATATCTTTTTACTCCGAACTCCAAATCGCGCATAATAGGTGGCGTTGGAAATCTCTTCTCACCAACTTTAATTTCCATGGGCAAAGTACAACCAAATCAAACATTAAGAGGGTCAAATTTGGATTTTAAAATACTTACTAATTTTTTGGGTGTTATAGTAAGTAGAAGTCCACTCCACGTACAGGTGGAGTAGTCCATTTGTGTCTTGGTTGCTCTTGTGAAGGAGAAATATTGACTCCAGTTCTTTATCATCTTCAAGGAGGTATGGGGATTCAGAATCAACATGATATTACACAGATAATGTATCAGCTGTAAACTTCAGCGGTAATGTTTCTTCCACTTGCTGCAACAATTCCAGGTACTTTACTTGTGTATCTAGAGGCATGAACTTCCGTTTCCCGCCCACGTACGCATCAGAATTTGTAAAAACTCCATCGTAGTGTAAGCACACAGGTATCTTCTCTATCAGTACCTGTCATTAAAATACCAAAATAAGTAAAAAAACTCTAAGAAATGATATATTGAAAACCGTATATGAGTGAAAAGCATCGTCTATGAGTCGTGTTGTATAAAGCACAATTATTGTTACAGTCGTGTTGTCGAAGACACGATATTGTAAATAGTTGAAAACTTGGCAAGTTTTCAACTTTCTCCTCTGGAACCAACTTTCATTATAAAAATTATAGTATTTGAACTTGACGTCGATTTTTTTATGTATGCCTTTGTTGAAGTTTTTTTTGCGTACCCGGTCTTTTTCGCTTTTTGGCTGGAAGATAACGTTTCCTGAGTTCGACGGCGCCGACACCGGCGATGATATGGGCAGAGATGCCGGACGAAACTTCTCTGGAACGTTCTGCCTTCTTCTCCGACTGAACGCTCTTCAGATTCCGGGTAATATGGAAAAATGCAGAGTGTGGGTTGTGGGATGACTTATACCTCTTCCTGAGCGTATTTTGGGTACTTTCTGTGTCATATAGAAGAAACAAAGAGATTCCGTATCATATGCCAAAACAATAGTTAACGCTAGATAATATGTAAAGAGCTCGCAAGAATCAGATAGGTGCTGCCGTCTGGAGCCTCGTAGTTGCAAGTTCGCTTGATGAATTGAGTGCGCTTTAACTGAGGCAATTTAAAAAGGAAGTTAAAACAGAGGACTACAAAACGTGTTAATAATGTGTCGGTATATAGCCCTTAAATGTTGAAGAGGCATAACGGTAAGAAGGTAGTGTGAAGTGGGGTCCATAGACGAACCCACTTGGGGGAAATATTTTGGTGACCACTTTTGAATAGCAGATTGGCCGTTAATTTAATTTGGTATTGAAAATGGGTCAGACTAGATGGACTCCTATTTCTAATGGTACCTGAATTGAACTGCATCTCTCCTGCTGGACTGGTCCGACTGGATGGTTGGAAATTTGGCGTTTGGTGCTTGAACCAGAAGGGGGCTGGACGGCGGCCGAACTAATAATATTACCAAACCAAGAGTTTGTTTTGGCTAATTAACTAGATGGCTGTCGAATTAAGATCCGATGGCGCTTAGGGCGGGCAGGGGTCGAAGTCTAACGGTCCAAATTGACACAGCTCACAAAGGAGCGCATGAGCCGGCGCTCATTTAAACGGGGTTTATTAATCCCTCCGTCCGGATTTATTATTAAGCTAATAAACTAAATAAATTAATAATAATAAATCCGGTCAGAGGGACGTAGGTGCCCTTCGGAATGTCAGGAAAGACCCACGAGTGGTAGATAAATTAATTAATAACCGCGCCAAGCGTCCCACCTGTGGGTCTTTTCTGACATTATTACTCCCTCTGACCCACGAGTGGTAGCTTTTTAATGGCTGGGTGGGACACTTGCGCGGTTATTAATTAATTTATCTTAATGTAGGGTGAGAAAGGCCCGTGGCAGTCTGGTTTATTTTTGTTTTTACAATGAAAGCCCCGGTCCAAGGATTTTCTGTTTTTGCTACACAGTTCACATATCTTAATTCGGTGAGAATCTAGATAGGCCTTATGGGAAGGAAAAAATATTATTTTCGAGTACAGCACCTTAATTGTCATTCGTACTGCTAATTGAGTCAGAAGCTTTGAATCAAAAGACAAACTGGTAACTTTTTGTGCATGTGCAAATATAAGACGAGAAGAAATTAATTTTCGACATCACCGCAATTTATATGGAACATCACTTGGTGGAGTGGGAGTGTTTAGGTGTGTTTTGTGCCACGACAGGGGACAAGGCCCATGTGTGCGCGTTATATAGTTGCGTTTTTGCCTATGAATGCTGGGATGAACCTCATTTATTGCACAAAACTTCTACTCCGTCCGCCTAAAAAAGCCTGACTTGCACGTTCAGGAGGATGTATTAGTCTGCAGGGCAAATCCAGTCATTTGATAGTGGGTATGTAATTTTTTTTCATTAAAAAATGATAGTGGATATGTAATTTTTCAAATATTACCATAATTTTTGGACGGAGTGAGTATTATGATAGAGGATTACCCGAGGGGTGAATATGAAGAAAGATCACAGTAGATAAAAGCGCAATGAAAGAAAAACATAAAGGAGGGGTACAAATCATCACGATAAATACAGCCTCTAAACAACCGGGTGTGTCCAAAATACCAACATCACCACCCAAGTAGATATTGTACTGCCCAAACAACCTATCTTAGTGGATAATCTGGACTATGGCGATGAAATTGTTTCAAAGGTGGGCCAATCTAGTAGACCCAGTTTTCTTAACACGTTCTTATGAACCTAGGCTCATGTGCATTGGCGCTCATGTGCATTGGCGTGAGCCGGGGCAATCTGAGCCATCAAGTTGAGATCTAATGGTGCATAGGGATTCAGACTTGCCTGAGACATGGATTAAGGCGGGCTCTTATAAATGGGAGTCATATTGTTTATACTTCGGGTAAACCCTTTATCATCTTCATATTTGAGAGGCTTTTTCTTTTTAAAGTCGAAAAAAACAAATCCCATATATATGTTGGGCTTGGGCGATGTAGTTGTAGCCTCTAGTCAATCTCACGTGTTATTTTCCCCATATGTGTGTAGAATATACAAATATGCATCTTTTTGTTTACGCGTGTGTTGGGCTCTATTTATCAGAGCTCATGTGTGGCTTGGGAGTTCTTCCTATCATATGGTGTTTTTAGGAGCGGGACTTCTCTAGTGCAATTTTTCTTCATCCAATATAACATTCTTTTAGAAAAAGGTTTATCCCATATTAATAGCACCAATATATCCATATGGCTCATTTTAAGTGGTTGAGTACTTAAAACAGATACTAATAAAACTTAAGCTTTCCATTGGCTTAGCCGTGGATTCCACCATTCAATAAAAATCACTATTTTTCTAAACAGAACTATTCATATTACTGGATAGAGTACAATACAAATTGCACACAACAGCAGCATTTACTAAGTAGCACAAATAAGCTGAGGAACGCTGTGCACACAAGAAAGCAATTACCATGACCGAAGTGGGCAAGGAGCTTCCCGAACTAGTCGATCAAATGCCGACTAAGGGGCCGTTTGGGGCGTGATTAAAAGCAAAACATCCAGATGGGATGTTTTGCTACACTGTAGCATTTAGATATTTTATGTATCCAGCTGAAACACCTCAGGAGGTATTTCAGCTGGATGTAAAAATCCACATGGATGCTACAGTATATATCTAATATCCAGTCTGGATATTTTTGCAATAATCACGCCCCAAACGGCCCCTAAATTTAAGCAAAAGCATGTTACGGCCTAAACCGGGCAAGAACAAAAACACAGAGAACAACTATAAGCGACGGTCTTTACTGCTATCAACCAAGTATAATTGATTGTGCTTATTAGTTTTGTGTAAGATATTTTAATATCTCACTTAATGTGGCCCACGTGCCACGTAAACAGGTCAACATGAAAAGATAACGTTTCTGATATATACGTTGATGGAACGTATAATTAAGAGTATTTATCTTGGGCAGTTACAGTCCTGATAATAAATACATATATATAACACTATCAGGAACGGTCCTCTCTCTGCCTATAAAAGAATAACAAAGGTTTAATTTCCATCAACTTAAGCATTCTCTGTGAAACAGAAAAGGCTAAGAGAGAGAAACTAATTTCCTTATTAAGGCTTGGATTTCTTCTATGGCTCAAGGTATGTTTTCTATAACTAAGGTTTATAATATTTTATTATATTATAAGATTAAAGTTTTATCATTATAATAATTTATTATGAAGTACAAAATAAATCCTAACAATTGGTATCGGAGCGCGTTTGATTCTGGTACATTATACGCTTCCGCTAAAGACTCGCCGGTGCGTCACCTGACGTATCGCCGGCAACATAAAAGTTCAGCCGGATGTTGACCGTCGGCACATGTCTATGTCGTGGCAGTGGAAGATCTGTATTTGCTCTTTCGACCGCCGCCATGGCTGATCCCGAAGCAACTGGTCGGACCACCAGCCGTTAGCACGCTGGCGGTGCAAGCCAACCATCGGTATATAAAAAAAAGGAGACGGCTTTTGGCCATCTCCGGCGTCGTCGTAAAAGGAGAAGAAAGGGCGGCCCTTTTGGCCGCCATGTTGTCGCTGATCGGTGGCGGCGTCCATGGCCACCGCCATGACAACAGAAAAAAAAGGCTTTTGGCCGTCGCCGGCCTCGCCGTAAAAAAAATAAAGGGCGGCCCTTTCGGCCACCATGATGTCACTCATCGGCGACGGCGTCGGCGTCCATGGCCGACGCCATGACAGTATAAAAAAAAATTACCTTTTGGCTGCCGGCGGCATTGCCGTCATAGTGGAGCCCCATGGCAGCGGCACCCATGGCCGCCGCCCTTGATGCCGTCGCGAACGCCGCCATGTCTCTTGCAGAAACACAGAAAGTGCGGCCCTTTCGGCCGCCATCGTGTCGCCCCGTGGTGGCGACGTCCATGGCCGCCACCCATGCTGCTCCCACACGTCCCGATCGCCGTCGCAACCGTCGACGAGGCCGATGACGATCCTGGTGCTGCCGAGTTCTTCCTTGTGCAGTCGCCAGTGCTCCAGTGAGAATCACGGGGGGGGGGGGGGGGACCAGAAAGGAGGATAAGCGGCCTTTGGCCGTTGAAGGACTAAGGCGGTGGCGCCCATGGCTGCCGCCGCCTGCTACAGTAAGCAGATTTAGGGCATCCTCATGAAGAGGATGATCCTTTGAACCCTTATAAAGTAAACCGGTCCGGTCCTTAAAAAAAAAGGGGCCCGACTCAAGATCTGAATCGAGCTAGACCGGCCCGACTAATATTAATATTCTGGTTCGGTCTAATAGTAATAAATCCGGTTCGGGTTTATATTAATCTTTTGGTTCAGCCTTTAAATTTGGGTTCCAGCTGATATTAAAGTTTTGGTTTGATCCAAATAATAAATTACGGTTCAACACATTATTTTAAGCATATTATGGCTTAATCTTACATTTTAAGTTAATGCTAATGAGGACAAGTTAAACATGTATGGTTATTGATATATTATGATGATGATGATGATTATTATTATTGATATTATACAATTTAAATTTACCTTATGTTGGTTTGTTAATCACCAAAGTGGTCGAACCATAAGGTCACGTAATTTTGAATTGTATAATTGATAATTTAATTACTCATAAGTATGTGATGCTTAGAATTGAAATGATCTTATAGAATATTGTGGGTAATTAAAAAATTCATGATTATAAGACATTTATGGATCGCCCAAAGGTTGATCAGTTGTCCTTATAATTTATGAATATAAAGGTGGTAATTAATATATTTCATTAGATTAGTTTTGTATATCCAAAGATAGCAAACTGATTTAAGTGGGATATATTAAATTACTAAATTACATTAAATTTATAAGCATCATTATGTTTATCATGGTATGCCATTGTATCACCCAAAGGAGAACACCGGTATATACTTATTGTTTTATTTGAATTAAGTGACTGAATCTGTATTATGTGTTTAAGTTACAACTCAAAGCGTTAATATATGAGCATTATATTATTCTTGCAGTACCCGTCCCTGTTTCTCTTCATTCGCATGCTTCGTCTGTTCCATTGTTTAATGGGCTTAATCTCTCAGATTGGAGTGAACAAATCCAATTTCACTTAGGTGTTTTGGATCTTGATTTGTCACTTCAAACTGAGAATACTACTGCTATTACTGATACTAGCAGTGATGAAGAAAAGACTTTCCATGATGCTTGGGAAAGATCAAACAGACTAAGCTTAATGTTTATGCGAATGAGTGTAGCAAACAACATAAAGTCTGCTCTTCCCAAAACTGATAGTGCTAAAGAATTTCTGAAATTTGTGAAAGAGCGCTCCAAACTGCAGATAAGTCACTTGCTGGGACATTAATGGCTACCTTAACCACCATGAAGTACGATGGCTCTCGTAGCATGCATGAGCATGTCATTGAAATGACAAATATTGCAGCAAGACTTAAGTCTCTAGGAATGAATGTGGATGAGAATTTCCTTGTGCAGTTTATTATAAACTCACTTCCTCCTGAATATGGTCTGTTCCAAATGAATTACAACACCATGAAAGATAAATGGAATGTGAATGAACTTCACAGTATGCTTGTTCAAGAGGAAACGAGGCTTAAAAGTCAAGGAACTCATACTATTCATTTTGTAAGTAACCAAGGAGCAAGAAAGAAAGCCGGAAAGAAGCATGGAAAGGGCAAGCAAGGACCGTTGAAAGTGAATCGGTCATCTGCTCAAATCCAGAAAAAGGAACATAAAAATGATAAGTGTCATTTCTGCAAGAAACTTGGACACTTTCAGAAAGATTGCCTGAAACGTAAGGCATGGTTCGAAAAGAAAGGTAAGCCTAGTGCTTTCGTATGTTTCGAATCAAATTTAACTGAAGTTCCTTATAATACTTGGTGGCTTGATTCTGGCTGTACCACTCATATTTCAAATACGATGCAGAGATTTCTTACGACCCAAACCACAAATCCAAATGAAAAGTTTGTTTTTATGGGGAATCGTGTCAAAGCTCCAGTTGAAGCTATTGGAACTTATCGTTTGATTTTAGACACATGACATCACTTAGATTTATGTCAATCTCTTTACGTACCTTTTGTTTCTCGTAATTTAGTTTCTTTGTCTAAACTTGATTCAGCTGGATACTCTTTTAAATTTGGGAATGGATGTTTCAGTTTGCTTAAGAAAAATCATTCCATTGGTTCTGGTAATCTTTGTGATGGTTTATACAAATTGAAACTTGATGATCTTTTTGTTGAGACTCTTTTAACCCTGCATCATAATGTTGGAACTAAACGTGGTCTAGTCAATGAAAGTTCAGCTTACTTGTGGCATAAACGTCTGGGTCATGTTTCAAAAGAAAGATTAAAAAGGTTGGTAAAGAATGAAATCCTCCCAGACTTGGATTTTACCGACCTTGGTGTTTGTGTGGATTGTATTAAAGGAAAACAAATAAAACACACAAAGAAAGGAGCCACAAAGAGCACACAACTCCTTGAAATAATACACACTGATATATGTGGACCTTTTGATGTTTCATTTTTTAGTGGAAAAAAATATTTTTTCACTTTTATTGATGATTTTTCACGTTATGGTTATGTCTATTTGTTGCATGAAAAATCTCAATCGATAAATGCTCTCGAGGTATTTATTAATGAAGTTGAGAGACAATTAGACAGAAAGGTAAAAATCGCCAGGTCTGATAGAGGTGGTGAATTTTATGGAAAGTATAATGAAACCGGGCAATGCCCAGGTCCATTTGCTAAATTCCTTGAAAAGCGTGGCATATGTACTCAATACACTATGCCCGGTACACCACAACAAAATGGTGTAGCAGAAAGGCGTAATCGTACCTTATTGGACATGGTTAGGAGTATGATAAGCAATACGTCTTTACCCATATCATTGTGGATGCATGCATTGAAAATTGCCATGTATTTATTAAACAGGGTTCCTAGCAAGGTAGTTCCTAAGACTCCTTTTGAACTGTGGACCGGAAGGAAGCCCAGTTTAAGGCACCTGCATGTTTGAGGTTGTCCAGCAGAAGTAAGAATCTATAATCCACAAGAAAAGAAATTGGATTTAAGAACAACCAGTGGTTTCTTCATTGGTTATCCAGAAAAGTCTAAAGGGTATAGATTTTATTGTCCTAACCATAGTACAAGAATTGTTGAAACTGGAAATGCTAGGTTCATTAAGAATGGTGAAGTTAGTGGGAGTCAGGAACCACGAAAAGTGGAAATTCAAGAAGTTAGGATACAAGTTCCTTTACCTTTAACTTCTTCTAAAGTTGTTGTTCATCCAATTGTTGAACCGTTGAACAATGGACAAGAACAACAGATAAATGATCAGATTACTCACAATAACGATAATGAACCTACAATAGAAGAACCACAAGAAATAGTATTAAGAAGGTCTCAAAGACAAAGAAGGTCTGCTATTTCTGATGATTATCTGGTATATCTACAAGAGTCAGAATTTGACTTGGGAATTGATGAAGATCCAGTTTCGTTTTCATAAGCAATGAAAAGTGTTGATTCTACTGAATGGGTAGATGCCATGAAAGATGAGTTAAAATCAATGGAACAGAATGATGTTTGGGACCTTGTTGAATTGCCTGGAAGTAGTAAAAGAGTCGGGTGTAAATGGGTCTTTAAGACCAAACGTGACTCAAATGGCAATATAGAACGATACAAGGCCAGACTTGTTGCCAAAGGCTTTACTCAGAAAGATGGTATTGACTATAAGGAGACTTTCTTACCTGTATCTACGAAAGACTCTCTTAGAATTATTATGGTTTTGGTAGCTCATTATGACTTGGAGTTACATCAAATGGATGTGAAAACTGCTTTTCTGAATGGGAATTTAGAGGAAGAAGTGTATATGGATCAACCTGAAGGTTTTTCCATTGAAGGAAAAGAACATATGGTGTCTAAACTTAAGAAATCAATATACAGACTTAAACAAGCTTCCTGCCAATGGTATCTTAAGTTTAATGATACCATTACTTCTTTTGGTTTTAAGGAAAACACTGTTGATCGGTGTATATACCTGAAGATCAGTGGGAGTAAGTTTATATTTTTGATTTTGTATGTTGATGACATCTTACTTGCTACTAATAATATTGACTTATTATATGAGACCAAGAAATTTCTCTCTAAGAAATTTGAAATGAAGGATATGGGAAAGGCAACTTATGTGATTGGAATAGAAATATTCCGGGATAGAACACAAGGATTGTTAGGGTTGTCTCAGAAAGCATATATCGATAAAGTTCTAGAGAGATTTAAAATGGAAAAGTGCTCATCAAGTGTTGTTCCAGTTTAGAAAGGAGATAAATTCAGCATTATGCAATGCCCACAGAATGAATTGGAACGCAAACAAATGGAAGAAATTCCTTATGCATCAATTGTTGGGAGCTTAATGTATGCCCAGACTTGTACGAGGCCAGACATTAGTTTTGCTGTTGGAATGCTTGGCCGATATCAAAGTAATCCTGGATTGGATCACTGGAAAGCTGCAAAGAAAGTATTGAGATACTTGCAAGGAACGAAAGATTACATGCTCACTTATAGGAGATTTGATCATCTTGAGGTGATTGGATATTCAGATTCAGATTTTGCTGGATGTGTTGATACAAGAAAATCCACATTTGGCTACTTGTTCCTACTTGCTGGAGGAGTAATTTCATGGAAAAGTGCGAAGCAGTCTATCATTGCTGCATCCACTATGGAAGCTGAATTTGTGGCATGTTTTGAGGCCACAATTCATGGATTATGGTTGCGGAACTTTATTTCAGGACTTGGAATAGTCGACAGTATTGCCAAGCCGCTGAAAATTTACTGTGATAATTTTGCAGCAGTCTTCTTCTCTAAAAACGACAAGTATTCGAAGGGTGCTAAACATATGGAATTAAAATACCTTGCCGTTAAAGAAGAAGTTCAGAAACAAAAAGTGTCAATTGAACATATTAGCACAAATCTTATGATTGCGGATCCGATGACTAAAGGATTGCCTCCAAAGACATTTACTGGACATGTCGAAAGGATGGGCATTATTGTAAAGTTTTAATGAGTTTATGATAATTAATGTGTTTGACACTTTGAGCTCATTTATATATTGTTTCTGATACTTATGATATCCTGTTTTAATACCATTGGTATATACATAAATGTTTGACATGATTTTAGTCTCTAACAGAGACATTAAAGTGGACCATTATTGATCTTTCTCACTTATAGATCATATTAAGTACAAAACTAATATTGTGGTACATAGAAGGAACTATGTCGATTTAATGATATGGAACCGCTATGATCTGTATTAGTCTATACTTAATAATGATACTATGATATGACCAATGTAGAAGAATTTATCTTTATGATATGCGCATTATGTTTTGGAAGATAAATTCTGTCACATGGGCCAAGTGGAAGAATGTAAGATATTTTAATATCTCACTTAATGTGGCCCACGTGCCACGTAAACGGGTCAACATGAAAAGATAACGTTTCTGATATATACGTTGATGGAACGTATAATTAAGAGTATTTATCTTGGACAGTTACAGTCCTGATAATAAACACATATATATAACACTATCAGGAACGGTCCTCTCTCTGCCTATAAAAGAATAACAGAGGTTTAATTTCCATCAACTTAAGCATTCTCTGTGAAACAGAAAATGCTAAGAGAGAGAAACTGATTTCCTTATTAAGGCTTGAATTTCTTCTATGGCTCAAGGTATGTTTTCTATAACTAAGGTTTATAATATTTTATTATATTATAAGATTAAAGTTTTGTCATTATAATGATTTATTATGAAGTACAAAATAAATCCTAACATTTTGTTGTTGTTGTTGTTTGTAAAATATTAGTTATTCAACAACCCGAGGTGGATTACATAATACATTGGGCAGCTGTGCAAATGCCATTAAGCTTCACCAACGGATTACATAGTCTTTTGGCAGCGAATGATCAGTGAGCTGAACCAAAGTTGTTTAATTTTTTTTAATGTTGGTACCAATTTGGTTACAGCTACTATGCTAATAATGCGAAAGTGTTTGTAAAAAAGATAATGCAAAAAGTGACTGGCGACAAACCAACCGAGATGATGATCTTAAAGACAACCTGGGTGGAACGGCTCACCACAATCAGAGTCTGGCTGGCTTTTTGTCCTTGGAGTTGGCCTCACCAAGATTGGATACCCATGGGAAGAGCAAGTAGCGGCAATTCAATTCAACCCTGGTAAGTATAGTAAGGCATGGAGATGGTGTTCAAAGACTAGTTTTTTGTGTGTGGCAAACTCGCTTGCCAGACCCACAGTCACTAGTTCTACGCTGCAAACAACTGAAAACTTTCCTGACTATCTCCCAACCCCGACAACAAGCTAAACACCATTTAATCGCATGCCAACAAAACCTAGTGAGGCAGGTGCCTCCCCTGCAAATTTTTTTCTTGTGTGTTTGTGTGTGCTCTCAGGCTCTATCTCTGAATATTTTGACCTAGACGACTAATCATGAAAAAGGGAAGTTTGAGCTTTGATCTCCAGATGCACCTCATAATGACTTTCCCAGTTCCCACTATATCCTATCTACACTACCTAAAGGCTTGGAGCCAAGGGAATTAGACGAGCTAAGCTTGAGCAAAGCCGTATTTAAATCAACAATGCTTTTTGTTAGCTAAATAGATTTATGTCTTCGTTGAAGCACAGTTGAAACGCAACCAAATGGCTTTGCTTTGAAGATCGTACCGAAAAAAACAGTTTAGGGCTGTGCAGCAACACTAACCATTAGAAAAAAAAAATTGAATTTCAGGCCACTCCACGTGAACAAATAACCAGAAGAAAAGTGAGAAAAATAAGCTATTAAAGAGGGGAAAATTATTGCCACAAAGGGACCCATAAGCAGGGAGACGTGCCCATCACCCATTGGTGATGAGCATACTGTTCCAATGCGCGGCGCGCAGGTAATAACTTCTCACTACAGAGGCGAGCGAGAGGTAAAGAGGAAGGAACATGCCCGTACGCATTTCCACTCTCTGGTAGCAGGGGAGCAGGCTGGCAACACTCCCCTCTGATCCTGCGCTTCTCATCAGTCATCACTCTGTCTCCACAGAGCGCCTCCCCCCTCCACCCATTTTTGCACTTCCGTTTATGGGTTTCTGTAGCCATGGCAGAGACAGTAGCAGCAAAGGCAGCGATGTCAGTATCTGCTGCACTGCCATGTCAGGGTCTGATCCAGTCAGTCATAATAAGAGGAGACTCAGGTTGGCAGCAACTAGCGTCAGAACCATTTGCAGTCTTAGTTTTATCTACGCACCGAAGATTCTGCAGCCCCTGGGTGGTAGTGAGAGGCTCTCTTTCTGTCTTCTTCCTCTTCTTCCCTTTCCTTCCCTTCCCCTTCATTCATTTCCCATCTGGCCTCTGCTGCCTGCCCCTTATCTTTCAGTCTTCAAAGCTGGGTCTTCCACCCTAAAAAAAAAATCTCATCGTTGTGCTGTTCTTTTCATCTCCACTGGAGCTTCCTTCCACCCAGTTCTTGTTCATTTGTTCCATCCCTTCTTCCTTGGAGTTGTCTTCCATTTATTTTCAGAAACTATTGTAACCAGAAACACGTATCAGTAGCAGCTCGTTATTGCTTGAGTTTATTGTAACCTGAAACAAGTATCATTCTATTTGCTTCTGTATTTTTATTGCTTTACATTCTTTTGTTTATAAAAAATGGATATATATATATATATATATATATATATATTTGTTTCTAGTAAATCTTTCTCATGTTGAGCTCATACTAGTAAGTTCTCAGCCCAGTGGTTTCTTCCACCTGTAGGCCTATTAAGACGATGACCGGAAGAAGCAGAACTCCTTTTACTGCTATTCAGTGGCAAGAACTCGAACATCAAGCTCTAGTCTTTAGTTACATGTCCTCTGGAATGCCCATCCCACCTGATCTCATCAGAAGAAGCATTGATTACATCCCTTCAAGGCTGTTTCCCAACCAGCCAAGTAAGATATCCAATCACAAATCAAACTTTTGTTTCCACCTGTGTTCTTCTTTTATATTCCTCCCTTTTCAATATCTCAGAAGCTTTTTTTTCGTCATTCGGCTCACTCTTTCAGTGACCTGGGGCTGCTTTCAACTGGGATGTGGCAGAAAGGTAGACCCAGAGCCTGGAAGATGCAGAAGAACAGATGGAAAGAAGTGGCGTTGCTCCAAGGAGGCCTACCCGGACTCTAAGTACTGTGAGCGACACATGCATAGAGGCAAAAACCGTTCAAGAAAGCCTGTGGAAATCACTCCTCCCTCCCCTTCCAAGACCTCCACCGTCTCTTCCCACCCTCTCTTCCCTTCCTCCTCATACCATCAACAGCAACACCACCTTTTCCATGATCCTTCTCCCCATCCCCTCCACTACCGTCACCCTTCTTATCCACAAAACAACACCACCCATTTCAGCTTAGACACTGGCTCGCATTACTCCGGTGCTGACAAACATTCACTGTAAGCTTCTCTGTTCTCACTCTTGTTCATATATATAACTATTATGTGTTCAGAATTGTAATATATCTCACTTATCATGAATGTTGAAACTAGATCCTTGAATGCAATGAAAGAGAAAGTAGATGAGCACCCTTTCTTTTCTGAGGCCTCGGGCACACTACGAGGCTACGGCGATTCATTGACAAGCATGAGCTCTGTTGCACCGGCTAGTAATTACTCTAGAGGACAGAAACAGAACGATTTTAGCGATATGAGTAAACAGAGCCAGCATTGCTTCGTATTGGGGACTGACTTCAAGTTGGCGACGCCTAATAAGATGGAAGGCCGAGAGGAGACACGCCGGCTGTTTGACGACTGGCCGCGAAGTAGAGATGATCCATGGAGCGACTTGGAGAGGGATAGGCTTGAGAGGGTGTCGTCTTTCTCCACGACCCAGCTATCGATTTCAACTTCTTCTTCAGACTTTCTGAGCGCTAAATCCAGAGCTTTCGATGGTAATGCAATCAACCTGTAACATCCAAAAAGAAAACTGAATCATTATTTTTGGTACACTGTTTTTTTTTTTATAATCATCTGTATGTGTATTACTGCAGATGCGTAATTGCTGAATATGATGTTTTGGGATCATGGGCTGCTGCTTTCTATCTCTACCGTCAGGGCCAAATCTACATTTTGCAGTTTGTTGATTTTATTCTCTTTTTATGTTTGTTCGTTTTATGCATTTTCAAGTTTATCTTGGGGACTGAGAAGTGTTATCTCATTGAGAAGTTCTGTTTTGTTTTTTTCATGTTTTTCGTTTTAATTACATTCGCCGTTGCAACTTGAATGGAAACTTAATGCGCCAAATTATCAGGGACTTCTATAAGAAGCAGTTCTAGAATAAGTACATCCTAGTTTCTCTTTCTACAAATAATTAGTAAGATGAGGAGCGGGGTTGAGCCCTTAAGCAAGTACACGAATAATTACGATTATTTTATATTACATCCTCTTTTTGTGGTGAGGTATCAGTCTTATGCTTTAAATGCAATAATACCTATTGCATCTCTTTGTTGCGATCTTGAGTAATTGATCCAACATATGGAATAAGTTTCGCATGAACATCGGCAGTGACATCATACCAACATCACGCATGCCTACTTCAGTTTTGACTTGAAAGAAAAATGCTTCGCCTACTTTAACTAGCCGAAAGGGGCAATGCTACGTTATTCACTTTCCTTTGGAAATGTCAGGGTGAAACTGTGGGTGGCCTAATTGTATGAATCCGAACTCCATTACTCTTGACTTAAATAGGGTCTGAACTCCTAGCCTGGCGAATCTGATCAACTTCCCTGACGGCCTGACCGCAAGAATTAATACTCCCTCCGCCCTCCGTTCTAAAATATTATGTGCATTTGAGAAAATTTTCATTTTTATTAGACCATATAAACCACAATGAAATCACATGTCCCTAATATACTGTCCAACTCGTATACTCGTTCATGAACAAAGTTTTAGTCAATCCTTCTAAATCTCCTCCAATTTTGTAAAGAGGAAGTCATTTGATTTGACAAAATGTACATAGTATTTTGAAACGGAGGGAGTAAATAATACTTCTTTTGTCCCACTTTAATAGCCTTATTATTTTTAAAAAATACCTTTCGCTTTTGAAACTAAATGGAACAGTGGTAAAAGACTGGAAACAAAGGGTTGAATTTCCACCGGGCTTCTTTTGTTGGGTATTTATAAAAATGAAGTGTCTCGCTTCTTACCCAATAAAACAGACACCTACCCCGTTTATAAAACCATTAGGCGCTAGTTTCTCGTTAGCCCTCTCCTTATCTATCTCCCACTATACTTTCACCTACCCTTACATTAGGCTGTTCAATGAGTTAGTGGTATGCATATGTAGCTTTTTCTCTCCACTACTGAGAAGAGTAAGGCTATTTACATTGGCAGATCCTTTTTGGTGTTTATGGTTCCTTCGACAATACCTATTACGCTGGAACATCCTCATGACATTGGGCCCCATCAACGAAAAGAAGAAACAGTTTAATACTCAAGGTGGCAGAAAGCCTATAAGTACCGAGCAGACATTTCATGATCCAGTGTCCAAAGACCACTCTTCTGGCCAGTCATTTGCGCAGTCAGGTTACAGTACACATATTCCGACTTGTGTTTGTCGTTGCATTCTCATGAGGATACGCCAAAGACCTTTCATGATTCTTCTTGTGGGTTAGCGTATTGCACTGGCAACGGACGCAACCCCCACAATAGTAGAGGGAGAAGCGAATCTACTCCTATATAGAATTACAAGAAGTTGGTTCATTTTTTCTCATTCCCGTGCAATTTCGACCTACCAAATGGCAGGAAAATGCATATCCATATCAAAAATAGCATCAGGGTTGTTGCCAATATTCAGACTCTGGACAAGCGGGGAAGAACAGCCCCGATCAGCCGGTTGAGTTGGGAGGGGCAGAAGGTGGACGAAGTGATGGCCTCGAACGAGGAGATAGTCACCTGCTGCAACAGCAATGGGTCCGACTTCAAGCTTCATCTTCCGCACTACAGCTCGGAGGAAGGGTGGAAGCGGCATTTTGGGGACCGTTGGTCCAGATTGGTAGAGAGGATGGCCCGGTATGATCCTATGGCCATTGTTGCACCGGCCAACGCGTTTTCTCCAGGACCTACCACCCTCTGCTATAGCTACAGCCTACAGGAATTGTGGATAAATGGCGATAGCTGAGAAATCGAACATTCTGCGTAATTTTTTTTCGTAGAAAAAACAATCATAAAAAGGTTCTTTATTTTTTTAATTCTCTATTTTTTCACTTTTAGGGGCCGTTTGGGGCGTGATTAAAAGCAAAACATCCAGATGGGATGTTTTGCTACACTGTAGCATCTGGATATTTTATATATCCAGCTGATACACCTCAGGAGGTGTTTCAGCTGGATGTAAAAATCCACATGAATGCTACAGTATATATCCAATATCCAGTCTGGATATTTTGCAATAATCACGCCCCAAACGGCCCCTTAGTTCTGTTGTCTGTACACTCCACTTCCTTATTTCTTATTGCCAACACTGTACACTCCACTTCAGAAAGTGTGGCCTACGTCCATTTGGAATCCTTGTAGTACTAACAGCTGATTTGCGGTGATTGAAAGGACTATAGAAACCATGTAGATCTTCCTAGAAGGAAATAAGGCGATATTGGGTAACGAACAGAACAAATTAATAATAGCCTAGCCCGGTAAACCCTGAACCAGAGTGTTTGTACAGGGAATCCGAGAACAAAGATGTACCAAGTGCCAACGGTCTAGGAGTTCCCTGATAGAGGTGCAACACCAGAAACAAGCCAACTATCTCATTATTTTTATCTTTAACGAACAGCGCTGGCCTTAAGACTTAATATTGATATGATAAGTCCATCCACAACTCGCCTACGCTTGCAACTGGGAGACGGTGGTGAACTGCATATTTGGTTTTAAATCAACCTGCCCTTGCATGTAAGAGCAGAAGAAACACTGCAAAAACCGTATTCTACAAGACTACAACCAGCAATAGCACCAAAACTGCTGACCTAATGATTTTATCACTCATCTGAAGAGGCCTTGTGTTGGGTTGTTCTCCCAAGTGTCAGATTAAAGGAGGTTTGCTTCCTTCCAATTGAAGTCACAAGTCAGACAAAGATTTGAAGTTCTAAACTTCCAGTGAAGGACACTTTAATCTCTCAGAAATGCATATATGAGATGCCTACATGTCAGGGAAGCTTAATCAAATTCCAAATGGGATCATATGGAATATTAAAGAAACAGATGGCAGTTCCATTCCAGTAGTTGATAATGTAGGACAATTGATAGCATAGGAAAAAATCCAATCTAGTTTCTAACTGTTGCAATCACCTGAGCAGTAACAGTAGCATACCGAACAGCAGTATGTTGTGAAGAGTAATGATCAGAGAGGCCATACTCGGAAAAATTTGGTTCAATGTGCATAAAATGACCTGGTAGCGACTTTTTTTATACAGTTTCCTGCAATATATCTACAAACTCTTCCAGGATTTGCCTCGACTTTTCTAATGATGAGATGGGAAGGTATTCCACCTGCAAAGAAAAGAAGCCATGTCTCACACAACCAGCTTCACTACCAACTCTAGCATATGTGAAAATCTTAAAGAAACTCTATACAGAAAGACCATATTGAGCTCATTTGTACATTAAACTGAACAACTTTCAAAATTATAACAATGTCTGAAGTTCTATGTTTGTTTTTTTTTTGAAAAAAATCCCCAGTAGTAACAGACCAGACACGAAAACCACTCTTGCTATTTACTTCTTGGAATTCCAGGTACTTTTTCTGTTCAGGTAACCAATCATACTTAACGGGCAAAATCTATATTAAATAACTTTCAAAAAGCTGTCATTTTATAATTCAAATCTCGCTTGATGGTGGCTTACAATAATATCACAATGCTTCCTCTGGATATTGAAAATGGGTTGTTCACAAGCAGCAATATGACACATTGTGAACAGCCAGTGTTTTTAATGTTTTGTTGCACCATTGCTCAATTTTTACAAAATCGAAATCCTAAGGATTCAAAAGATCTCATTGTACAAAGATCACAAAGACAAACGAAATAAATTCCAGCTTTATTTGAGTTAGCGGATTACTGGAAGGAAAGTCTGAAATAATATCGGTAGCAAAAATTGCTGCAGCTTTAAAAAAGAAATGAGATTAAAAAATTTCGCGAAACTCTTTTCCATGGAATCTAAATGAGGTTAAAAGAACGTGAATTGGGAAGAAGTTGATAACAAATATAACTACGATCTGCTCCAACTACTTCATTATCAATAAAATGTGAATCAATGTCCAAGGCATTCACTCAGCTTTTGACATGCAATACCTCCATAAGACCATAACAATGCCTCTAAAGCTTTCTGAATGAAATGGAACAACTTTTCCCACCCTCAATTGAAAGTCACCCAATTGGTATTGAATTCCCTGCAGATTAGGAACAGTCACAGGTGACAATATATAAATCTCGCTGCATCCAGTGCTCTACCTTCCTTTATATAGAAGTTGAAACAATAAATAACTTGAGCACTTATTATTCAGAACAAGAAGAACACACTATGAAGAAAAGTTTAAACACAAAAATTGCAAACGGATAAAAGAATAAAAGATGTAGATTCAGTGTATATATCTGTTGGAGTATGCTAGGAAATATTATAAAGACAATGTAGCATAAACTAACTGAAATTTAAAGCCAGAAACTAAAAAATGTAAGCTTTTATCTGACTTGTCTTAGGGAAATTAAAGAGACCGCAGAGTACACAAGTACAGTTGGTAATGACTATAAAAAGACCAAAAAATATAGGATCAACTAATTAAAATAACATTAACATTAGCTTCATGGCTTAGAGGAGAAATCCAGTCATGTTGGCCACACAATGAGTTAGGAGACCCCAAGGAAAAAAGTGCCAAATTTATCGTACAAGTGTTTGTTCTTATATTCTTCAAATGCATTGATACTTGCTATATTATGTGCAGTCCTAAGTAGTTGGAAACGTAATGCAATAAAAGCAGACCTCGAAATTGAGAGAGACGCGGGATTTGTAAGACTGCAACTTCTCCATAACCATCTGAATCGCGGAGTCCGCTTCCAGCACAATCCGCTGCCCGCGGACAATGAAGTAGTACTTATCGGTCTGTTCTTGAAGCGAAAGCCCCAGAAAATCGCGGGGATGCTCAGCCGGTGCATTCTGATCTGCCAATACTCGAATGCCCTTTTTACTCAAACAAAGTAGCGTACTTTCTTTCAATCGGAGTATCAGTAAATAATTACCTCTAAGCAGAGGCCTGGAGTGAGTGAGGGTGGACTTCCACCTGCCCCCTTTAGACCCACTGATGCTCTCCACTGCGACACTTCCGTCAGAATCTGACTGCTGACCGTCGCCCCGGCGTTGGGCTGCCAGTGGAGTACCCTGACCAACACGGAACCTCATCACACAAACTCACTCAGATTACACAGAAGAAGAAGAAGAAGAAGAAGAAGAAGAAGAAGAAGATGACATCAAAGAACTTCTTTTCACCATTTTACCGGCATCGTTTGCTCTGCGTTGCTGACTTTTTGGGCCATTGGGGAAGACGGAAGTAGGAGCCCCGGTAATTGCGACGATAGATCAGGGGTGATTGTGTAATTTCGGATCAATATCTGGTGAAACCTCAAATTCCATGTCGACGGCGTCAGAATTCCGATCTCGGCCCTCTCGGGGCCCCCTAGAAAGGGGAACTTCGTTTCAGGCAGCCATGGCGGCCGAATCGCCGATTGCTTCGCGGAAAGGTAAAATTTTCGGGTTTTTTCTAACGAGTTTCTCCTTGTGTATTTCTTTATTGCAATCTTTGAGTTGATGGATTTGGGTATTCTGCAGTTGTTGTTCACCTCCGAGCGACCGGCGACGCTCCGATACTCAAGCAAGCGAAATTTAAGGTAAGCTCCATCATAATACTTGTCCCTTTTTTCAGATTTTTTGTGTTAGGTTCTTTCCGTCAATTTGGCAGGAACATATGCATTTTAGTTGAAGGTTAGTACTTGTACTCATAATTGTTTTGATATAGGTTGTTTTTGTTTGTGAGATAGAACTTGGTTGATTTTGAAACATGAGCTGGTGTAAAAGATTTGAATGGGATTAGAGAAAGGGATTCTTATAGGCAAAGATGATTCCTTTACTGTGGATCTGTTGGATTTAGCTACTGGCTGGATTTGATCAAATAAAATGTTGTAATGGTACAACTTTCCTTTCTTCGTGGAGATCAATTGTGCGGAATGTTATACGAGCTAGATTATTAAGGGAAAATTTTCGTTTGAGTTGCTAATTTATTTTTTCCTCACAGCTGGAGAGTACCTTATGGCTTTGGTTTTTTATAGAATAATTCGTTATGTAAATTTGTTCAGTTTTACTTCTATCCGCTTGTGCCTGCTCCTGCAAACTATTTTAAGCAAGAGAAAATATACTGACAGGTAGTTCTAAGGAAGTGGAAGGAGGGAGGGAGGGGTGGGGGTGATGTAGGAAGGAATAAGGAAGTAAAGAGCAATTGCAACGAAACATATAAGGAATAGGATTTTTATTTTATATAAGTAGGCTTTATTTGGAATTGGTAGATATAGGATATTACTTTATTGAGGACTCTATTTTGTTCGAGTTTTGAGTCTATTTAAGATGGTATGGCCAAACTTTGTAATTTAATCCTTACATCGATTATCTGGTTTTACTATCTTCTCGCTATGCCGGTGTGAATCGGCCCTTTACTATTGGCCGCCTTGCTTTGGTGAACTGAGAATCTTTATTCTTCTAGCTGCTTCCATTTTTGTGTGTGTGTGTGTTTTGGTGGAAGAGAGGGGGTTGCTTTGTTAGGGAACAATAAATTGTTGTTATCACTCTATACATTTGCTTCTTTGGTGTGAATTCCAATGTAGTTTCCTTACTCCAATAAAAAAACAAAAGAAAACAAGAACTCTTGTACCTACCTTCCTTTCCTATGGAAGTCAAATGGAGAAGTTTGTACCCATTACCTCTTGGATCCTCGTTCACTCGTAATCATGGCGGAATGTCAGCTATTCATCCCCTTCTCGAATTCTAATCTGATGGTAGCCACTCCTTAAATCTAGCTTTGAAAACACTCTAGATCCCTCAAGCATATCTTCCAACCGTGAAATAGGAAATTTTATTGATGGCTCTACTGTCCTTACACATCCTCCATGAACCATCTTTTTTTGGTACTAGCAGGGCAGGAACACCAGAGGGACTCAAATTCTCTTGAATTAGACCCTCTTGAAGTAGCTCTTCTACTTGATCTTGCAAAATCTTGTGTTCATGTGGACTCATCCTATAATGTGGTAGATTTGGAAGATTAGCTCCTGGAATCAGATCAATGTGATGCTGGATATCTCTCATAGGAGGCAAGCTGGCAGGTTTCTTCAGGCATGATGGCATCAAATTCTTTGAATAGAGATTGCAGCTTAAGAGGAAAAGAACTTGGTAACTGAGATTCTTTAACCACCATAGCATATATATCATCACCAGCCTTGAGCTTTTTAGTCAAGTTAGTCACCACCAACACCTTCTTAGATTTGTCATTGACTGATCTTGGAATGGACTCCTGCTTCTTAGGTAGCGGCACTATCTTCTTGCCATTATGGAGGAAAGAATAGGTATTGGACTTACCTTTATGAATGGAATTGACATCATACTGCCATGGCTGGTCCAACAAAACTTGGCAAGCACTCATATCTACAATATCACATAGGATGTCTGCCTGATAATCCTTGCCAATGGAAAAAGGTACTAAGCTTCTGTCAGTCACCTTAATTGCCCCATAAAAGGTACTAACTGTCTTGAAAGCAGATTTTCACTACTTCTAATGTCAATAATGACATTGCACACTAATTTGTGAACAATACCTCTAGTAACAAAAATTCTGCCTCTGAGACATATCATCAGATTGTGGTAGTAACATAAGCTTTTGCACGATAAGAGATGAGGCAATAGTTTCATAATCCTCACCTTCGTCATCTTCTACTACCGTGACAGGAGTATCTAGAGCTGCAACTGATGACTCATCCTCTGCTTGCTTAGCACGCTCTTGAATGGCTTGTGAAGTGGTACATTGGTAGTTTTCACTCGAAGGTGACACTCACTGGATATATGACCATGTTGGAGACATTTATAACAGGTTTGCACCTTGGGCCTAGCATACTGATTCTCATATTTGTTTCTTTCCTTCCGTGGCTCTGTTATACCCTTTATTTTTTATCTTGAGTCATTAGCTTCAACAACTAGAGCCTTGCCTTTGGAGATGTCGGTAATTGTTCTTCGTGTTAACTCCTGAGTCTCCAACTGTTGCTCTGCTCTAATAGCCAACTGAATTGCACCAGACAATGTGAAAACAAGTTGCAATCCAATTCTGTCTTGAATTCTCCAATTTATGGCCTTCATAGATTTGGAAAAAGCCTACGACAGAGTGCCGAGAGAGCTCATTTGGAGTGTTTTGAAGAAGAAGGGCGTCATAAGAGGTTACATAGATATCATTAAGGATATGTATAAGGGGGTTGTGACTAGTGTACGAACTATTGGGGGGAAACCAAGGAGTTTCCGGTTACAGTAGGTCTTCATTAAGGATAACCTTAAGTCCTTATCTTTTCGCTTTAGTTATGGATGAGCTTACTAGACATTTACAAGATAATGTACCTTGGTGTATGCTTTTTGTAGATGATGTAGTTTTAATTGATGAAAGTAAAGTAGGTTTGAATGTGAAACTGGAATTATGGAGGGAGGCTCTAGAATCTAAAGGTTTTAAAATAAGTAGGACTAAGAGTCCATTTGATTGGTTAGAATCTGAATCTGAAAAGTTCACTGAGAATTCTGAAAAGCCCTGAATCTGAATCTGAATCTGAAAAGATGAAACAAATGGAACTTTAGTATTAACTTAACTTGAATTCTCAAACGTTGACCGTAAAATGGACGAAGTTACTGTAATTCAAATGTAAGCTTCTCCACTGAATTCTCAAAGGAGATGAGTACTACTATGTGATGCACATTTCATATCATTGCATGCATTACAGGTTTTATTCGACGTCCACAAGCAGACCCTAATGACTTCACATTAATGGTGCAACCCCTACATCAGACTCTGTGTCTTCAATAAAGCGTTTTTCTAGGCTGGGAGCGGTCTTGGTATTTCCAAACTTAATATGCATAAGCTATCCCAAATCCACTTCATCTATAACAGTAGACACTATTTGATGATAATCCAAGAAAAATTGAACCGGAAGTGTAATGCCTCATTTGATTACAATGCTAGAAAAAAAATGACAGTATATATATGGCAAAAAGGGTAAGTCCTGCAAGCAAGGGTTTTGACCGAGCTCCAGCACGAGGAAGATTGCCTTGATTTAGAATAGGGCATGGTTTTCCGAGGGCACCAAGCCATGCGGTGTGCCTCCAAACGAGCTTGCCATTGCATCTTGCATGTACTTTAGAGCCTCCAATAGCCAGCTCAACATACCACATGTCGGGCATCATTTGCCAAAGAACAAAGCCACCCGACTCTGCAGCTTTAGCTACATTCCGATTCTTCGTGATTTTTGTGGCTGTCTCAAACTCAGATGCTACCATCTTGACCTTTCTCATGGCATAGGAATTCTTGATCGAGCTCAACTCCTTTAACCCTCCTGATGCTGCTACGTATTGTTGCAGTATGTAATGAGCGGATGATGTCTCCTGCAAGAACATTTGAAAATACATAAACAAAAATCATGATTGAAAATTCAGCTTATGTAGAAGCTTCAATAGGAAATAACCAACAGAATAAAATCCAAAGCATTTTAACACTTCTAGACTATTTCGACCCTGAAGTATCAAGGAAAAGCTCCAAGAGACGGCGCCTTTAATAAAAAAACAGGACATTCTATGGTTTTATATTGAATGCAGGAAATGAATCAAACAAATTCGCAAGTTAACTCCAGTATCATTGCATATAATCTAAATCTTAATTTTCCTATTAGGATAGGAATACTCGTGAAAGAGCATTGTGATTTCCTTGTTAATCTCTTGACCCAAAAAACAAAACATCTTTGTTGATCTGCAAATTAGAAATACTGACGCTGCATGAAGTTTTTATTGGCTAAGTAGATATTTGTAGGAGTAGAACTCTCATAGGCAAAAAATTGACATATCTTTTTAGAAGAGTGAGCAATTATGATAAGAAAATTCTCAGTTAAATTTCTCATCCGGATCATGGGAGAACAAAGAGAAACTTATGACCAAAGTGGAAATGTACAAAACTAGTTCACTCATCAACAAATAGTAAAGGAAACCTGAAAGCCAAATAGTAAAGGAAACCTGAAAGCTAAGGGAAGAGAAATTATCAAAGCATACATTCAACAGAAGTGTAGTTCGAAAGAGAGATCATCAAAAGAAAAAGAGGAGCTCAACTTGTTACAATAAATATATTGCGCAGAAGGGTAAAGGGTAAATGCCAAAAAGAGAATGTAATGCTCTGAAAAAAGCAAAAAGACAGTGGTCCACTTGCTCTTGACAATGATTTAACATAAAAAAATACTTCAAAGTGACGCATACCTCGACAAAAAACAATACAGAGAGATCTTATATCTATTCCAGTAAATGTCAAGTTCTATATTACCAAAACAACATCAACTACTCTAGACTGTTAAGTAACCATCAGAAAGAATGTGGTCACTGTAAATGCTCTTGAACCATGAACAAAACAGTAAATTTGATGACAAACAAAGGAAAACCAATAGTTCATACATCTCACCAGCACCAAAAAATCGTAAATTTAATGAGAAAAAACAGTTCTTTCTACATCTATCACACCAAAACGACCTGAAAATCACATTCGAAGCAAGAGTCATACTCCATCCGTCCGGAAGTAGTAATAAGATTTGGTTGTCTAAAATACACTGATTTTAGTTCATTTCGGAAAACCACATGATACTACTAATTCCAAACATAGGGAGTACGCTAACAGATGCTCACAATGGGAGTGTCTTTGATGCTAATATGGGGAAAAGGGTTCATCGCGGAGACGTGAACGGGGGGGAAGGGAGCGCCCATGACTTTGAGCAACAGCCTCAGGTCGGAGGCGGAGCCGGACGATGACGACGAAACCGCACCGCGCCCGTGCGAGCTGGCCCTTCATCCACTGCCCCCACCCGCCCTCCTTCCTACCCTCCCACCCGTCGTCGGGAACAGGGCCCTCCATCAATGGCCAAAGGCCGGAGACGGATACCGGCGGCCAGAGACAAAGGCCGGAAGCAGAGGATCACGATGGAGGGGGATGCGAAGGCGGGAGAGGATCGCCATGGGCTGGAGGCAGAAAGGATCAGGGTTTTTTTCAGAAAAATCAGGTCCATATTGCTGTCTTATTTTTTTGGTGACTTTTTGTATAGCAACTGAATTCAGCCACTGAATTCAACAAGTTAAACAAATACACTGAAAAGCTGGCTTATAGACAGCTTATCAGCCACTTATTCATTTCAGCACTTAATCAGACAAAACAAATGGACCGTAAGACAAAGTGCATGGATTTTAATTTTAAGGAAGGTACAACTATAGGTAGAGTCAGTTGAAATAGATGGGCAAGTAGTGCCAAGATGTGATCAATTTCGTTACTTAGGATCCATTATCCATAAAGAAGGGGATATTGATAGTGATGTGGTGCATAAGATAAATACGGGATGGGTAAAGTGGAGGGCAACCTCGGGAGTGTTGTGTGATAGGCGTGTTCTAAAAAAGTTTAAAGGCAAGTTCTATAAGACAGCCATTAGGCCTACAATACTCTATGGAGCGGAGTGCTGGACACCAAAGAGGAGTTATATAGATAAGTTGAATGTAGCCAAAATGAGAATGTTAAGGTGGATGAGTGGGATAACTAGGAGAGATAGGATTCGAAATGAATATATTCGTGAGAGTCTAGGAGTAGCTCATTTAGGGGAGAAGCTGAGGGAATGTAGGTTGCGGTGGTATGGGCATATGCAAAGAAGGCCAATAGATGCCCTGTGAAAAGAAGATTAGAAGGGATGCATGTAAACGGTGCTAAAAGAGGGAGAGGGAGACCTAAGAGAACTTGGATGGAGTTAATAAATAAGGATTTGACTTTACTATCTCTTACAAAAGAGGTAGCCCAAAACAGGCCTGAATGGAGGAGTAAGATCCATTTCGCCGACCCCAAATAGTTGGGAAAAGGTGCTACTTGATTATGATTGTGATTAACAAGCAACTTCTGAAATTCCTGAGCATTTTTGAAATTTCTGACCATATTCTCTTTGACATTATTCCGAACAAGCAACTTCTGAAATTCCTGAGCATATTCTTGTACACTCCTACTTCCTTGCTTACAGGTATGATATTTTTGATAAAGCACCTGCTCAAAATCCATGGGAATGTATTGAGCCTTCAGTAGCTGCTTCATTTTTCACCAGCTATGAATTGGAGCTTTTCCAACCAACTTCTGAAATTCCTGAGCATATTCTTGTACACTCCTACTTCCTTGCTTACAGTTCTGATATTTTTGATAAAGCACCTGCTCAAAATCCATGGGAAGGTATTGAGCCTTCAGTAGCTGCTTCATTTTTCACCAGCTATGAATTGGAGCTTTTCCCATCTGTTTTCGAACCATTTGCACTTGTTCCCACCAGGCTGAAGCCCCTCTCTTGGGCTTGTAAGCCACTACCTTCACTTGCTTGTCAGCAGGAATCTCCATTCCATCAAAATAGCGTTCCACTGAGATTAGCCAGTCAAGAAATTCCTCAATGTGGAGCATCCCATCAAAATCTGATGACTCCAACTTTGGGTGAAAATTCTGAAAGTTCTGATATCCATTACCAAAATCATTCCCTCGATTATCTATGAATCTTCGTTCTCCAATTTCAACTCCAGGCCCCAAGAAATCATAGAAATCTCAGATCTGCATCAGTTTCACGATTCCTTTCAATTTCCCCAATTTCCTCATCACTTGAGCTTCCATCCGACACAGGTTGCCTGGAACTGCTCGGAACATCTTGACGAACTCACTCTAGCATTTGACGGATCTCTGTCTGAAATTTGCGGTTGTGGCTGATTCTTACCCATTTGTTGTAGCTATTGCAGGATCTGTTTCATCGTCCACAATATCAGTTGTTGAACTGATGGATCTTCAACAGGACCTCCAATCGCCGTGGAAATCGACCGATGTTCGCTTTGATACCAAATTGGCGCAGCTAAATTTCCGAGAACAACAATCCTCACAAATCCAACAGTATGAAAATGGAAATCTAACGATGAATTGAAAGAAATGAGAAACTCTTTATTGATTTTTGAATAATAGCTTGAATCCACAAGCAGAACTAGGTCGGAATCCACCAACTTGAACGAAGGAATCCCAGCAGCTCTCAATAAGAACAAATCCCAAATTTAAACTCAATAAACCGACCGACCTAGCTATTTATACAGACTCAGAAATATAGAAGACATATTTAGCCCTTACTACAGACTCATGTGAACAACTAAACCATGGCTAATTTCAACATTGCACAAAATCCTTCACCAAACTGCCAAACTACCAAACTCGCATCAGTATTTGCCAAACTGCCACAACTGCCAAATTGTCTGTATCAATGTTAGACTTGCTTGACTTTTTTCCCCTTTGGACTCAACAAACAAATTGTATATGGTTTTGTATTTTTTATCAGTCTCCAATTATATGGATTTCAAAAAAAAAAAAGTCTCCGATAATATAATTTAAGCAGTTTTTTATGTCAAAATTCTTATTTGGTTATGCTCATCCTGTTTATGTAATTGTTATAGATAGCCCAATAATCCCTTTTCTTATTTCTTGTTAAATCTCAACTGCTTCTTACTTCGCTTTGCCATGTTTCTTCCTGACTACACTTGGTGGATCTATGCTTTTTTTTTTGTAATCATTTCTGGCATCTGATTTGAATTGATGTACTTATGGCATTTGATTTGATGTTTATATACGTATCAAAGCATGTAGTGTAAGATTGACGCCTAGGAGGCTTCTGAATTGATAGGGGGTATTGTACTGCAATGGCTATGAGACCTAATTTTTCTCTCATAGCGTTTTCAAATGTTCAGATAGCCGGAAGGAAGCAATAAATTTGCAAAGGTCATTTACTTTCTTTGCAGACAACTTCATCAAGACACACTGGTAATCTTTTTTTTCTTTTAAAAAAGAGTTCCTGTGTGTTTCCGTACGTTGATGAAAGGTATGCATTTTCAGGAATAGTTTGTGTATGTCAACAGTGCATTTTCGCCGAATCCTGACGAACTGGTGATCGATCTTTACAATGTAAGTTCTTGTCATTGTTAATGGTAAAAAATGTGCCTAACACCACTGACCTAAGATATGAATAGCATGCCACCAAATATAAACTAGCTCTATCTAACAAACGCATATGTTTTTATTGAGCAGATGTCCCTTGCTGGGAAAAAGCAAAAACAGTGTGGCAAGTTTACGTTTCTACTTAAGTCTATCAGAGTAATTACATGGAATGTATCCGTTATATGGTTAGTAATATAGAATCTCCTTAATTTGCTTACTTGTCAATTGCAGAATTTTGGGTTCGATGGAAAACTGGTGGTCAACTATGCGTGCTCAATGGCATGGGGTTAAGTGCTACTTCCGATGAAGTATCTGGATATGTTATTTAACTTCATTTGTCGCAAAAGCTGGTATTGGGATGGGATTCTGTTAATGCTATTTCAACTGATTTTTTGTTTGCAGACAAATTTGAAGACATAGAATGTGTGTAAATTACTCTACAGAAGAGAAAAGAATATAGTCGCAAGCTCAAGATTTTATTTGACTTTAGTTGTCAGGTTCATTGTCGCCCATGTGCAGTGCCCTACGTATTACACAAGTGAGTTTGTCTAGCTTTTATTATAAAATATTCCCTCTGTTCCAAAATATTGTGTACATTTGAAAAATTCTCATTTTTATTGGATCATGAAGCCCACAAGGAAATTACTTGACTTATTCTCCCTTATATCCTGTCCAACTCATATGCTTGTTCATGAGCCAAGTTCAAGTCAATCTTTCCTAGTCTCCTCCAATTTTGGAAAGATGAGGTCACATGATTTGGCGAAATGTACATTATATTTTGGAACAGTGAATATTTTTAAATGTACAGAGGATTTAGGATTTTGGAACGGAGGGAGTAGTTAATATGTGCCAAGGCGCATGGGACGCGTTATTTGGGGGGCGGGTGGAGTAAAAAACACTCTCCATTTTGTATCCAATTTGCCAAAAACATGGATGAACAGATGTGCCCCTTGTTATTTGTCATAATTGACCACCTTCGGAAGTTTCTTGGAGTAGATATTACTTGCTTTTCCGTCCCATATAAATAGCTACTTTTGAAAAAAAAATGCACCTGTTTGCTGGAGCGCACAGAATAAGTCTTTGCACGGTGAATTGACGGCTCCTAACGATGGAAGATGTCCCGGAGGACAGACCGTGAAGTCTTCCGGCCTCCTGGGTCGTTTTAAGTTGTGGGAGTCTTTTGAGGTACAGTTCGGGCTTTCAGATGTCTTTAATTGAAACAGCTTTTCTCTTTAAAGTGGAGGACCCAAAGCAGATTCTGACACTTTGTGTGTGTTTTTTTGGTAACATGCATAAGTGGGGATAATTTAATCAAATACGATGTTTTCTAATAAGTAGGATTAAGATAGAGTATATGAAATTTAATTTTAAAGAAGGTAAAATTATAAGTAGAGTTTTAGTTGAAATAGATGGGCAAGAAATGTCAATGTGTGATTAATTCTGTTACTTAGGCCGTTTGGGCGTGAAAAATCAGCTCCATCTAACCGAAAAAATCCAACTGGTTATGGGTTTTTGGGTATTTTCTGATATTTTACGCCTCAAACGGCTCTTTAAAATCCATTATACATAAAGAATGAGATATTGATAGTGATGTGGTACATAAGATAAATGCGGGTGGGTAAAATAACAGCATCGGGAGTGTTGTACGATAGGTGTATTCTAAAAAAGCTTACAGGCAAGTTATATAGGACAACTATTAGGCATATAATACTCTATGGAACGGAGTGTTGAGCACAAAAGAGAAGTCATATATATAAATTTAATGTAGCTGAAATGATAATGTTAAGGTAGATGAGTGGGATAACTAGGAGATATAGGATTATAAATAAATATATTCGTGAGAATTTAGAGATAACTCATTTAGTAGAGAAGCTGAAGGAGTGTAAGTAGCGTTGATATAGGTATATGTAAAGAAGACTAATAGATGCTCATATAATAAGATTAAAAATGATGCATATAAACGATGTTAAAAGTGGAAGAGAAAGACTTAAGAACTTAGATGGAGTTAATAAAAAAAGATTTGACTTACTATCTCTTACAAAAGAGGTAGCTGAAAACATGCCTGAATTGAGGAATAAGATCCATGTCGCCGACTCCAAATAGTTGGGAAAAAGTGCTACTTGACTATGATTATGATGTTTTCCAATGTGCAACTTAGTTTGAGATTTTTTTCTCTCTTTAAGATAGCGCTGTTTGAGAACTTGTGTGCATTCCTAGCGCCACGAAATATTAACATGAACGATGGCTCATAGATGTATGCCTGAGCTGTTCTACCGTGGGGTGTTGGATTTTGAGCTAACGGTTTGAGCTAGATCAAACCCAGAAGCCCCTTGATTGGACACCTGCCTTCGGAGTGATTTCAACGGGTCATGGTGCCCCGCACATGAGCATGTCTAAGACTAGAGGACTCGTGATAAATTGCATGTCCAAGATGTGAATATTATATCACATCAAATGAATCATATGTATGGAGAAAATTTGGGATATTTTGGATGCGTGTCACGGGAGAAGAAGAGAAAAGGCGAACAAATAGGCTGTGCTGCTTTATGTGGACAAGAATAACAAACATTGAGAAATGTTCTGTGACCCATTTTCCCATGTGGGCATGATTGCCTCATTTAATCTGGTACTGAAAATGGGTCCCGTTGCATGCCCCCCGTAATATAACTCGCGGGGCCCAAATCAACATTGACGGCCCAGGAAATTTCTTGCGTGCAGTACTTGGGGAGTGATCAAATTTATTTATTTTATCATTTGCTGGTCCAACTGAGCGGTGGAAGTTACATGCTTCCACAGAAGATACTGGTTTCATGGGTTTCCCTGCCTGCAGTCCTCCAATATGGTGCCACGTAAATACGTATTGGAACAAAATAGGTTGAAAAAATCCTTTGATTTTCTTCTTTGATTTATAGATGGAATTTGAAAGTTAACCCTGTAACAAATGAGTCTAAATTTGGTGGGGTACTTTTAATATCATTCCAGAATTTAACCTGTTTTTTCCAGATATTATCCATATATCTTTCCAGAATTTAAATTCGTACTCACAGCCATGCCGCATCGGATTGCTTCTCAGATATTATGTTTTTTTGGTAAAGAAAAGGCTGTAAACATTATAGAAGCCAACAAATAATTTTGGTCACCACTCTCTTCCCAAAACAAAGTTTTTTCCTACCTGATAGAAATATATCTTGCGAATTCAAGTGTACGACAAAAAATGATTGAAAAGAAATTGGCATCTATTTTGGAAAGGGAAACGATATTTGTAGAGCAGATTCCTACACATTTTCCATCTGTGGAAAGGGAAACGATATTTGTGTTAGAAGTGGGTGTTAGTTATAACCCATAATTGGGTTTAGGGTTTGGGTTATAACTCATATTAACACCCACTTACTATTGATATGAATGAGTGAATTGGGTGAAGGATGAATAGTCCCACATCCACACCAAAGAGGAGTTGTGGATGGTATATAAGGTCTAAAGTTGGCCTTAGAAGTTAGGCCCAAGGGCCAACCCACTTTTGTGGGGGGGGAGAGAGATGTTGGACCCATGCACCTAGGTGGGCTAACCCACACGCGTACGTGCGCCGCCGCCGCCGTCCGTCCGGCTCGGCTCGGTTCGGTTCGCACGCGCGGCCGGTTGGGTTGGGTTGGGTGGGTCAATAAGATAATATTATTTTAGGACAAATTCAATGGTTTGGTTTTCTAATTTTTTGGCTCAACCAAAACGGGTCTGTTTTATTATGACCGTTAACGGACGGACGCGTCCGTTTAACGGGAAAGGGTTTCAACGGGCTTTAACGGGAAACGGTGTGTTTTCAACGGGCTTTAACGGGATTTCTATAAAGCTTGTAAAAACGGGTTTTTCTGTACGGATTTTTCCTGCATCTTTTTCTTCCTCCTCTTCTCATTCTGTGAAAGTATTACACATTTGTGGTTCGCTGCACGTGTTGTTTGGAGTGCTCCTACAGTACGTGGTTGATCGTCTTATCCTGGGAGGCAGACGCCGAAGAGTCCTAAGCACCGTAGGGAGGGCGCATTCTGTCTTAAGGACAAAGTGCTTCGCTTGATTTGATCATAAATTTCTTCTAACGAAAAGTACACATTTCTCATCCTTGAGACAGTAGCAGTAAGTAAATTTTAAATAACAATCTTAAGACAGAATGTTTTATGCTTTACTGTAATTTTGATTACTGTATTGTTCTGTAATTTCTACTGTGCTATTACTGAGATAATCTTCTGTGATTTACAAAGTTATAGAAATGGCTATTGAGAACTTCACTCCGGTACTGATTCCCACTCCGGTGAATGCTCCTGTTCAAGTTAAAGGGGAGAAACCAGAAAAATTCAGTGGTGTGGATTTCAAAAGATGGCAACAGAAAATGTTGTTCTATCTTACCACGCTGAATTTTGCCCGATTCCTTAAAGAGGAAGTACCCGTTCTCACTGAGGAGAAACGGGAAGACAAAACGGCTGTTGCAGCAGTAGATGCATGGAAACATGCAGATTTCTTATGCCGAAATTATATCCTTAACGGATTGGACAACACATTATATAATGTGTATAGTTCGATGACAAGTGCTAAGGCACTGTGGGAGTCTTTAGACAAGAAGTACAAAACTGAAGATGCTGGAACGAAGAAATTCGTGGTTGGCAAATTTTTGGACTTCAAAATGGTGGACTCTAAGACTGTGATCAATCAAGTTCAAGATCTACAAGTTATCCTTCATGAAATTCATGCAGAAGATATGACTTTAAGTGAGTCTTTCCAAGTGGCAGCAATAATTGAAAAATTGCCACCTTCCTGGAAGGATTTCAAGAACTACTTAAAGCATAAGAGGAAGGAGATGAACTTGGAAGATCTGATTGTGAGGTTAAGGATTGAAGAGGACAACCGTTCTTCTGAAAAGAAAACCGGGGGCCATGGCATGGAGGCCAAAGTCAATGTTGTGGAACAAGGGCATAAAAATAATGACTTTACCAACAAAAAGAATAAGCATCCTGGGGGTCAGTCAAACAATGACTCCAACAACAACATGTTCAAGGGCAAGTGCTATGTGTGTGACAAGATGGGCCATAAGGCTAAGGATTGTTACAAACGGAAGAAACAAGATGGTTTCAAGAAGAAGAAAGCACAAGCCCACATGACCGAAGTGGAGAATCTCTCCACCAATGTGCATGACATCAACCTTTCTGCTGTGATTTCGGAAGTGAATATGGTCACTAACGATAGAGAATGGTGGGTGGATATTGGGGCTACCCGTCATGTGTGCTCAAACAGGAGAATGTTCTCCACTTATCACTCTATGGAAAATGGTGAACAACTATTTATGGGCAACTCTTCTACTGCCAAGGTTGAAGGAATTGGAAAGGTGGTGCTCAAGATGACTTCAGGCAAAGAACTTACGCTCAAAAATGTGATGCATGTGCCAGAAATTCGAAAGAATTTAGTGTCTGGATCATTGCTGAGCAAGAATGGCTTCAAGTTGGTATTTGAGTCGGACAAATTTGTTTTGACTAAGGGTGGGATGTATGTGGGAAAATGGTATCTGAATGAAGGGCTTTTCTAGCTCAATGTATTACCTAATGTATCTGTTTCTAATGTTATGAATGAGAATTCTTCTTCCTCTTATATGATTGAGTCATGTAATGTGTGGCATGGTAGATTAGGACATGTTAATTATGATGCTTTACGAAGATTGATTAATATGGAATATCTGCCTAAATTTAATATTGACTTTAATCATAAGTGTGCAACTTGTGTAGAATCTAAATTAACAAGGAAATCATTCCAAAGTATTAAGAGATGTACTGAACCTCTTGAGTTAATTCACAGCGATGTATGTGATTTAAAACTTGTTCAAACAAGAGGAGGTAAAAAGTACTTTATTACATTTATTAATGATTGCACTCGTTATTGTTATGTATACTTGCTGAGAAGTAAAGATGAGGCTATAAACATGTTTATTTTATATAAAATAGAGGTTGAGAATCAACTTGGCAAGAAAATAAAAGTTCTAAGAAGTGATAGAGGTGGGGAATACGAATCACCTTTTGGTGAATTCTGTTTATAACATGGTATTATACACCAAACCACGGCACCTTATTCACCACATCAAAATGGAGTTGCTGAACGGAAAAATAGAACTTTAAAAGAAATTATGAATGCCATGTTAATAAGTTCTGGGTTACCTCAGAACATGTGGGGGGAAGCTTTGCTTTCAGCCAATCATATTATCAACAAAATACCTCATAAGAAAACCTTGCAGACACCATATGAGTTATGGAAAGGTCGAAAGCCTTCCTACAACTTCTTAAAAGTATGGGGGTGTCTAGCAAAAGTGGCGGTCCCTAATCCCAAGAGGATTAAAATTGGACCAAAGACCATTGATTGCGTATTTATTGGTTATGCCAATAATAGCAGTGCAAATCGATTTCTTGTTCATAAATCGGATATTCCTGATATAAATGTCAATACAGTGATTGAATCAAGGAATGCTTCATTTTTTAAACATATTTTTCCTTAGAATTCTACACAAAATGAAAGTTCTCATAAAAGAACTTTGGATATTGCTACGGACAATAGTGAAGACCAAGAAGGAGAAGATGATGAACCTAGACGTAGTAAACGTGCTAGAACATCAAAATCCTTTGGTCCAGATTTTCTAACTTATTTGGTAGAAAATGAGCCTCAAAGCTTTAATGAAGCAATGTCTTCTCCTGAAGCACAATCTTGGAAGGAGGCTGTAAATAGTGAAATTGAATCCATTATGCAAAATCACACTTGGGAGTTGGTAGATCTACCTCCAGGGAATAAACCTCTCGCATACAAGTGGATCTTCAAGAGGAAGATGAAGGCTGATGGATCAATTGATAAATATAAAGCAAGACTTGTTATCAAAGGATACAAGCAAAAGGAAGGTCAAGATTATTTTGATACATATTCACCAGTCACGTGAATAACTTCCATTAGGATGTTAATTGCTATGGCTGCTTTATATAATCTTGAAATACATCAAATGGATGTAAAAATAGCATTCTTGAATGGTGACTTGAATGAGGAAATATATATGGAACAACCTGAAGGGTTTGTTGTACCGGGTCAAGAAAGCAAAGTGTACAAACTTGTTAAGTCTCTCTATGGGCTTAAACTAGCACCTAAGCAATGACATGAAAAATTTGACAAAATGATAATGTCAAATGGATTCAAAATTAATGAATGTGACAAATGTGTTTATGTCAAAGCTAGACCTGAAGTCTATGTCATTGTATGCCTATATGTGGATGATATGCTCATTGTTGGTAGCAATGATAATATCATTAAAGCTACTAAGAGGATGTTAAACAAACAGTTTGACATGAAGGATATGGGTGTTGCAGATGTTATACTAGGAATGAAAATCACTAGAACATCTGATGGATATGTATTATCTCAATCTCATTACATAACAAAAATCCTAGACAAATTTAATGAGAATGATAATCGTCCAATGAGAACACCTGTGGATGTGACATTGCATTTAAGCAAAAACACGGGTGAGAGCATATCACAACTCCAATATTCTCAAATTATTTGAAGTCTCATGTACCTCATGAATTGTACGAGACCGGACATAGCATACTCAGTAAGTAAACTGAGTAGATATAATAGCAATCCAGGGGAAAACCACTGGAAAGCTCTAGTCAGGGTTCTTAGATATCTAAGATATACCTTAGACTATGGACTGCACTGTACAAGGTATCCAGCAGTACTAGAGGGGTACTGTGATGCAAATTGGATATCTGATACAAGAGACTCCAAATCCACAAGTGGATATCTTTTTACTATTGGAGGTGCAGCAGTGTCTTTGAAATCTTCTGAACAAACATGCATTGCAAGATCCACAATGGAATCAGAATTCATTGCACTTGATAAAGCAGGCGAAGAAGCTGAGTGGCTTCGTCATTTTTTAGAAGATATTCCAATGTGGGGGAAACCTGTGCCACCTATATGTATCTATTGTGATAGTCAATCTGCTATAGGAAGAGCACAAAGTAACTTGTATAATGGTAAGTCTCGACATATACGTCGGAGGCATAATACCATAAAACAATTGCTCTCTAGTGGAATAATTTCCATTGAGTATGTTCGGTCAAAAGAAAATATTGCAGATCCGCTTACAAAGGGTTTGACCAAAGAACAAGTGAGCAATTCATCGAGGGGAATGGGCTTGAAGCCTATACATTAAGAATCACCATAATGGCAACCCAACCTAGTTGACTGGAGATCCCAAGATCTAGGTTCAAAAGGGACAACCGAATTGTGGGGGATTCAAGGGGAATCACTATGGAGATAAAATCTCGTTCCCATTCCTATGATGAGATAGTGATGCCTGCTGAATGAATCAGGATAAGTTTTGCTTTTAATGGTTCTCATAGCTTGACTTAGTTCAAGTGGGGTATTGCAGGATGCTCCTAATGAGAATCACCTATATGAGTGTGAAGGGGCCACTTCTATGAGGATTTTAAGGCTAAATCTTCTAGAGCACTCATGAAAACCAGATTTGTTCGGGGCCAAAATGAACAAAGTCATAAGAACCACAATGTGTCTGAGAAGTGATTGTGTGACTTCTACTGTCTTGGTTTACACAAACGGTTGAACAGTTCAAGACATCACGTTCACTGATTAGCCAGTAAACCCGATAGTCTTCACAAGGGAAGGTTCAAAGCCAAAAGCTACCTCTCCCCCATGCATGATCTTTTCAATATTTGCTTTCACAAGTTTTTTGCATAGTTTTTGCATAAGTTATCCAGCCAATTCTCATTCATGTGGGGGATTGTTAGAAGTGGGTGTTAGTTATAACCCATAATTGGGTATTAAAGAGAGAGTTATAACTCATATTAACACCCACTTACTATTGATATGAATGAGTGAATTGGGGTGAAGGATGAATAGTCCCACATCCACACCAAAGAGGAATTGTGGATGGTATATAAGGTCCAAAGTTGGCCTTAGAAGTTAGGCCCAAGGGCCAACCCACTTTTGTGGTGGGGGGGGGGGGGGAGAGAGATGTTGGACCCATGCACCTAGGTGGGCTAACCCGCACACGCGCGCGCGCCGCCGCCGCCGTCCGTCCGTCCGTACGGCCGACTCGGCTCGGCTCGGCTCGGTTCGGTTCGGTTCGCACGCGCTGCCGGCCGGGTCAGGTTGGGTTGGGTTGGGTCAACAAGATAATATTATTTTAGGACAAATTCAATGGTTTGGTTTTCTAATTTTTTGGCTCAACCAAAACGGGTCCGTTTTATTATGACCGTTAACGGACGGACGCGTCCGTGTAGCGGGAAAGGGTTTCAACGGGCTTTAACGGGAAACAGTGTGTTTTCAATGGGCTTTAACGGGATTTCTATGAAGCTTGTAAAAACGGGTTTTTCTGTACGGATTTTTCCTGCATCTTCTTCTTCCTCCTTTTCTCATTCTGTGAAAGTATTACACATTTGTGGTTCGCTGCACGTGCTGTTTGGAGTACTCTTACAGTACGTGGTTGATCGTCTTATCCTGGGAGGCAGACGCCGAAGAGTCCTAAGCACCGTAGGGAGGGCGCATTCTGTCTTAAGGACAAAGTGCTTTGCTTGATTCGATCATAAATTTCTTCTAACGAAAAGTACACATTTCTCATCCTTGAGACAGTAGCAGTAAGTAAATTTTAAATAACAATTTGTAGAGCAGATTCCTACACATTTTCCATATCTGGGCGGAAAGCAAGGAAACGACACAAGAGAAGAAAACAAAAATAACCAGAGCAGAGAGGACCCGGCTGTCGCGTGTCATGAGAAGCAACGCTCTGATGCCAAAAAAAGAAGAAGAAAAAGGATCAACGTATTAAAAGTTTTCTGTTCTCTATTTGTCCCTTTAATCTATGTCGGTGATCGTATAAACACGCTCTCCCATGTATCTTGCGAATTCAAGTGTACGACAAAAAATGATTGAAAAGAAATCAAATTTGGCATCTATTTTGGAAAGCAAGGAAACGACAGAGAGAGGAAAACAAAACGACCACAGCAGAGAGGACCCGGCTGTCGCGTGTCATGAGAAGCAACGCTCTGATGCCAAAAAAAAGAAGAAAAAGGATCACCGTATTATAGATTTTCTGTTCTCTATTTGTCCCTTTGATCTCTGTCGGTGATCGTATAAACATTACCTTACAAAAAATATACTCCTGGATGATTATCACGATGGGCCTCAACTGAGTTATCACATGGCTGCAGTTGGTTTCAAGGAAAGAAAAAAATGAAAAAGACTGCTGCCAATAAAACGAACATGAACTATTCTGTCACATAATTGAAAGGTATTGACTATTGAGCCCTTTATTGCAGCGAGCATGCAATAGAAAGAAGTTCGCCTAGCTAGTCCGTGCGATAGGTGAGAAGGGAAGACTAAAAATCACTCCGTCTGTTTGCTTGGGTACGTCCATCGCGGTTGGTATAAATCCTACGAATGCCTCGTGAGCCTAATGTTGCCAATAAAACAGCCTAGTGGTCCTAAGGTATGGCATAAACTAGTCAACTTATTCTATATATATGAGATGAGTTTACATGAGATCGTTCTCATATAAGGAGCATGAGGTCAATTTTTATTGCCATTAGATTCCGATTTGAGGGTAGATATCAAATTAGTGGGTAGGTGAGTATGTCACATCAAAGAGTAGGTGAGATCATTATAGATATTTATAGCCATCAGATCAAGATCCAATGGCTACGATTCAAAGTGGCCTCATATAAGCAATATGAGAGCGATCTCATTTAAACTTTTCCCATATAAGAATATAGATTGCCGTTTTCAATACTTTCGCCGCCATCGCAGACCTCTCTTCTCCCATGCCATAAAATGGGATGGGAGAATTGATGGGATGGGAGAAGAGAGGAAGAAGGATTTGGGACGTAAGTCGTAACTTGGATTAATTTAACAGAAGTTTTTTTTATATGGCAAAAAAAAAAAGGTTGTGATGGGCTCGAACGTAGCTGCACCAATAATAGAGCTCTTTGCTTCACAGGTCATGCTAACAATTAAAGATTCCACTAGACCTTTCAAAGGGCCAACTTTATATGCTCACATGCTCTTAGGATTGTCACATAAAAGAGGGCTAGAATATTATTAATTATTCACAATCAATTGACAAATAATTCAATTAAAATATTAGAGATTAAAAAAGAAAGAAAAACCAGGTTTGAGGCACGCTATGCGCTGTCCTTGAAATAAATACGTCACCCTCCGTGCACAGGCAATCAAAGGCGTTCCGTTCCCGAGATACAACGAATCACTCCGTCAGTTTAAAGGTGCACACAAATCAAACTAACTGGATCTCGATCAGGGAAAATTCTATTACTCAATGATGGACCAAGAATTTAAAGAGAAAATGAAAGAGTTTAGATCCCTTCTATTTTTGTAACCCTTCTTTGAAAATTTTCTTTCTTTTTTTGATGAAGGACTCTGTTGGGAAGAAGAGGAATGAAAAAACGCAACTTTTAAAAGCCAAAACGGCGCAAAAAACCCGATAACCATCACGACGATCGATCGATCGATCGTTGTCTCGGCCTGACGAAAAATAGAATACAATCCCGAGACTACGATCGATCGTCAAGCCCGATCGATAGTGATCGCGGTTTAAAACCAAGTCAAAAATCAACACATGCACAGTCGCAGAGACACTTGTCAGCGAAAAATCCCGTTGAATGTTTTTTTTTTACTACAATCCTATTGAATGTTACAAAGGATTGTCTTCGTTGTCTTCTGATGGAGTCAACGTATCGACACAGTCCGGGTTTATTAAACTCTCTACAAGCTACAGATTTGAGGAACTTCCCTTATCTTGTCACTTCAAGGCTGGAAGTTTGGAACTGAAGTAGGCCATCAGGTCCGGATGACGTTGTTTGAAATTTAAAAAAAGGTACACATAAATTTGGAGGGCCTTTCCACTGTAGTGGTAGGTGTCCAATGGGAGAACACTAGGTAGCAGGAGGTGACTGCGTCAAGCTTAACGTTTGGGGGTAGAAGGGAAGGAAAATCAACTTTGGAGAAGAAAATGGCCAGCAAAAAGCTGTGGCGGACATTTTCGGTTAAGGAAATTCCCCTTTTTATATTATTGCATGTTAATCACAAAGAAGATTAAGCATTGCAAGCCTTGTAGCTAACATCTTCAACTGAAACGCACAAGCTCGACAGGAATAAAGGTGGGTGGATTGGGAGATATAGAAAAAATGTTTTTTGGTTCCTCACGCGGTTATCTCCAAATGCCTGATGATCAACATTTCATTTTTTATATATGTGTAACCTAACAAGCAACTCAGTACAATACCTTTAGACCATTTGGAACACTTCTAACTACTCAGATGGCTACTTTACTACTAATATTTCTTTTTTAGCAAAGCTTCAAAGGGGAGGAAACCTCTTGGACATAATTATCAAAAGTTTATAATTAATAACTTTTAGGAAACAGTCACCGTCGACTTTCCAAATCCGCCTATGTACCAAGACTAACTAGAGGAGTAACAAGACTTTCCAAGTTTGTGTCCGTCATCTATGGGCCTGAATTCTCAATAGACCGAGGAGCTCCCTCCTCCGGGAATGGTTAGAACCGGTGGCCGTGATCAAATACCCCTGTACAACAAATCGAGAGGATTTTCTAACTCTCAGCAGTAAGCAGTGACATCTGTTTTCATCAAGATGTGACTAGCCCAGTTATCCTATTGTAGCAAAAAAAGTGGCCCTCTATGGACTAACTGTTACATGATTAAAACAAAACTCGTTGCATTATTAGGAAGGAAATTACCACCAGAGTCCCTCTTGAGAACTCTTTCTTGTACGCTCAAAAGTGAAACATTTGTCGAAACATCTGTGTTCGTCACTCCAAAATGAACATTTTTAATTTTTTTATTTACTCATTCTAAACTTGGGAGGATAATGTGACAAAGATACTACCATCCTAGGGAATTAGGTTATTAGTCTGATGTCACCACTTCAACCAAATCTGTTTGTTTGTTTGAGTAAACTGCTAACGATGGCTTTGACTAACCAAGTAATGTTTTTTCTTAGGCTTACCTTTTCCACACACTTTGGTACCGTAAGGTAAAAAAGTCTATCATACTTTGAAAAAGAAAACTGATAGCAACTTTGGCTGTAAACCGCCCCTAGTTTTGCTGCATTAATTATTTGGAATTATCGTTCTGGACTTGCCGCTTGAATAATTATGCATTGCAATCGTGTGAAACGTTTTAGTGTTTGAGATTTGTCTTCTGCTAAATCGAGATATTTTTTGTCACCGGTGGCTAAATCAAAGTTTATTCTAGAAGCCTGTGGGCAAGTTCAGAGAGAGAGAGAGAGAGATGGGTGCATGATGTATAGGCGTGTAGCCATGTAGCTTGATGTAAACATATATCTCCTAAATGTGGTATCTTTAGAGAGAGAGAGAGAGAGAGATGCGTGGGATGGAGTATTTTTTTTTGTGCTCCTGTTAGGAGCCAGATTTCTCATCTGCTCTCTGGTAAGCAAGAAGAGTTATTTGTGGGACAAAATCTGGGCTTAGATGGTACAGACATGGCGCGCAGGACATGGGCCATATATTATTGTCCAGTTTACAAGCAGCAGCAATTTCGATGGGCGAAAGTTAATCGTCAGTTACTTGCCAGCATCAAGAGCGTACTTAGTACTCTGATCAAGTTAGGTAAACCAAGCAAATGCATATTGCATGTTATGGGCTGTTTGAGTTATTGGAAGCAGTGCTTAATTCAAGAGGCAAGAGAGAGGCAGAAGAAAAGGCAAGAAAGAGGCAAAGCTCAGGGCTTAGACCTGGCACCTTTCATGGAGAGAGAGAGAGAGAGATCTGAATGTATTTATCACACATTCACCAAAAAAGAAAACCAACATTAGGTCAACTTTTCTTAATCTGGCTCCGGACGGGCCACAAAACTTGATTTCCGAAGTAGATGCATTTAACACAGTTTGTTCTTATTTTGTTTTGCTTGCATATGAATGTTCTTAGCAAGCCACAAAAGGATAGTGGGCATCGTCTTCATACAGCGTAATGATCGAATCGATATGACGTTCATTAATAATAACAATTCTGAGTTCTGGATTATCCAAAAAAGAAATTCTGAGTTCTGGGGCATGCAGTGCCAATTCGCCAGAGATCCATTCCTTCGCTGCATGAGATTAATTTATAACAATATTATCACGGTGAGCCCTTGACACTTAAAGGATCTACGTTATCACTGTGACCCTGTGGGCCACCTGACACTAGCGAAAGGGGGTCTAGTACCAAACTAGCCGTGCCAGGCTGCCAGCAGGCTCACTCTCACTTTCTTGGGACGTACGCCGGCTCAACGAACTTTCAAATACTCTGTCATAAGAAGGGCAGATGATGCTGATTACTGTTTGGTTAGCATCCAACTTTCTCACTAATTATCACACTCCATATTTCTTTATGTACAAAATCCTGTCATTATCGACCATGGGCCAACGGTGGGAGCACTCCCCATAATTGTCCAATTGGTAAAGAAATAATTAAATTATTACTTTATAAAAAGATACAGATAGATGTCATGCAGCTTGCATAAATCAAGTCATTTATATCCGTCATGGCGGGTGTCAAATCTTGATTTAATGGCTCAAAATTACTCTGCCTCATACAATATATAATAACAATTTTATTTAAACTTTTCTCTTATAAAATAATGAATCTCTATGTATACGAGGGTTGGATGCAATATCTGCATTAAAAGAAAACGCGGACCCTTTTAATTAATTATGACATTATGAATTGTGAATATATATAAGGAAAAGTTTAAATGAGATCGCTATCATATTGTTTATATGAGGCCACTTTGAATCGTAGCCATTGGATCTTGATCTGACGGCTACAAATATCCATAATGATCTCACCCACTCCTTGATGTGACACACTCACCTACCCATTGATTTGATATCCACCCTCCGATCGGAATCTAACGACAATAAAGATTGGCCTCATGCTCCTTATATGAGAACGATCTCATATAAACTCATCTTATATATATATATACATGGGAAAAGTTTAAATGAGATCGCTCTCATATTGCTTATATGAGGCCACTTTGAATCGTAGCCGTTGGATCTTGATCTGACGACTACAAATATCCATAATGATCTCACCCACTCCTTGATGTGACACACTTACCTACCCACTAATTTGATATCTACCCTCCGATCGGAATCTAACGGTAATAAAGATTGGCCTCATGCTCCTTATATGAGAACGATCTCATGTAAACTTATCTATATATATATATATATATATATGGGATGAGTTTACATGAGATCGTTCTCATATAAGAAGTATGAGGCCAATCTTTATAGCCGTTAGATTCCGATCGGAGGGTGGATATCAAATCAGTGGGTAGGTGAGTGTATCACATCAAGGAGTGGGTGAGATCATTACGGATATTTGTAGCCGTCAGATCAAGATCTAAAGACTATGATTCAAAGTGGCCTCATATAAGCAATATGAGAGCGATCTCATTTAAACTTTTCCCTATATATATATATATATATACCCTATATATATATATACATATATATATATATATATATATATATATAGGAAAAGTTTAAATGAGATCGCTCTCATATTGCTTATATGAGGCCACTTTGAATCGTAGCCATTGGATCTTGATCTGACGGCTACAAATATCCATAATCATCTCACCCACTCCTTGATGTGACACACTCACCTACCCATTGATTTGATATTCATCCTCCGATCGGAATCTAATGGCAATAAAGATTGGCCTCATGCTCCTTATATGAGAACGATCTCATGTAAACTTATCTCTATATATATATATATATATCTATATATATATATATATATATATATATATAACAGAGGGCATTCACTCTTGGCGGGGCATTCACTCAGCCCTCCTGAGTTCTGACGGCTAACCGCCATCTGAGACGAGCTAGCCTGTTTTCTGTATAATTCAGATGGGTAGGAGTCCATGCTGTCATAAGGAGGGGCTAAATCGAGGTGCTTGGACTCCTGCCGAAGACAGAATCCTAACAGACTACATCAAGCTTCACGGAGAGGGGAGCTGGAGAAACCTTCCCAAAAAAGCAGGTCGGAAGAGCAGCCTGTATCTTTTTATTATGCTTTTCGCTTACGTACCATAAATCATATAATTGAACAACCCACGGATATTTGGTGCAGGACTTAAACGATGTGGCAAGAGTTGCAGACTCCGATGGCTGAATTATTTGAGACCTGACATCAAGAGAGGCAACATATCCGAGGAAGAAGACGAACTCATCATCAGACTTCACAAACTCCTCGGGAATAGGTCTTCTTCTTTAGCGACCCATCTCAGATTTTAATTACTCCTTCTTTGATTATTTTTAGCTGCAATGTTTCCCTTCCTTAATTATTCTACTCAAAGATTAATGATTGTACGATATTGACATGTCAAACAGATGGTCTTTGATAGCGGGGAGGCTTCCAGGGCGAACAGACAATGAAATTAAGAACTACTGGAATACTACTCTAGGAAAGCGAGTCCGTGGCAACAATACTGATAAGAATGCCCATAGGAAACGGCTGCCCTCACCCAAAGTGACACCAACAATCCGGACCAAGGCTTCAAGGTGCAGTAAGGTTATTGTCGTCCCAAGTCATCATGACTTTGGCCCAGCTTCTTGTATTGCGCCAGCTCCGAAAATTGCCCATAACTCTTCTGAGGGGAAGCTAATTGACGAAGAAGCCACGTTCTTGTCTTCGGATTTCGACGAAAAGAACGTAGGCCTCTTTGATCTTCTGGATTTCGATTCTACAACGTTATGCAGTGAAGAACATGCCAGCTTGTCGTCGGATTCTGAGCTTCCAGCATTACTAGAAGAGGAAACTCCGGAGAAATGGATGGGAATTTACAGCATTCAACCAAACGCTGCTTTCGGTGATCCCCAGTCGCTGGCCTCATTTCTGGAGATTGGGACAGATTGGTTAAAAGATGGGTACAATTAAACTCAGTTTGCCAAATAAAGGTTAATGCTTGGCACTATACCAGCTCCATTCCTTTAATATACCACCCTCTGCTGTGCAAATATCCATGTATTGCTCGACTAGCTAGTCAATTGGCCAGGAATAAATTCGATGTAGATATCCATGTAGAATTAGTTAGCTAGTCAGATGGGCAGCCTAAGGATTGCGATTTGGTATAAATGTGCTGCCATCCAACTTCCCTGCTTGGGAAAAAAGTTGGAAGTGAGGTTTTTTCTTGTATCTAATTGAATAATTAACAATGGAGGTAATAAATTTTTTAAAAAAAACAATGGATGTAATAAATTGGTTCTGGTTAGTGTCACCATTCCACTATATTCTTTTGTTTCCATCTGAAGCTGTGTATCTATCTAGTTCCTCCACAATCTAAGGTGTCACGTGAAGAGGGTCTGAAAGCCGTGACACCCACCTCTAGATTCCAGATTGTGGCCCGTGTGCTCCACATTTCTTTCATAATTCTTGTATGAGTCACTTTCTTCTGGAAAAGTTGTACTGTCGCTTTATGCATTATCGCTTTCATCATTAAACCTAGGTCCCACCATGCAACAGAAAAAATACTGTTTAAGGAACACGATTCATAAAGCGTCAGATTTATGAATCGTGGCCCGTGTGCTACCACCGCAATAACATAAGAAAACATCAGATTTCCATGCAAAATAGACAAAGGCATATAGTTAAACGCAATATATAATATATATAAAGAGAATGATTTGTATGAGATAGTTCTCGTATAAAGAGCATGAGAACAATATTATGAGTAGTTGGATTTTGATCTGATAGTGACTATCTAATCAGTGGGTAGGTGAATGTGAACCGTCATTCACTCTTATAGCTGTCAAATTAAAATCCAATGATTATACTATAAATAAACCTTATATAATTATATAAGGTAAATGAGAACAATCTCATTTAAACTTTTTCTAAACTTTTTCCAGAAGAATTTGTTGGACATTAAATTAACACGACTAGACGCAGTGGTTAGACGATATTGATATTTACCCATGTTTCAGTAATCACTGGCCGTGACCCAAGGCTGCGGTATGATGACCCAAGATCAATAAGGTGAAGAAAGGCTTTCAGCCGTGCTCACCCTATAGCGCAGGCACCGTAAATGGGGACCCTGCTTTAGCGTCAGGTGTGTGGTGAATATTCACGAGCTGATTACGTCTCATCAACGAGGTGACGAAAAGATTGATTGACCCGTAAACTTGACGTATCTAATATTCACTCCTTCGCAATTAAATAGTTTTACATGGTTTTTCAGACCGAAGTAAAATAATTTCATTTTGAAAAAATAAATAGCAGTATCGAGTGGGCAAAGGAGGTATCCTTTAATATAAGCCACTCATTAAATCAGTAAATGATGATGGATAAATGCATGCACTTAACGAACGGGTTGTTGGTGTGACCAAGACATGAGTTTGAATCCCCCACTTCATTTGACTACCCACTCCGGATTATATTTTGATTTACCATATAAGCAAATGAGTGGAAGGACTCGAGTATCAGAAGCCCCTTGTTTAATAAGCAATGAAAAAATGATGAATGCACTTCTAATTTAATTCTTCATCAAATATGTCTCAACAAAATGATCGCAAGATGCCCAAATTTGGCTTGGGGGCACCTGATTCCTTTCGTGTTTTACGCATCGTACGTGCAATGCTATTCAGAAATGTTAGTACCTTCTTGTGATGCAATGTACCTTAAAAATGTTTTCAGAACATGGAGATTTTCAACTCGTCACCCTGTCTTCTACGCGTTCTTGTACTGGAAGACTTTGTTGGTCGTGTGTCTTATCAACTCATTAGAGCGCCTTTCATGGACTTTTCCACAAAAAGAACGTGGGCACAAAGGAAAAAATCTGCATGCACCAGCCAATTAGATATGTGTTCACATGAAAAATGATGATTAATTACTAGTAGAACATATGTTGATACATGTCCGAACAGGGTATGGTGATTGCTGTATTTGTTCTCGATTGTTATGGTGAAATGAGGGGGATTGGACAATAGGCCCTCAACAGAAATTTTTCAGTGCATTTCACACACCACGCTACTGTCCGGATGCTTCACTATTCGCCAAATAACAAGTCACCAAGGGATGCATGCTGCAATAAAAACAGTCAGCCCCGAAGGACTAACATGTAAGTTGGTGAATGGTGAAATGTATGGACAGCATGGTGTGCAAAATACACTGAAAATTTTCTACTTCAATAGGAGTCCCTCAAAATTTGGTCCTGCCCCCACTACAACAAAAATGGCCTTTATCGACGGCAAAAACCGTCGCTAAAAGTGCTTCATCTGTCGCTACAGCTTTATATCGACGGATTTTTTCAGCCGCTAACTCGGTTGTTATAAGTGGCGCCGCTAATGACATTTCGACAGAAAAAGGGCAATCTGTCGGTAATATCTTTGCCAACAGTTTTACCGACGGATTTGTTTCTGTCGTAAGTGTCGTTTAGCGACGGTTCTATACCGTCGGTATAAATGTTTAGCGAAGACGGACTCCAACTCCGTTAGATACCTATTGCGACGGTTTTAGGCATTTGTGACTGATTTTATCTGTCGATACAGACTGCGAAAAAATAAAAAATAAATAGCAGCTTTATGCTACTGTGCTAAATATGGATACAAGCATTATTCATAAATACAAAAGATATTCTTACATATTATTCGTATAATAAGTACCAAATTTACACATGGTTTATTTTACTAAAAGATGTCCTCCATTTTACAAGATTTATTTCACTAATCCTATTGATATAAAACTCTATCTCTAACCTATACTTCTCGACCCCAAGCTGCAGAAGAAGCTACAACGGCTATGTCTCCAAAAATATCGACAATTGGGCCTGACAACCTGCAAAGTGGAAATCTCATTGTAAATCACCTCAACAAATGTAAATCTCCTCAATCATGTCACTGAGAATTAAATTTGTTGTTTCATTATATTCTCCGAATATCAAATCATTTTTAGGCTAAAGACATTTCATTATATGTGGACCAAACTGGATTAAAAAGGAAGGTTTCCTTAAAAACATATACGTATAGTAATACAAGTTTCAACCTTCCATTTCACAACCCATATAGTCCTCGACTGCTGTTTCTACAAACTTTCAGGTAAAAGACTGCACTCAGCTTTCGCAAACAAATGGGTGTTTTTAAGATTATGATTTACGATGTTCCAAATGATATACTCTGATTGATCTGAAATTTTTAGATTCATCTCTCCCAAGTAGATGGTGATCTCACTAGGTTTCCCAGGCTATAAGGAGCCTTACGAACAATTTTGTATCCCCATCTTTCACATGACATGTAATAGATTTCTGCCCCTCAATCAATTGAAGGTATGCAGGATCACACATCATAAGTGTAATTTAATTTACAATGTATGTAAAAGTTTAGTGACACATGCAATGGGGGCTGTGATACTGAACCTACATCTCAGCATGAAGTCCACTTCGGCTGAGTAGTTCTAGGTACTTCTTAAATCCAAGGTAACTCAAGATTTCCTATCTTTTTCCTTCTCAAAAGCCTAAACACTTTTTAGTGTAAACAATTCCCTCTCATTTAGCAAATCAATTTCTTTTTGGTTTCCTCAATTTATCTACTTCGTGTCTTCCTAGCTTCAATTATTACTTAAAAGACCAAAACAAAACTCAAGGACAAACTTACCAAGCAAAGAATAGCTTTAATATTATTCACCGAGCAAAAAAAAAATTAAAGACATCAAATCTGCAGAAGCATATGAGGTGAATCTAGGCTACATAGCTACAAGAGAGGAGAGATCAGCAACAGAGCTTTTTACATATGACCTGGCGCCAACTTTGACTTTCTCATATCACCCGGAATCTTCCTCTTTCTTCCATATGACCCGGAAAGTACCCAAAATACCCTTAGGTTTAGGTATAAGCACCCACACTCTTCGTTTTTCCATATTACCAGGAATCTAAGGAGGTACCCGGAGAAACTCGTGTTCAATCGGAGAAGAAGGTGTTCCGTCCGGCATCTCCGCCCATATCATCGCCGGCGCCGGCGCCGTCCAAATCGGAAAAGGTAATTTTCCCGCCAAAAAGCAAGAAACCGAACGGGATGAAAAGATTTTGATGTAAGAGCAGTGGGGAAGCCCTCCAAACTACAAAAATTATTATCTACAGGTAAAGAAACACATATAAAGATCACCCATTGGTGTTGGACCGCTCCTGGACATAAAATAAGAGGATAAAAATAGGCAAAAACGTGAAATACTCTTCGGCGAGTAACAAGTTCAATTTATATATCTTTCTGTGATCCTAATGAAGGGGAAGAGGAGGAAAAATAAGGAAGAACACAATAAAATGGGCAAAAATGGATGAAAAATGAGCGAGTTATCAAATTTTGAAAATTCTTATTTTATCGTGTCGTCGAAAACACGAAAAATATCCAGAGACACGACTTGCAGTATAGTCGTGCCGTCGTGTACACGACTATACTGCAAGTCGTGTCGTTCAAAACATGTTTTTACTGAAATTTTTAAAATGTTATAACTCACTCATTTTTTATCCGTTTTTGCCCATTTTTTTTGCGTTCTTCCTTATTTTTCCTCCTCTTCCACGTAATGAAGATATATTAGAATGAAAGAAGAAGAAAAAAGAATAAGAAAGAAAAAAATGGAAGCTTTCCAGCGAAGAGCTTCCACTTTATTCTTTATTCTTATTTTTTCTTCTTCTTTTATTCTAATATATCTTCATGAGGTGGAAGATGATGAAAAATAAGGAAGAACGCAAAAAAAATGGGCAAAAACGGATAAAAAATGAGTGAGTTATGACATTTTAAAAATTCCAGTAAAAACGTGTTTTGAAAGAAACGACATGCAGTATAGTCGTGTCCGCGACGACACGACTATACTGCAAGTCGTGTCGTTCAAAACACGTTTTTACTGAAATTTTCAAAATGTCATAACTCGCTCATTTTTTATCCGTTTTCGCCGATTTTTTTTTCATTCTTCATTATTTTTCCTCCTCTTCCACATCATGAAGATATATTAGGCTGAGAAATAAAGAAAAAATTAGAAGAAATAAGAAAGTGAAAGCTCTTCGCCGCAAAGCTTCTACTTTCTTCTTTTTTCTTCTTTTTTCTTTATTTCTTAGCTTAATATATCTATATGAGGTGGAAGAGGAGGAAAAATAAAGAAGAATAAAAAAAAATGGCCAAAAACGGATAAAAAATGAGCAAGTTATGACATTTTGAAAATTTCAAAAAAATCACGTTGCATATGACACGACTCAGGCTCAAGTCGTGTTGTCGACAACACGACTTGAGCCTGAGTCGTGTCATATGCAACGCGATTTTTTTGAAATTTTCAAAATGTCATAACTCGTTCATTTTTTATCCGTTTTCGCCCATTTTTTTTGCATTCTTCTTTATTTTTCCTCCTCTTCCACACCATGAAGATATATTAGGCTGAGAAATAAAGAAAAAATTAGAAGAAATAAGAAAGTGGAAGCTCTTCGCCGCAAAGCTTCTACTTTCTTCTTTTTTCTTCTTTTTTCTTTGTTTCTTAGCTTAATATATCTATATGAGGTGGAAGAGGAGGAAAAATAAAGAAGAACAAAAAAAAATGGCCAAAAACGGATAAAAAATGAGCAAGTTATGACATTTTGAAAATTTCAAAAAAATCACGTTGCATATGACACGACTCAGGCTTAAGTCGTGTTGTCGACAACACGACTTGAGCCTGAGTACAACACGACTTGAGCCTGAGTCGTGTCATATGCAACGCGATTTTTCTGAAATTTTCAAAATGTCATAACTCGCTCATTTTTTATCCGTTTTCGCCCATTTTTTTTGCATTCTTCTTTATTTTTCCTCCTCTTCCACCATCATGAAGATATATTAGGCTGAGAAATAAAGAAAAAATTAGAAGAAATAAGAAAGTGGAAGCTCTTCGCCGCAAAGCTTCTACTTTCTTCTTTTTTCTTCTTTTTTCTTCATTTCTTAGCTTAATATATCTATATGAGGTGGAAGAGGAGGAAAAATAAAGAAGAACAAAAAAAAAAGGGCAAAAACGGATAAAAAATGAGCGAGTTATGACATTTTGAAAATTTCAGAAAAATCGCGTTGCATATGACACGACTCAGGCTCAAGTCGTGTTCGACAACACGACTTGAGCCTGAGTCGTGTCATATGCAACGCGATTTTTCTGAAATTTTCAAAATGTCATAACTCGCTCATTTTTTATCCGTTTTTGCCCATTTTTTTTGCGTTCTTCCTTATTTTTCTTCCTCTTCCACCTCATTAGGATCACAGAAAGATATATAAATTGAACTCGTCGCTCGCCGACGTGTATTTCACATTTTTGTCGATTTTTATTCTTTTATTTTGTGTCTATGAGCGGTTGAACACTAATGAGTGGCCTTTATATGTATTTTTTTACATATAGATCTTAATTTTTGTTGTTGGGAGGGCTTCCCCGCTGATCTTACATCAAAATCCTTTCATCATATATTTTTTTCGTCTTTCCCGCTATTTTACAGTTTTTTGGCATGAAATTTTATTTTTTTTATGAGTTAGACGGCGCCGGCGATGGTTTCAACCGCGATTATGGACAGACCTTTGCCGGAATATCTTCTTCCCCAACTTCATGCTCCCGTAAATCACTAATTTTGGGAAAAATGAAGCATTTGGGATACAAAAGGCTTAAAAACGTAAAAGAAGGGTATTTTCGGTACTCTAGGTGCCGATTCCGGGTCATATGAGAGAAAGAAGAAGATTCCGGGTGATATGGGAAAGTCAAAGTTGGCGCCAGGTCATATGTAAAAAGCTCTCAGCAACATAAACAAGTGCGTGTAGACCCAAATTCTAATAATGAACACAAAAATAAGAAAATTCTATAACTAGGAAATACAACAAACATTTTAGATCTAAAAAACAGTAACAATTCAACCCTTACCAGCAAAGATGACTAGACCATCCACAGACACCCTTGCCAAATCTGGAAGAGTCTTATTAAGATACTTTGGGGACAAATAATCCAGTGCATCCGACACAATCACAAGAGAGAATGATTTTGCCCTGTAAGGTAAGGGAAACTTGATATCAGCTGCACGGACTACACCTTTGCGCACAAGCCTCTTGCAACTGCTATCAGTGTCCTCCAAATCATATGGTTCCCGGCCCCAAACTTCAGTGTCTTCTTCTTTCAATAATTTACCAACTACTGAACACGTGTCAGGGCCCACATGTAAAATCTTGTGCATGCTATCACCATAAACCTTTTTAAGAATGGGTATTGTTCTTTGAACTTCTGATGTGCATGACGGATCACCTGCATTCATGAATACATAAAAATGATAAGCCTGAGGATATATAAAACTAGGAAAACAAACATCCAACAATTTTATGCTGCCCTTCTAAGTATATTAAAGGCCTGCAGTAAGTTATAACTTCCAACAATTGAGCATTCTATTGCTAGCTCATAAGTAGAAAAGTATTTAAGAAGGCTGAATTGGCATCTCATGGGTGTTTTATAACTTTATACATGACAATCATAGTTAATTGCCTTCTTCATAAATGCCAGTTCGAGCTATGCGCTCAGTGCCAAACATTTGATGAATCACAAAAATTTACAACAGCTAGAATAAGTAGCCCATATATAAGTTAAGCTGCCGCACTTAGTCATACAAGATGGTATTGCTTTCGCAATATTAATTGTTTATTTGTCCTATCCAAAATAACAGCTCCAGCAGGGCATATTTTATCAGTACAAAGAGGAGTAAAATGTGCTTACCATCAGCCTTGATAGATTCCTTGTCACCTCCAAATAAACCTGCAAAGTGCGAAGTAACAACATCAGCCAACCTATAAAACATACATTTCTTAACTATATTAGGAATATTAAGTAATCCTAAATGAAGCTACAACTTTGTTAGGCAGATCATTATTTAATTAGCATAAATAAGACTATCTTCTAATTTCCAATTGCTTTAAAATATAAGATTCATTAGGGGGCCCACAATTCAGACCTTGTCCACTATACGAATAGCCTATAAGAAGGAATGCACCCTGCAATGTACCACACAGCAGAATTCAGGTTTCTGACAATGTAAATTCCAGCCATAGATACCTAGACAAAGATCTGAAAGATAAACATAAATAGCAACAGGCACAAAGAAAATTACCACTAGAACATAAATAGTGCCTAGAGGGATTCTCAGGCCTTCTCGACATGGCCGCCGACTCTTACGCAGGTAATAAGCTCTCTTTAGCACAATTACACTGATCCAAATAACGAAAAAATAAGCAAACACACACGGACAGTGAAAATTCTAATAATTTAGCTAAAAATTAAGCAATAGAAAACTAAATCCAAAATTAATATCAATATCAACCAATTTAAAGCAATTATGACCACCTTAGGAGCAGGAACTCTCTTTAACACAATTACACTGATCTAAAGAACAACAAAATAAGCAAACACAACAAACAGATAGTTGAAGGTTCTAATAATTTGGCTACATATTCAACAAAATTAAACCAAATCACAGTATTAAAATCCAAACAATTAAAGTAATTATGACCACCACAGAAGCAGAAACTCTCTTTAGCACAATGACACTGAGCCAAAGAACAACAAAACAAGCAAACACACAAAAAGACAATTAAAAATTCTAATCATTTAGCTAAAATTCAACAAAAGTAAACCAAATCCAGAATCAAAATCCCCTGTGACACAACATCTCATTGTAAATCTCCTCAACAAATGGATGGTGGAATTTCTGGTCAAAAAATTATTGAAAGATGACATACAAGGAAAGTGTATCATCATTAACTTTGATACTTGTATTAACCATAAAGAATACTGAAACTCAATCAAATTTCGAGTAAATATTTCCAAAGGTAATCAAAATCAAAGGTGAAGAGGGTTTATATTTCGGCAAAGCCCACCACTAGGAGGACGCTCTTGCAGGTGGAGCTGCTCCTCGCCATCCACAGCCCTCCGCCAAGAAAAAAAAGAAATTGGGGATGGGGGCGTACCTAAGGAGGAACGTCGTCGTCGTCGGAGCTGCCGGAGATAATAGAGCACGCCAGAGATAAAAATCACGATGGAGAAGGGCTGGCGGAGAAGGGATGGGCGGGGGGCTAGGTCACGGGGGAGGGAAAAGGATGGGCGGGGAGCTAGGGCACAGGGGAGGGGTTCTAATGCGATCGGGCAGTAGGGAGAAAAAAAATTTCAACAGAAATGTTTCTGCCGCAAAAAACTGTCAAAAGTACAAGCTTTATACCGGCGGAAAGTTTTTCGCCGATAATATCAGTCGTAATAAATCTCCATATTAACGGATTCATGTCCGACAAAAATAATCCGCCGTTATTGTTCCATCTTTTACAACATATTTATTTCTGTCGCTAATAATAGATATTATCAACGGATTATTTTCTGTCAAAAATAAATCCGCCGTTAAAAGCCAATTTTGTTGTAGTGCCCCTTCAGGTGCGCCAGGGAAAGTTTGTACCAGCAACAAAAGAAGGCGTAAAATTTCACCCAGAGAGAGAGAGAGAGCGCAAATGTAACGAACTGGTCACATGCAATGTTCGCTTTACAATGCACATGCAGAGGTTTGAATCTAATCGCTAGGAATGTTGGCTGTTTGGATTCAGCGGAGAATACTTAGCGAGCAATTGAGTTGTCGCCCTGGATTTGATCAATATGTTACACGTTTGTGCTTTTGTAATGATAATGATGGCAGTAGCCGGAGGAAAATAAAATTTTATACTAATATTGCATTTGCCCCGACGATTTTGCCATATACGCCCGATCATAACTTCAGCAGAAGCACCATCCAAGTTGTAGCAATCAGAACCAAGTTTTTGTTTATTTGATACAAGCAATTAAAACCAGGTTGAAGCACTACTGACATTTCAGTGTCAAAATAGCATCCACGACATTTATATTTAGTAAAGTATTTGTTTCTTTATCAATATGTAGCTGGAAGGTGGCTACTTCATCCTAGGTGTAGATATGTTTTTTTATACATTAGGTGTAGATCATTTTGTTCCGAAGCTTATTTGGTGGACGTGCGAGATAATGTATTTTGGTGTGTACGAAACGATTTAAGATGGAATTTAGTGCACTAAGTAATAAATAAATCAGGCGTCCAGTCGCATGAGACTAGTTGACACACGGGCTTTACCTGCCTTGGGTTGAGGAGGCGACAAAGAATGAATAACGACCTTAGAGGAACCAATATATATGATGTAACCTAACTTCATTTTGATGATTATCATGTATCTGTATTAAGTATGAGGTCAAGGAGAGTGCCGCTTATCTTCTTAGAAAATGAAGGAGAAAATGATGTACTCGATCCCGATAAAATATACATATAAACATAGAAGGGGGTGAGGAATGTACATATAACATAAATTACATTCTACATCAGAGAACCAGTAATCAATAATTTCTCATTAGGCAATATTAAATGAGGTCAAATACGATAACCCAAAGGCCAATCATGAGCTACAGAAAGGTAAGCTATATTATTACTAAATTGTGGGTGGTGCATATGCTTGCACGAGACAACTTGTGACCTCAATTTCAAAAATCGCCTTCACATGCGTGTTGAATATGCTAACCACAGCCATTTATGTCGTGAAAATTGACAAGAGAAACAAAAGACAAGATTATTCAAAGCGAAAAGGAGCTAAAGAGTAATAAATCTAAGAAAATCATAACTAGTACTCCCTCCGTTCACTTTTAATAGATACCGTTGATGTTGAAATGAACTAAAAATTTGTTCATTTGAAAATCAATGGTATCTATTAAAAGTGAGCAGAGGGAGTAGTAACAATGATAAAAAGGCATGAGTAAACACGATCAGAGGTTAGGTGCATGCATGGATTCAGCAACAAAATGCACCAACTCGCTTGGCCATGGCCATGGGGTTAACACATGAAGCTGGTAGTTGAAGGCTGTGATAGTGACGTTGTAGTTTGAAGGATAGATAGGCTGACGGACGGTCCAAAAAAATTCTGCACGTTTAATTTGTAATGCCATTGGGGACCCAAGTACCGCCGAGTCAATAATTTTAAGTCTTTAACGGTCCTTAAATTTACTTTCCACTACAGTACACATGATGGGTCGCATTCACATTTCGCCTTGAGTGGCTTCAATGTATCTAGTATGCCGGCTTTGCAACTTGCATTGGAATGGTCTTTACTTACTATTCAATTCAAGTTACGATGGTTACACGGGTGGTTGGCATAAAAGATGTTGTTCTTCCTAACTGGGGATGTATGGCATTGTTCCAAATTTGCTGATGTCTTGTTGCTATATGTACTAGAAACCAATCCTCTCGGCTGAGCTTGAAGAATCAACTTTCATTCTCAGATATTCTCATTGTTTGGCTGATTGGTTGCCCATCAGGGGCGATGAAGAACGGTGACGAAAACCCGATTGCCACCACTTTTGAGAATCAAAACGCCTGCCTAAAATGGCTTGGCAAACGGGGACCCGTGAGTTAGAATCTCATAATACAATCTATGTGGGATCATGGCATCAGCCGAGAGGCAGAACAGTAGTTACTAGTTAAAGGAAAAGGAAACGGGGCCAACTTCAGCAATACCTTTACCATCACCTGACACCCACAAACCATGACAAAGTTGAAACGTTTGCTTTCTTCCCTATCCCAACACATATTTTGTTGGTTATGGACGGTTGATGAGCTCCGTTGAACATACGGCAGAACGCCTTCTATACGACCTTGCGTGTCCGAGTATCATTTCTGTGACTTTCTTGAAATGCAATAAATGTAGCCAAGGAAGAGTCGGTTTGTAGAAGTGCTGAGGGTTTAACAAGTTGGAATTACAGGTTTTTGAGAGTTGAACGATCGTTGGAGGAAGCTTGTACTGTGTAATTACTAATTTTTTCTGCCTTGCCCAATGTGGGCAGTGGTAGCGTACTTCCAGTTCGTGTTGTTTTCCTGTTCCTTGAGAACCTCCCTTCGTTTTAACCACACAAGTTTTTGTCCCGCTTTCCATTATGGCTTCTCTTCCTTGTATTTTACCGATCGAGCCATCAACCTTACGCTACAATATGCGAACTGCCAGCCTTTCCATCTTCAAGAACGGCATCCTTGCCTGACTCAATCAGGTAGTTTGTTGCTGTAAAATCTGTGAGTTAAACAAGCTTATCATCCCAACCTTACCAATAATCAGTTGAGAATCAAATCACCGATTCATTCTTGTCTTCAGAGCACGAGGGTGGCTGTATTCTTCAAGTTTTTTTTTTCTTTTTTATTTCAAGAAAGTGTGCCATGTGTGTGTTTGTGTGGTCAGCATCAACTGCGATTTTTTTTTTCTAAAAATTTGTAGAGGCAGCAATTGGAATCGTGGCACTGCCCGAAAAGTGACCTCGTCGCTCTCTTTCCTGAAACACCAGAGAGCTATTCTCCAACCAGTTAGCTGACGTATTGTATTATCGTACATGCTCTGTACTACGTACGAGTCCATGGCCTGCTTCTAAGCTTCATTGCGTATCGGGCCCCATCCCTCTTAATGAGTGTATGGGATACAAAACTCTCTAATAAATGGTGAGCGTGCGAAGCTCTAAGGTTCCCTCGTATGAGCCATAACGATTAATATGACGGCCTCATGGCCATAACCATGGGTGATCCAGACAACTCTGCAGTGTAAGAAGCTTCACATGGCTACTTACTAGCCCGGACGTAAAAGTTCACCTTTCAGTCAAAACACGCATTGATTAAATTTATACCACGTGCAGACATAGATGCACTGATGCACATGTAAACTAGTATTGTGATCAGTTTCCATGTAATTATTTTTTTCCTTAATTTCCATGTTATTGTTGGTATTAACATAATATTCAAGTGACCCAAAGACAGATTCGACCTCAGCATTTTTAGCTTCCTTTTTCTTTGGTACTGCTTCACTTTTAAGCTGTCAATAATATGACATGGACGTAGTATTTTGATGCTAAATGATTTGGCCTGTATATATATAGACTGGGTGGTTTCTGATCGATGAGACAGAGGCGCGAGGAAAGCTGAGAAGCAACTCAGCTCTTCGTGTCTCCACTCTTCACTGAACGAGAGGAGTGATCACTATTCTTATAATACCTAGGGAAATTTTGTGGGAAATAGTTTGATCTGCGCATCCAGTACTAGGAAAGCAACAAGGAGTGAAAATGGGCAGAAGGCCATGCTGCTCCAAGGAGGGTCTCAACCGAGGAGCCTGGTCGGCCGGGGAAGACAAGATCCTAGTAGAGTACATAAAGAAACACGGTGAAGGAAGATGGAGAGACCTTCCTAAGAGAGCAGGTAAACAAAATAACGCTGCATTTAGACCCATTTTGTAGCTAAGTAGACTGATTGGAAGAGAGATGCAATCTGGGACATGCAGGCTTGAGACGATGTGGAAAGAGTTGCAGGCTACGTTGGTTGAACTATCTGAGACCGGACATCAAGAGAGGCAACATTTCCCCCGAAGAGGAGGACCTTATCATGAGGCTTCACAAGCTTCTCGGAAACAGGTGAGTTCTGTTCCCAGTTCCCAAAACATAGACTTTTCCATTCAATATTGTTACTCCGTCCCAAAAGAAATAGTCACATATATATCACTTTATTCTTCGTCCCAAAAAAGGTATAGTTACGCTTATTTCTCATCCAGCTGAAAGGCCTTTTCTCCACACTGTACTATTTCTTTCGGACAGGGGCAGTGTTTTTTTTTAGTGTTTTTGATAAGCACAGAGGTACTGTAATGCTAAATATCTTACTGGGTTTGTAAAATGCAGATGGTCTCTCATAGCGGGAAGGTTGCCTGGGCGAACAGACAACGAAATAAAGAACTACTGGAACACTAATCTGAGCAAGAGAACAAGTGGCCACTCCTCAAAGGAGAGCGAAAATCAAGAGAAAACGAGATGTGGCGGGAGATCAAATGCTGCTTTGACGTCGCAGAAGAAGCCTTCAGAATCCCAACAACAAGCCATTCGGACAAAGGCTGTGAGATACACCAAAGTCTTTCTTCCGTCCGGGCATCAAGGTCAGATGGGCAGCGGCGCAGAAAGTGAGAACTCCTTAAAGTGCCCACCCTTTGCAGAAAACGAGCTCGATTTCTTGATGGATTTCAACGTGGACGACCTCCTTGCTTCGGACGTTCTCGACTCTGAGTTGTTGCAGAGTAGTGATTATGTCAAAGAAGGTACCAATGATATTGCGGTTAGCGAAGATGATGAGACTGATGTCTCAGTTCACCCACTCCCACTGGACGATAATACGGTAGAACAAGACTGGAAGCTGGAGGTTACTGAAAAGATGTGGTGGACCTCACTTTTGGATGATGAATGACAACCATTTGAAGTCCACATAGAAAGTTGTATATAAAAAGTAATTTATAAGAGAGGAGAGCCTCTCCTCCTTTTAGCTAGTGATGAAATGTGAGTTGCGTTTCAATTGTATGATGAGCTAGGGAAAAGCAATAAACCATTGTAACCTTAATCACTTATCTCTGTGGGTACTCTTAAATGTCCTTGCAGTGATTCACAGTAAAGGCAGTTAAAATGAACAGAATAATGCAATCAGCGCAGTGTGCTGAACGTGTCCATCCATGGAGTACATGATGGCAAAAAGAACGAACGAGGGCCCAGCATTGATCATCTTTTGTATTAGGAAAAAGTTTAAATGAGATCACTCCCATATAACTTGAGGCCAATTCAATTCATAGCCGTTGGATCTTGATCTAACGGCTACAAATGGCTACAAGGAATTTACCTATTCACTAATTTGACAAAGTACTCACATACCTGCTAATTTGATATCCGCCTTTAGATCAGAATCCAATGACCCAAAAGATTAGCCTCATGCTCTTTATATGAGAACGATCTCAGGTAAATTGTCCTCTTTGTATTACTGCCACATTGTTTTGTTCTATAAGTTTCTTTGTTCTATAGTATAAGAACAGTAGGAATAACATCAGACATATTAGACGTACTACTTTGCGGACGCATCTTACTGCTCCCATCAGGATGGTGCTAAGTATCAAACAACTGCATATTTACCCGCATCGATGATGTCTCGACTCTATTATTATCATCTTTTTGTTCACGAGGGGTGCCCAAGTGTTTGGGATCCGATTAGAAGGAGTTAGGCAACAGGCTTCTTAGAGAACCGTATCGTTATACCAATTCTCTTGGCACATACACGTCCATGCAGCATACGGACTCGAGCGGTAAGTCCGGAAATAATAGTTGTAGGTGGCCAATGGAGTATGGGGATTAGAAGTGAGGTTCGACTTATACTTCTACGTGGTCTAGTTTTACGTTAATTATTGAAATTTTTGGCGACCTTGCAACACATATAAACAGTTACCTGACCTCCGAGAGCAGTTGGGTGTTCATGTGTAATAGTAATTAGCAAAAGCCTGGGGTTAAGAGCCTAGAATACTCAAAATGAGCCTTATAAGTCTTCTACGTAATTATTATCGTCCTTGCATTTTGAATGTCGTCGTTAGCATGTGTCTGGTTGTTAGCTGAGAATAAAGGCAAGAAGAGCAGGTTGTTTGAAGGATAGATGGCTGATGGAGCCAGAATCCGTACTCGGAGTCAGAAGAAAGCTCAATGCGCCACTGCTCAATGCCCAAGTGGCCTTGGTGATGGTGAGGGCCTGATGCCCTGGTCAACACACTTTAAAATTCAACGGATGAGTAGTGAACACCCCAAGGTTTAGCCAGCCCAACCCCACTCGGTGGGTACTGAAAATAAATGAACGGTGGGTACCCAGCAACCGTGTGTTGTGGGCTGGCCAAAACATGAAAATTGAAATAGGTCTCATGCAATTTGCATGAGCAAGTCGACCTGAGGGTAGTGTAAAATCAGTGGGCAGGTGAGTGATGCCACTTTTATTTAAACTTTTCTCATATTTGTATTTAGTTAGTACGAACACTCGGTCCCAATTTAGTAGTTCTAATGACAGTTACTATAATGAAATACTTCTAATTCGGTTTCAAGTTTCGAATTAGAACTTTAAATGGAAATGGAGGGACTATAATTTTTTGCCGTGGTAGCTTGATGACCCCATTTTAGGACAATAAATCATTTTGGGAATTATACATTATTGGGAATTGAAAAACATACTCACTCTGTCCCATATTAGGTGTCCTATCTGATTTTTCAAAATGAATAAGATATAAGACGGCAGGGTTTATAATAAGTTCTACTTGCCACAATAACCTACTTTTATAATTGACTGTTTACTACACCCCTTTGTTCCATATGAATAGTCTGATTTGGTTCTTCAAAAATGAACTATTTAGAAAAGGAGCTGAAGAACTCAGATATGCTAGGATGCATGTTTGTTAATCCTTGGCTGAGAGAAAAAGGCACGCCAGAAAATTCTTGTGGGTGGCTGGGATGTTTTCTGTCTTCGTTTTCGAACAAGCACTCCTGTGCTTAGTAGCAGTAGAACACTGCTCCTCTTTCGTTGATTAATTCATCCTGTGAAACCATGGGGAACCCTTTGTGTGCAGAGCTACGTTAGACCTGTGAGATTAGCCATAGCCCATATACCATCTTCATGTAATTTCCACAGTAAAAGCCTAGGCCATCCGAGTGTGCAAGTCACCTTTCATAATTACTAGGGAACGGTAGCATCTAATTTTAGTACACTATTTTTGCTACTTGACTCAATTAAAAGAGACCATAGGGAGCAGTAATTTAGCTATCCTAACATATTTGTTTAGCTCTTCTAACTTATTTTAGCTGACCTAACAACTTGTTACAGTATTTTAGCTTTTCCGAACCTATTTTTGTTACAGTATTTTAGCACGTGCCCTGTTACTTACAGCAGTTAAAAAATCAGCAATTTTCATAATTAAAAATCAGCATTCTTTATTACTTAAAAAATATATTCAGCATTTTTCCTGCTTCCCTACTCCTCGACGTCCTCGTAGATGGAGTATTTCCCTGCTCCTCATAAATGGGGGGAAGACATAAATGCGGAGGGGTTGTTGCCTTGTTGGGTAGTACAGCCTGTACTGTACAGGGATATCTGAGTCGAAGTCGGTCGGACTCACTGTCATAGAGTCGATGAATAGTGGGCCGGCGGGCCAATTAAAGAGGCCTCTGTTTTGGTTTGGGGTTTTCTTTTTTTGCACCAAGAAGAACCCCATAATGGAGAGCTGGGAGATGACTAGTCGAAGTGGCAAGTGGTGTTTTGTACATTTCAACATTAAAATCTGCAAAATTATCAGTGTGAGTGGTAGGGCAGGGTCTTGGATGATTGGAGGGGCGGGGCCTGCAAGCAACTTCCGTCCTGTTTTAGATGTTCCATCTAGAAAAGTGGACAGTCTTGCTTTAGATGCTCCACATGTAAGTAATTCCCTAATTACCCTTAAGTGGTCCCACATGATAACTAATGAAATTACAAGACTAGTTATCCTAATTCTAATTGGTTAAGGGTACGAAAGTAATAACTACTTGATGGACGTGGTTACTTAAGTATAAATAGAGGAGTTGGTCCTCTCTCCGCCCATAGATGAATAACCAGACGATAGTAATTCCATCTGAAGAAGGAGATCGTCAGAAAGTTTAGGGCAAGGGAGAGAAACCTCTCCTCATCGTTTTTGCTATGGATTCAGGTATGCTCTATTACTAATTATGATGTTGTATGTTAATAATGATTACTTACACCACATGGTCAGTTTAAGTGGATTTTGAACCTCTTCTTGCCCCCACTAGGTGGGGTTTCCACCATCCAATAAATACCAATATTTTTCAGATGGAGCTATTAATATAGGACGGAGGTAGTATATATTTTGCACGTGGTTGTTCTTTGCTTTTTACTTTTAATTGATGTTAAATTTTTGAACTTTTTAATTGACGTGGCTGTACAATGTAAAGGGCCGTTTGGTAACTCATTTGTGGGCCATTTGTGCCTCATTTGTCATGCTTTCTCGTTTGAATAACATTTTTTGTCTATGTATGAACATTTGCCACCTATGTCATTTGTTGCCTATTTATGGTCAATACACTATTTCTCAAAGAAGTTCTCCTGCGGTGGACTACGTATTTTTTAACACTAGTGCCCCTTGTCAATGCTTAAGGACAACATTTCTTAATGAGGGAAAAATGTGTCTTATTTGTATGTGTCTATGAATGTGACAAATAAACTCACCACAAACGATTCATTTCCTAGACTCACAAACAGTTGTCAAACAGTCATCGGAGTACATGATGGAAGATAGGTTCGATAGGACTTGCTCCAGTTGTGGCATGGCTTCCTTGGTGGATGGCCGAATCAGTTGCTCACTTGGAGAGATTACGTCCTGCCAACTGACTTCACGCGACTGATATTGTTGTTGAAGGGGATTCACCACAAATATCAGGATTTTGAAGGACAACTCTTATGGTATACCTGCCTCAATTAAGGCTGTAATTAATATGACTAAGGGGCTGTTTAGGGCATGATCAGTGGATATTTTGCTATACTGTAGCATTTATATTTTTTTCACTTTCAGCTAAAACACCTCAGGTCGTATTTCACGCTGGATAGTGAAAAAACCGGAATGTTACAGTGGATGTGGAAAATCCACTGTAGATATTTTGATTTTTTCACCCCCAAACGGCCCCTAAGACTCAACTACTCTCATAGTATCTAGTTTCTGCTCGGTTTCTCATGCATGCATAGAAGGAAGAAACCAGTGGCTGATACTATCAATATTTAAGTGCGCAGTTTTAGGGTGTTTATTTGCTGTAGATTTACAAGATTACTTGCCGCACAGGTCTTCCACAATAAAAATGAATAATGCTTAACTTTTGTTTACTTGCAAATTGAATATCACTATGACCACTCGCAACGCGTATCTCTCATAGACCAGTCAGGTGATGCCTGGGCCAACGTGGGTCTGTGCCACCAATGCGAGCATGAGCGGCCATAATACTAATCTTTGCAACATATGAGTGCACAACATATAATATCGAGCCGTAACTCAATGTAGTTTCAAAAGTTTCAATCACCATGCACAAGAAGCTCATTTTTTGCGAAATTAGATTACCTTTCCTTAAAACTTTGTAGTTTGTTTTCTTTTAATGTGTACATTTGAGAAAATTCTCATTTTTATTGGACCATTAAGCCCACAAGGAAGTCACATGACTTCTTCTTCCTATATCCCGTCCAACTGGTATGCTTGTTCATGAACCAAGTTCAAGTCAATCTTCAAAGTCTCCTCCAATTTTGAAAAGAGGAAGTCACATGATTTGTCAAAATATATACTCCCTCCGTTCCAAAATACTATGTACATTTTGAAATATTATTATTTTAAAATATTATGTACATTTTGCCAAATCATGTGACTTCCTCTTTCCAAAATTGGAGGAGACTTGGCAGGATTGACTAGAATTTTGTTCGTGAACGATCATACGAGTTGGATGGGATATAAGGGAGAAAAGTCATGTGAATTCTTTGTGGGTTTCATGGTCAAATAAAAATGAGAATTTTCTCAAATGTACACAGTATTTTGGAACGGAGGGAGTAAATATTTCCTACTGTACATAGTATTTTGGAACGGAGGGAGTAACATCCTTCTTGTTTGACCCATATCTAATGCACTGGATAGTGAGTACAAACAACAGCAAATGCAAAGCAGAGCAAAGTCGAACGGGAAGTGCTTACACAAAAAATTGTGACGAAAAAACATAGTCATTCTCTACTGACCACGGCCGGCAGGCTTATATAATTAATTGTTCGTTGTTGCCTACCGACAAGGTTTGGCTGGGCCAATCTTGGGTCAATCTAACAGGCCTCAGCGATGGAGTCTAGCTATCAATTTGCAATGTGAACTCCAAGTTGTTCAAAGCATAATTTGCATTACAAAGAAAAAAATGCCAGCCCACTGAAGCTATCAAACATAGTACCACATTGGTCACAGCAGGGCGAATAGAGATCAGAGATTTGCTTAAATTCCAAATGTAGTCCTATGTTACGTTCATACCTGCAGCTTTTCAGGCTCACCGCCTTCTCCGCCCTACCTCATCATATCCCAGCATGCATGCCAAAAATGATTACACAGACAATTACAAAGAGAGAGAATATCGAAGAATGTCTTTTTGGGTTTTCTGAGTAATTCAAGATGTTCCATCTGCATTGTTTTTTTGAAAAACAGTTCAAACCTCCAAAAAACATACCAGGTTCGCTGCTCCATGAAGCATCAAAATATTTTGAGTACCATAAATTCACCCATCCTTCAAAGGTTCTTTTTTCTCGGTCATCAAAGATTGAAACTGATGACTTTTCTTGACAACATTTCCAGTAGCTTCCTTTCTCGTAATACGTGCAGATCCTGCAAGACCATACTTATGTCAGTTTTCTGACATCAATCATAAACTCTGCCATGCTTAAGAATGAAAGAGTAAGGATCACTGTTTACAAAGAAATTTTTTACATTTTTGCCAATAGAGGTTCTTCCCCACCAGGAACTGTTTTTAGCAATATTCTAGCACTATTAGATTTTTGTGAATAAAGGTTTTCCACCACCGGGATATAGATCCAGGTCAGATCTTTATCTGTTTCTAGCAATATTGTAGCATTACTATCTCCATTTAACAATCTATTTCTACACATATGATGCCAATCATCATTCTGCGTCAAGTTTATATGATTATTATTTCATAATTAACACAATATTGCATATAAAATGGTGGTACACATGCATGCCGATATTGATTAGTAGCAGAGGCCCTAGCTGTGGAACAGGAAAGAACAAAAAGAACTTAGTTAGCCACCTCTTATTAACAGGAAGGAGCATATTGATCCACAACATTGAATAAATTACATAGGACATACAGTACACTCATAGCACCACGGCATAAGAGCAATAAATTCAAATATAAATCCTCAATGAGTTAATATGTTAGGTTCATATGAAAGTTCAATTGATTAATTCGACCGTTAGTAGCTTCTACTAAAAATAACCATCAAAATATATGTGTCATTCAAGAACAATTTATAAACGTTTCACTTTCCAGACATTGACACTTCGCACTTCTGCTGCTTTTCTCATCCTTTACAGTAAAATCCAAATGACCATACACAAAAAGCACCTAAACACAGAACTTCTTGAGTAGATCACATACTGACCATATAATCGTAAAAACATTCCCAGATATTGGATCCTGTCTTAAGATCCAATTGATACAACAAAAGATAACCTTAAAGATAGTCTTCTTCAAGAAGTAGAACAAGACAGCTCATTTTGATAGCATCATCTATAGAAAGAGATTCTTTTACTGGAATGATTCTTGAAAATGCAAGGCATTTGTTTTACAGAGAATAACATGCATTATTAATGAAAAATATTTTTCTCAGTCCGCAATGTACCAACTACAAAAGAAATATAAGAGCATTACTATTCCAACACAATCATTGTTTACATTATTATGTTATGGAAAAGGGGAATTTACCCACTAATATTTTATAGAATAAATATTTATCGATATGGAAAGAAGAAATTTTAATTCCCGATCCGGTCATCTGAGCTTTGAACCCACGGGGTTTTTTTTTCACTTTAAACCGAAAGGCGTCACTTAAAGAGACGCCTTTCAAAAGCATCATCCGGAAGGACGCCTTCCATTTAAAAAAAAATTATTAAATTTTTTGTCTTTAAAATTCGTCATTTAAAACGACACCTTTTTAAAAAAAAATCGTTAAATTTTTTTAAAAGGTGTCAGACGCCTTTCTTTTTAAAAAAAACGTTGAACATTTTTTTAAAGGCATCATCCAGAAGGACGACTTCTTTTTTCTTTTAAATTCCTCAAAAAAATTTAAATCGTTAAAAAAAAAGTCATCCTTCCGGTTAAAAAAAATGTCCTTTCAGATGACGCCTTTCAAAGACGGCATAATGCAAAAAAAGAGCCCCGACATCCCAGCTCTACTCTGCCCCGCCCCCTGATATCCTAGCTCCTCCCCGCCCCTTAACGTTCTAACACCGCCCCTTGACAATCTAACGCCGCCTCACCCCGTGATATCTCAACTCCTCCCTACCCCTTAACGTCTCAACTCCACCCCACACCTGACATCCCAACTCCCCTTGGCCTACTAGCTTTGCCCCCCCCCCCCCCCCCCTCCCCCATGTCCCAACTCTACCCTACCCATGACGGCTAGGGACGGAGAGGCAGGGCAGAGCTGAGACGTTAGGGGCCGGGGCTGAGCTAGTAAGCCAAGGGCGAGGATGAGCTGGGATATCAGGGGGCGGGGCGACACAAGGGCATAAAGGAGCGGTGAGGAGCGGGTAGGCCATAGGCGGGGAGGAGCTGGGATATTAGGGGTGGGGCGACGCTAAGACGTCAAGGGGCTAGGCGGGGGGCGGAGCTGAATTCGGGGCTCTTTTTTGCACTATGCCGACTTTGGAAAGCGTCATATGGAATGACATTTTTTTAACCAGAACGATGCCTTCATTTTTTTAATAATTTAAAAAATAAATTAAAGAATTTAAACGAAAAAGAAGGCGTCCTTCTTGATGACGCCCTTAAAAAAAAATTAATGATTTTTTTTTAAAAAAGGAACGCGTCATTCTAAATGACGCCTGCAAAAAAAATAATTTTTTTTTAAAAAGGAAGGCGTCTCTTCAAGTGACGCCTTTCGGTTTAGTGTGAAAAAAAAAGCCCGCGGGTTAAAAGCTTAGATGAACAGATCGGGAATTAAAATTTCTTCTTTCTTTATCGGTCAATATTTATTTTATTAAATATTATTTAATAAATTCCCCTATGGAAAATGTTCTTAAAGTGTCACTTAATATTTTTTCACTGAACTAAAACCTACAACCAATATATACAATAAAATGCTCTTGAAGCACAGATTGACGGCAAGGTGACGAACTTTGGCACAGGATAGGCATCCAACTTCATTTACTAAGGCAATCATAAAGTTAACGCCTCTATGTTACATAACACTATCTTTTTTTCCTATTGTATGTGCATTGTGTTTGGAATCCTCTTATCTACTTCATTTAGATTGTTTCACTTGCTTCCTTATCTTTTCCATTTTTTTTGCACAATTTAAACATGTGGCAGCTTTTTGCTCCAGACTTTTTTTCACATATTATAAGCAATGGGTAAGTTTCTTTCTTCAATTTTTTTTTCTTGAAATTCTTCTTCAATTAACTTGCAAACTGGAATTGCCAGGCCTCTTCTCAAATGTTAGCAATATTCGCATTCCCTGAACACCAAAGCAGGTGTTACTGTAAAAAGATAAGGCACAAATACCTCTAATGATTTGACTGTCACATACCGGGTTTTCAAAAACAACCTGTAATGATTTTCACTGTCACATCCCCGGTTTTCAAAAACAACCTCTAATGATTTGACTGTCGCATACCGGGTTTTCAAAAACAACCTGTAATGATTTTCACTGTCACATCCCCGGCTTTTCAAAAACAACCTCTAATGATTTGACTGTCACATCCCGAGTTTTAAAAAACAACCTCTAATGATTTGACTGACACATCCCGAGTTTTCAACAGAACTAGGACTTGTTTTTATTGATGAAGAGACCAAAGCGTGATACATAGTCATTCATGACATAACAATAAATTAAATACTGCCACGATATCCACTAACTACAAATAAAAACACGAAATTCCCAATTTGAATATCACAATCCATGTTAAAATTATATATTTTGCAGTTTAAGCATGAATAAAAAATCAACGGACTTGGCTCCGTTTGAATGACCTGACGGCTGAACTAAAACAGTAAAGGTTCAATCTGAGCACGTCTGACAAAATTTTAGGCCAGATGCACTCAGTGTCCCCTTGTTATATGGCATGACCATGGAATGTTTCCTCGCCCATATTATCAGTATCGGGCCGATGGGCGATACAATGTCAAGGTCTCTCAGTTCTATTTTCTAAATCTCGGCCGGTAGCCGATGTCAGATATATAGGCGATATATTAGTGATCTCATATATAAGAAAATGAAAAGATTGAAAAACTGTTGAGGCTCAAGTAATCCATGATAATGCATATGTTATAGAATATATAATGATAGTTATTTCTTTTCATAATTATCCAAAAATATCAAATAGTTTGTTCAACTTTTGTGTCCCAATTGTACTAACTTCAAATCCATGTTAATAACTTTAAAAAAAATGCATGTTAAGTGTACATACTATATGTTTTGTATATCTTCAATGTCAATATTCGTTTATATACATTAAGAACTCTTTATTAGCCATTGATATCATGGATTATGTTAACCTAGTTGTATTCTATGTTGATCTGTGTTTGTTTAAGATCATATGGATGTTAGGTTCTGAAAATATATAATAAAAACCTTATGTTAGACCAATATTTTTTTACACGACATCTCTAATACTTAATATCTCTAGCCCACCGATATATCTCTGATATCCGATATGGCATTCCTAGGGCATGACACAATCAGTTATTCAGACTAAAATCAAATGACAGGAAGCTGATTTCATAAGCCGCAATTGTAGGCGTTTCCAGTTTTCATTTCTGATCCAGCTAATCAAACAAACCTAAGTAACAAGTTGTAATCGTCTGTTTTAAACACAAACAATTAAATTCCACCATGACTCTCTGAGCTGTCAATTTCCATTAAACAGAAAATGTGGTCGTGACATTTATACTTTCAGAATAACAAAAAATAAATTCTCAAAATTGTTCCAGAAATTAAAAGGTTTAAGCTCCACATGATGATGTTAGAACTCTATGACTAAATCTGTGTTTCGGAATAGAAAAGACTGATTACAAAAGGGGCATATTGGTCCTGATATAGAGATCGGATTCCTAATACAAGCAAGTCCTAAAACAGGAAATTACTTGATAAACAAATAAACCAAATTTGTCTAAACCACCCTCTATAATATAATGAACTAACTCTAAAGACAACCAAATTGAGAGCAATTATACTCTAACTGAGTCTAACAGATGCTATGTACAATACACAGACAAGAAGATCCAATTTGTGAATGCCAAATAAACTAGGAAACTGTTAGACTGATCATAGACAACGTAAGTTAATGCCAATTTGTGAGATAAGTAATCAGGATATATCATGATTATACAACCAAATTGGAGATTTATGCAAACATAAGATATTTCTCAGAATATTATCCAACCAAATCTAAATTCGGTTGATCTTGAGATCACCCCTTATGGGTACTTCCTTCACACTGAAAGACTATCTTCCTCTCTGGTTCTGGCCATTATGCATCAAAGATGGGAGAGGGTTCTTTGTAAATTATACTTCAAACCCAACTACAAAATCATAGAATATATAAAAAGAATCAAACTTAATTTATTCTTTCTAACAGTGAGTAAAATATCTGGGTGTAACAATGATAACAGACACTGTCTATGAATGTTAAGAATTATAGGATTAAGAGATCTTAAATTTTGAGAAATCCAGATCTAGCGCACAATTTCCTTGGTTGTAGCCTTGTTAATTTGAATTGAGGTCCCTACTGTTGCCAAGTTCTTAATACCTCCCAATCCATCCCCATAAAAACTACACGCACAGAGAAAGAAAGATCATGATTCTACTTCATGAGACCAGCCATCCACGATTGCTATTTGTATGACTGTAATCACAGAAACTGATATCGAATTTCGAGTAAAAGTACAAGGAACCATTCCAAGGCTCACATCAATATAAGCAGAAGTAGTTTGTTTACTTGACGAGATGATACAGTAATCATCCATAAGAACAGTAGAAAGATTCATCAACAAAAGATAAAAAAGTAAAGCTAAATCGAGTCAGCTCACATTCGAATGTTTCCATTTCTTACACCACTATATTCCAACCATATCCTTAGCAAAGTGCAGAAAAAGCTGAAGGGAGAAAAATGTCATGTAGAGTACCTTCGTTCGCGAGTACCACTTTTCTCAGAGATTTGCATTTGGAGGTGATGGAATCACATAATCCACCACAATTACACCCTCCAATAAGTGCCGAACCTTCTCCTTCTCCGTCTCCACCCGATGCCTCTCGGCATCCAGCGCTTCGAGCTCCTTTGGCCCCGGCAAGAACGCAACACAGGCCAAGTCGAACCCTTTTGCCCTCGCCGGCGAGAAATTCTCCCCAAAACTAATCTGATCAATCAATCCAGGGAACAAATCCTTAACCCCTCCGACAACTCTCAGAATCTCGGCCCTCTCCTCGGCGCCGGCCCCTTCCTTGGGCTTGAGAAGCGTGACCCGCATGACGGACCCGGGACTCGGCACGATGGGCCCGGACCCCAGATCAACCAGCCAATCAATGGCCAAAATATCGTCGCAGGTCGGGAGAACGTGCTCCTTGACGACTGCAACGTGGGAGGGGTGGGCAGCGTAGGCGGCGAGGTCGGACTTGCTCCGGTAGCGGCTGTGGAGGAGGTGGGTGAAGGCGGGGTGGGAGGCGGACCGGTTTAGGGTGATCGAGCCGGCGGTGAGGTGCTGGACCGGGTCGAGAGTGGCGAGGGAGCGGAGGTTGGAGACCATGGCGTCGGGCTCGGTGCCGGGCTTGACGGCGAAGAGGACGATGTGCTCGACCGTCTCGGAAGACATGGAGGGGCTGGAGGAGAAGAGTCGAGTGGAAGGGGAGGTGGCGGTAGCGGTGGCGCGAGTAGAGAGAAGGGGGCGGCGGAGGGGTAGTTTCGGGAAGGAGGTTCGGGTGGAGATGATGAGGGAGGAGGAAGGGTGATGGAGGAAGGGGAAGGACTTAAGAGCTAGCATCGCCATTCTTCTGATCACTGAAGACGACGTCAGCGGTCTGTGTCTACTGTGAGAGGAGAACATGTGGCAGGAACGGCGTTATTAATGAGCCCCCTATTGTAATGGACCACGTGGCTCGCTCAACCGATTGAGGGCCACAGTGTTTCACGCCTCCACCATAAATTATTGGGTACAACGGCTTCGCCACGTCACTTTTATGCCAAGGTGGAAACGGGTCGTCGATCTCGGTGATTGCTCATGACATACGCTTGCGCTCAGCTATTTTAGGCGCATGCATATAGCTGCGCCGTCGATCCCATGAATCGACGGCGACGGCTGGAGTAGTGTGCCATAGACACCTAATAATATTTTCCTCGATGGTGGCTGCTGTGGGAGTAGTTATTCAAGGCGGGGATGCCCGATTCCTCACGGGTGTTACGAGAATGGTTCGATCATGGTTTTAAAAACTGGACTGCACCGGCCGGTTCAACTAAAGAGAACCGGAACCGGTTGAAAAATTCGTCCGGAAAGGTCTGGTCCATTTAATGAAACCGGCCCGTTAAGTTGGTGAATTGCTGAATTGAAACCGGTTTGGTTCACTACTAAATTATTTTTTATTTTAGTTTTAAAAAATTATATTTTAAGTGTCGGGGAAGTTTTTTTTAAAAAAAAAATTGTGTCAAACTGGTTGAACCGGCGATTGAACCAGACCTTTTGAAAACCTTACATGAGATCGTTCTCATACAAGGAGCATGAGGCCAATCTTTATTTTGGATCAAAAGATTTCAATCCGAAGGTGGGTATCAAATTAGTAGGTAGGTGACTGTGTCAAATCAATAGGTAAAGGACAGTGATAGCCCTACAGCGGATCCCTACACATTTTCCATACACATCAGCTGTGTATGGAAAATGTGCAGGGATCCGTTGTACAAATATCGTTTTCCATAGGTAAATGAGTTCGTTATAGGTGTTTGACGAATCTCGTTTAAATTTTTCCCTATTGTTATTGGAACCTCTTCCACTGTTGAAGTTCAATAGTAGCAGCCGAGGCTTTACTGCCCAAAACAAATTGGACTCTCTCATACTCTAACTAGGAAGGACTTGCTTACATTGCTCAAATGTCTCGTCTATATTTTTTTTTTTGGCACCTCCACGGTGCATTGTGCATTGTAGGTATACTAAACAAAATGTAGAGGTGCTATATGGTAGACCTCCGCTTGATTTACTATGATAGGAGTATGATACAACATTTTCATACCAATCACACTTTAGCTTTGTTATTACAAAAGGGGTTTTGTCAAAGATACGAAGTGGCTGCTTTTTAGCGAACGTAAAAAATACGAAGTGGTTGCCAAGTACACCCTAAGTTTAGTGTATAGCCTAAACAACAAAAAATCTAGCATTATACAAGAGACATAGTAGATAGGTCCGTTGGATGTTCTACACATTTTTGTGCATGATACATTATGTTGAAGTACCTTGTTTGTGTTAAAACCTACATGGAATTATCCACAAGAGATGTGGTAGAATAGTTCTAACCAATGTTTTAAAACCCGGTTCAGCCCGACCAGTTGAACTGGACCCGGTTCCTTTTCCGGGACGGAACATCCGGGCTGAAGCGGGTTGAAGACCCGGCGGCCGGTTTATTCGCGAGCCAGGAGGGTTGACCCATGAATCGGCCGGCACGGGCCAGCCAGGTTTTAAAACAGAGAGAGGGGAGGGGGAGAGGGAGGAGGGAAGGGGGAGAGGGGTTGTCGTCGGGGGAGGGAGAAGGGTCGTCGCCGAGGAGAGAGGAGGGGAGAGATGTCATCCGGGTTGACCCACCAGTTAGCCCAACCCGATCATCAAACTGGGTCAACGATCGAACCGGGTTTTAAAACACTGGTTCTAACGGGGTGGTTTGGTGTGATGGCCAGGGCACACTTTTCAAAGTGATGGTCCTGAGTTAGAACCCCTTACTATGTTGGCTACCCACATGAGATAATATCATGATTTCCCAAGTGCTTATGATGGGTGGACCCTAGAGGATTGGTGGCGGGATACGGTAATCCAAAAAAAAGTTGGTTGCCCTGCACCTTCTAGTTAGGTCCTAATTATTAGGACACTCATCCTCGTAAGAAAATTTTTTACTATATATCCTCACTTCTATTATCAACAAGGTAAGGAAGTAATATAAAAAAAATAATGTAAGGAAAGGAAGATGAAAACGACGTGCCCAGTTCGTGCGCAGAAGCAGCACAATGTGCGGGACCCATGAGTAAAGGAATAACCTAGTGAAGGAATACCAGGTTCTCCGAGGGCATGCAAAGGAGGGTAGAGAGAGGAAGAAGCTTTGTCCAAAACAGGCGCCGTTCAATCGATGGCTGGGAACTCCGCCGCCTACGACCACCAGCCGCCCGCCGACGCGCTGCAGTCCCTCGCCGTCTCTGACGCTGCCGTCGCCGAGACCGTGCCGATGGAAAAGTTCTCCCGCCGGGTGATGATCCGGAAGATTATCGGGCGGGAGGACGGCGGGGCGGGGCTGGCCGGGTCGAAGGTGGCCGTCGGCGGGTGGGTGAAAACGGGGCGTGAACAAGGCAAAGGGAGCTTTGCTTTTCTTGAGGTGAACGACGGCTCCTGTCCGGCGAATCTCCAGGTTATCGTGGACGCGGCTGTGGCGCCGCTGGCGCAGCTGGTGGCCACTGGGACTTCGGTGCTGGTCGAGGGGGAGCTCAAGCGGCCTCCTGCGGGGACGAAGCAGAGCGTGGAGCTGAGGGTGGAGCGTGTGCTCAGCGTCGGGCCAGTGGATCCGGCCAAGTATCCGATTCCGAAGACCAAATTGACGCTCGAGTTCCTCCGGGATGTCGTGCACCTCCGGCCGAGGACGAACACGGTAACTCTATCCTCTTCTGTTTTTCTTTAGTCTCATGGTTCTATTTTGTGGGGAAAAGGTGAAAACTTTTATCGAAATTGGCTACAAAATGTCTGCTTTGCGTACAATTAGATAATAAACGGAAGGTTATTAGAATTCATGGTATTGATATCTTGAGAAATCACGGTTTGATTAGTTATCACGAATTCTGGACAAATGGGTATTTGTTTACCTTTTTTGCGTTTGCCCGTCTTTTAGGCAATGGTTCGTTTTATAGAATGGGAATTTGTGTTCAATTTGGTACATCTGTTATTTGTCTTTTCTATGCTTGCTCGTCTTTTAGGTAATAGTTCGTTTGATAGAATGAAAGGTTGTGTTTAAAAATAACCATCTGTTATTGTTTATTGTCTATATTATGATTCGTATCATACAGAGGGGGAAAGGTGGAATCTTATTTTAAAATTAGCTTCTAAGTGTTCGCTTGCTGTAAATGAGAAATCTACATGGAAGGGCACATAATTTTCTCGGATAATTGTGGTTTACTATCTTAGGAATTGAAGGCCTAGCAAATTAGGAGGGATGCTTTATTGTAGGTATTTTTTTTCTCTTGTGTCAACATTTAATTAGTATGCCGGGCATGATTTATATTCCACGAACTGAAAAGGTTGGGTTGGGTAAGAGAGTTGCGATGGAGCATAATTTGTATATTATGTTAGACCTTTGAGTTTTCTACTCACAATTTGGTGTTATTTTCTTTGGACGGATGTCTTGTTTGCAACCGCATCAATCTTATCCCAGAACTTTGTATTTGTTCCCTGATCCTAACTTTCCTGTAAAATTAAATGTTGTTGATACTGTTAGGAAACTGAGAACAGAAATTTGGAGGTAGAGAAAAGATGATAATTTATTCAATATGTTGTTCCAGTACAATACAGGAAGAAGACGACTCTCTTGTATGGAAAGGGTCCAACCCTAATTACAATAAAAGACCTAATTACCCTTCGCTTAAAGAAGGATTAACCAATAGGAAAATAACATTAAACTAAGTTGACCATACTACCCTCTATAGTGTAAATTCTAAGTTAAAAACTTGGGCAAAAATCTGAACAATTCTCTAACAGATACAATACATTTTATGGTTGACACCCTTTTGAAAGAGTAAATGAAGCAAATATTATACAGCAAGCTATGACTGGATATCATACTCCCTATGTGCACCACATATTAATTATCCTACTTGGTTTTTCCTCTTTTTTGATATAAATCCTACTTGGTTTTTTAAAATGAATTGATTTAAGTTCATTTTGAAAAATCAAATATGACTATTGATATGGAACAGAGGGATTAGTTATTTGTCAAATTTTGTTGGTTCTCAATGGCAAGAAATGTCATTCTCTACCAACATAGCTTGTAAAAGCCAAATATATCCCACTTGCAGGATTCAATAAGCATCTACTCTATCCTTTAAAACAAGATCAAACTTCAAAGTCTATTCCTGAGCAACTTTTTTGAACTTCCAACTTCATATTCAACAAGCCCCTTTTCCCATCAACTTTTGAACTTGTGTTAAACAAAAAAATTGAACATAAGTATCCAAAAAAAAAGTGTAAACCTGCAATTCGTAGAATGCATTGAAAAAATAAGAAGGTACTCCCCTTTTCAACCAAAAGATAAAAATATAGAGAAAAGCTCAGCATAGCTTTTATATCTTAGTCTTGAAACTATGATATAGCACATACATGAACAGAGAAAAGTCTTTTATCCAACAAAACCATTTTCCATCGAAAATTTCATGTTTTTACTCTTGCAGAAGACTTCATCATTACTTTATAACACTCAGATATCAAGAACTGCAATGCTCTAAGCAAGCCTACACATGAAGCTTCCTGTCTAACAAAACCATTTTGTTGAAGTACTAAACCATTCTGTTGAAGTAGCTATCTGCTTAGTATGGCCAGCATTGGAGTACTTGGAGGTTTGTTTCTGTACAGCTGGTTCCTCAAGGAGGTGATCTCATTATGAAGTTCATACAACTCAAACAAAGCCTGCCAATTAACTGACGTTATTACTACTATAGTACTACATGTGCCCAGAAGACCATCATAAACCCACCATCAGCAAATGCGAGAATTAGCTTCATTTCATTTTATTTATGCCCATGCTATTTCTTGAGTAACTCTTGTCAATATCCCAGTCAATTAACGATGCAGATTCTATGTGGCAGAGATGAAACTTCGGCACTAGGATTCAATCAATTCAATCTTCCACCATCTTCTACCATTAATCACTATATTGTAGGCATTGCATCTGCACAATAGTAGGCATCTCCATCTGTGTGTTCCCTACATTCATAGCTATCTTCCTTCCTTCCTTTCGGAAGGAATACACTGAATAGGGCCAAAATCTGCAGACGGCACAACCTGAAAGAAAATTTATGGGGCAGGTAAAAGCCAAAATTTCTGAAGTCATGAAAATACTTATGCATATATCTGAATAAAATGTTGAAGATTACAAGTAACAATATATTTTACATACTTGATCTTTGCTGAAGAAATAGTTCCGGTCAGTCTTCAGCTTTTTCTTGTGATGTAAGTTGCTATTCTGATCCACTTCACAGTCATAATTCCCATCAATGAAGTTCTGGTCTGAAACTTCTGCAAAGAGCTCCTTGTGTTAACTCAAGACTGTTCCTTATCTAAGTGATATGAAAGGTACACATACATTTAATACCTTATAAGAAATAAAATATTCCGTGAATGCCAAATTTCATCTGACCAAAGAATAGTCTTAGCGATCAACTGCACAAACACACTCTAAAGGTAGAGCCATTCCCAAGTAAGATCAAACACTTCGTGGCCGAGCATCCAGTGCACTCACACCCTTTCGTAGGTCTATCCTCACAAATTTTACAATCTTGTGTGGTCATTTGTTGATACTGTATGTAATTCCCATCAAGTGACTTTATATTTTAGTAGTGTCCTTGTAAATTTTTAGCTAACCTTCAATCAAATCATCATCCAATTACAGGCTGATATAAAAAAATCAGGGTGATGCAAGTAACAAGGAACACCCAACAAGTTCTCATTGTCCTAATATACACATAATATACAAATGTTTTAGTCTCTCTCTTCCCCAAAGGAACTGCCCGTTGCCTTTACCAGATGGGGGGCCGATGATCGTTGTTGGAAATACCTCCCGAGCGTTCCTGCCACCTCCACCTCATATTTCGTGCTACTGTGGTTGCTGCCTCTAGTCATCGTCACCACCTATTGCGGTTAATATGGGATCTGGTAACCCAAGGAGATATTCTTGGAAGTTTATTATATATGGTGGGAAGCACATTATGTCAATTATACATCAATCCATATATCTTTCGTTGTTATTTTTATTATTTAAACGTATATATAGAGACGAAGGGCAACTATGTTTACTGTACAAGTCTCATCTGGGTCAGCCAACTGATCTGGGCTAGACTCAGCCTTATCTTTCATGCTTAGACAACTTGAAATACTCCTTAACCTAATGCTTAGAAAGTTCAAATTTCACTATGCTAACTAACAAAATCAAATTCTTTTAGCGACTCATGATTGAAAGAGACTTTGACAGACCTAAAGCACACACCCTTGTTCTCTAGTGATTACCTTCTATCTATAGTGTTAGTGTCTATCATCGGCCTTGCCATTTTATCATTTTATTTTATTGCTTTTATCAAAGAAAAAGCCCATGATATTAGAAAAAGCAATGTGGAAATCATTTTTCTTTTAGAAAAGCAATAACACGGAGGGAGGAAATGGCATAGCCTATGCCCTATGACAAAGCCTAAAATGATAATAATATCGCAGTCTTACGTGACTAAAATTGTAATTACGAGAATGATAAAGAGTTAGGGGAGGAACCAAGGAAGATGGTGGTGCAAGTGGAAATGTGGTGAATGCAGGTGAGGAAAATGCAAAAACATGGAGTGTAGTGGTGTGGTTTTATTTTAAAAGGGCTAAAAACAAGAACTGGTTTTACTATGAAATGGAGATACAAACATGGAGCTATGAAATACTGTCTTCTTTGTACCCGATAAAAGTATTGTCTTCTACTCTCTACAAGCCTATCTTACATACTGTTCCTTGTTGGATAAGAGAGGACAAATTCGAATCCACTGATGAAGCTTCAGCAATGGAGATGCTGTTGAAGCTTCACCAGCCATCAGTCACCACAAACCAACGGCATACACATTTCTCGTGTGTGCTCAGTCAAAACTGCATGTCGATTTGGGGCAATTGATGGCTGGTGAAGCTTCACCAGCGGATTCGAGCTCAGATAGGAAAGTAAATAGTCAATAGTTTTTGAATTATTTACAGATAGTACATGCCATATCACTAATACTAGAAAATGGCAAATTACACCCTTGACAAAGAAACAAGGTACTATGATTGAATAATGCCAAAAGAGATTGAATATTGGAATTTGTACCATTACTTTTATTGTGAGGATACCTGCAACAACAAACAGCAGCCTCCCAGCCGGTGAAGGTGAAGAGGGGCACCTTATAGAAGATAGAAGAGACAGAGACAGACTCAAACTATTTAGGGATTCTTTGGTATCTGATTTGTCAAATAAATTCTTCAAGTGCAATTCGTAAAAAATAAAAATTATTGGGACGCAATCTCTGTGATTTTACATGAATATAAGAAAGAATTTTCACTTGTCAAAGATTTGTCTTGCCAAACAAAGACAATTCATTTCCTTGCATGACTTGGTGCGTCTAAACAAGAAAACCAGAAATCTTTGTGAATCAGCCACGAATCTGTTGCCAAAATGCTGTAGAATATGAATGATTTCCTGCTGTATTACTCTGTGAATATTCTTAATGTTGTGCCGGTCTAGGATTGCACTGCTGACCTAAAGTAGTTATAGAATAAATTTTTATGTAAAGTCAACTCTTCTGGAAATTGGTGGATCAACTGCTTGCTGCTTTATAAATCGGTCTTGAAGTGCTTAGTATGACTTGGTTGCTGGATTTTCTTTAATTTTGGAAGAAGAACCTCTTCATACTACTCTTTTTGTTTGCTTTATGTGTCAAAAAAGTTCGATATGCTCTATTTTTCTGTTGTAATAACTTACACACTCTGCCACACACGCACACCCATCCACACACGTACACAAACCATATGCCGCAGGTCTGGAATTCGATCCCAGTGCTCTCCCGCAACAAGGAGAGAGCATCCTTTTCAACCACGGTTGGCTTGGAGTAAATAGTGGGTTTAACTGTAATGCTTTAGATGATGATATCTGAATTGACATTATTTTCTCATCCTTTTTGTTTCAGATATCTGTGGTTGCTCGGATCAGAAATGCACTGGCCTTTGCAACTCATAGCTTTTTCCAGGAGTATGGGTTTCTGTATGTGCACACACCTATTATTACAACTAGTGATTGCGAAGGTGCTGGTGAAATGTTTCAAGTTACGACATTGCTTAGTGAAGCCGAAAAAGTTGAGAAAGAACTGAAAGAGAACCCACCTCCATCTGAAGCTGAAATTGAGGCTGCGAAGCTTCTCGTTAAGGAGAAAGGAGCTGCTGTTGCACAACTGAAGTCTGAAAAAGTCAGCAAGGAGCAGCTAGGGGAACCACTTTCTGAACTTGCTAAGGCAAAGGAAAATCTTTCAAAACTGGAAGAAAGATCAAAGCTTAAGCCTGGTCTTCCTAAGAAGGATGACAAGATTGATTATTCTCAGGATTTCTTTGCCCGTCAAGCATTTTTAACAGTATCTGGGCAGCTTCAGGTTGAGACATATGCTTGTGCAGTTAGCAGTGTTTACACATTTGGTCCAACTTTTAGAGCCGAACATTCTCATACTTCAAGGCATCTAGCAGAGTTTTGGATGGTAGAACCTGAGATAGCTTTTGCCAGTTTGCAGGTGAGCATGTTGGGTTTTCTCTTTCTTTGTTTCTTTGTCTGCTGATATGATTTATCTATTGCTAGTCAACTTTTAGGTGAACCGTTGTTTAGGCCATAAACACCCTTTTATTTTTCTCAGACAGTTAGGAACCTGTTAGAAGCTTCCCTTGAGCTAATATGTTTTTGATCAATTAATTTTTACTGAAAAGTGATGTATGTCTTTATTTTTCAGGAAGATATGAACTGCGCAGAAGCTTATGTACAATATCTCTGCAAATGGTTGCTTGAGAAGTGTTCTGATGATGTGGATTTTATTGTAAAACATATAGATAAAACAGCTAAAGAGCGGCTGCAGCTTGTATCATCAATGCCATTTGAGCGAATTTCCTATACTGAAGCAGTTGAAAAGCTGAAGAAAGTCACAGACAAGAAATTTGAGAATAAGGTGGAGTGGGGGATGGATCTAGCATCTGAACATGAGAGGTACCGTCACTCATTTGAGCTTGGAGTTTTCTTTCTTGGTGATTTGATACAATGTTTAAATTCTGTAGGTATTTGACCGAAGTGATGTTTGGAAAACCTGTGATTGTGTATAACTATCCGAAAGATATTAAAGCCTTTTATATGCGGCTTAATGAAGATAACAAAACTGTAGCGGCCATGGATGTTCTTGTACCTAAGGTATGCTGACTTATATGTTCTTTAGTTGTTGAAACTCTTTGTTTCATGAAGATGATCAACTAACAATCAATCAGCTTACCAAATTTGGGTGTAAAGGTTTTAAAGTGCTTGGAATTTTCTTTCAGGTAGGAGAGCTCATTGGAGGGAGTCAAAGGGAGGAGCGTTATGAAGTAATTGTGAAAAGGTCGGTAAAAAACGTTTTCAATATTTCTTTTATTATGTGCTTTCAACAGAGTCACTGTTTAAAACTTGTGTGTCTCCCTAACATTGGTATAACATAAACGAAATCTTGTAAAGGACTACGTTGCGAGGATTCTCTGACTGATCTTTATGCAGGATATTGGAGATGGGTCTACCTTTAGAGCCATATGAATGGTATCTGGATCTGAGACGCTATGGAACCATTGAGCACAGTGGCTTTGGTTTGGGCTTTGAGCGTATGGTCCTTTTTGCTACAGGTATCGACAACATCAGAGATGTGATTCCTTTCCCCAGGTTCCCAGGAAGAGCAGATCTCTGAGTTTAGATATAGGTTTGTGCACCTAGATTATAGTTTTCACTCATACGCTGGTACAAGAATATAGGTAGTTTAACAGCAGGGAGTTCTATGCTTGATTTTCTTCTCTCTTAACGATACGCATTTGTAATGAATTTGGATGGTATTCTATCCACCAACTTTAAATTCTTATTCAATCCATCATGTTTTGCCTTGAAACTAGTAATGATGCTGCTGCAAAGACGGAACAATATGCAATACAAGTGATGAAAGTTATTTTTTGTTCGATTTGATCATGTGCTGAATGTTAATGGATGCTAGATAATGCTTTCCTTTGCTCTTGTTTAGTAGTTTTAATAAATCAAGTCTGTCAGTCATGTTTGGTTATTCAAATTATGTATGCTTAAAAGATAATTGGTTGATGTCAAGTAGTAATACATATCATACGCACTTACCTAAGTCTATAAGTTCAATGAACATACGCATTTATCATATGTAACCTCATGGGGAAATCCTGCCGACCCTGCCGGCCTTCACAAATTGAAAACTCAAGGCTTGATAAATTGGCAGAAACAGCCTCGACAAACTTCATATATAGGTTAAAAAATGGGTGGATTTTTTTTAAATATTTAATTAAAAATTGGAGCTTGGTGCCTATAGGCTATAGCTATTAAAAACGTGGGTCCCGGCTTGAGGTGGTACGGGACCCACATTTATTAAACACTCGGGAACCGATATTTATTCTTTTTATACGCCTGTTAATCCTAGTACTTTTTTGGTATATGAACAAGAACCGATATTTCGTCCTACGATTTTTTATGATTTCATTTCGCCATGTGGCATGTCAGTGGAGTCGCTGCACATGTGGTCATGATTCAACGTCTCGATTGGACGCACCACCAAAACAAAATTGCTCCTCGCGGGCTACTTGTTCTCGAGGTCCCCCGAAGGCCAGCAGTGGATCCCCGGCCTTCGAAGGCCAGCGGACTAACACATTTGGTGCACCTGGCGAGCATTTAATCTGAAGGAAACGGTTGCGCTGTCTCTAGTGACCGGCGCACCTCTGCTTTAGCTGGCGACCCAGCTAACCACGGTTAATTTAGCAGATCTTTTCTTTTTCTCCGACTTTTTACAAATTGAACCCACTCATTTATCTGTATCATCAAATCACTCCCCATATCTTCCAAATTCACATACTCCCTCTATCCGGATTTATTATGAACTTATAGTGTATAAATCGCTTAGCTGGATTAACATAAAGCTTTTCCAAATGAATTGAACTTTGTTTATTTGGGACAACCTTATATTAATAATAATTCCTTAGGTAGGGAGTATTAGAACCAAGTAGGTGATAATCCTCTCTCTTTCTTTTTTGATTTGAAACTTTCAACCACTTTGCTTCACGGGCGATGCACTTAAGATTTGCCTTCCAATTATGAATCAAACTCACTAAGATCGGATGCCTCTAAAGTTAACCCATTTCCATTTGTTCGTAGGTTTACGCAAGTGCGAAGTAGTGATGCTTGTAAAGAACGTATGTTAGCATGCACCTTGCTATCCGCAGGTGATTTTACGTTGTGATTCAAACCTGATTGCCCTAGACGCACATGATGAGTTGGAGACCTGGAGAGCACAAGAACAGATCCTGATTGTCATAGATGCTTCCCGATGCACAATAATATGACAAGATTGTTTTTTTTTTTAACCAAACCAGGAATGAATTGTTGCATTATCAATTACATTATAGCAAAAAAAAATTGTGGACAATACCGAGAATTGTCTATAAACTAAATAGTATGATAGATTGTCTATCCAACCGCAGCTTAAGTATTAAGAGACCGTTTGGGGCGGGGAGTAATTTACAATATCGTTTAACTCGGGGATGAATCTACAATTGTTTTCTTTTGGTTTACCCCCATCTTCCCTTCTCTCGCGCTATAAATACCAAAGCGGAGGAATCGACATTGCAGAAACCACCGGAAGGCGTCATCATCGCGCCTCTACAGGGCTTTTGGATCTCCATTTTCCTTTTCCTTTTTCCCATCTACCTTGATCGTGTGCGAATCGTGAGAAGAAGATGAGGGAATGCATCTCGATCCACATCGGTCAGGCCGGCATTCAGGTCGGCAATGCCTGCTGGGAACTTTACTGCCTCGAGCACGGAATCCAGGTCTGTCCCATCCCTCTCCGTTTCTGTTGTATCCAAAATTCTAGATCTAAAGATGTTTTTCATCCGCAGTTTGATTTGTAGGTTGCTAAGTTCTATTCTGTTAGATGCTTGAATTTTGGTTGTCGATCTGAGATTGCTTAAAATGTATGGTTGATGTTGTGTTTTGTGAGATAGCTTTGCTGTATTTTGCGAGATCTGATGTATTCTTTGAAATGTTTAGATGGTTTGTGTACATTAATTATAACCCTATATTAGATCTATAGGAATTTCCCTGTTTATTATCCGCATTTGGTAGCCGATAATCTGTTTTGTTAGATCTTTCATGCATTCTGGCCTTGATCCCTGTCCATATGAGATATGCTTTACTTTGACGGTTAACTTGTTCGTTGATAATCCCTGTTTTGGATATGTAGGAGGAGATGTCATTCTGTTAGATTTTGTTTACAATTAACTTGAAAATCTCACGGTTGATTACGGGAATAGGGAGAGGTTTTTCTGTACTCTATTGAGAATTGATGTATTTTGATGAAGACTTAAGATAATTTCTGTAATTTCTATTACATCCATATGTTGCATCTGTAGGAGTTTCTCTTATACATTTTTGTGTCGATCGAATTTTTGTTTGAGCCGCATCCAATTATATGTAGGTTGATAATTCTATTATGTGAGATTTCTTGTCTACCATTTGGTCGAAAAAATCGTTCTATTAGGTCTATGTGTTAGATTTGTAGTAATTTTTGTTTTTTATTTGCATTGGGTAGAAATCATAATCAAGTAGCGTCTTTCCCATTCAGGCCTGTTTTGTGCCAACTCTGTTCTAATAGATAGTAAAGTCATATTTTTTTTATAACTCCATCCAAGTTCTCTCATGTATCCCTCTCCCTCTTTTGGCATCATTTACATGCATCCCTTTATAATCTTCTTAGGGGCCGTTTGGGGCGTGAAAAAAAGTGGATTTTTGCAATACTGTAGCATTCCGGTTTTTTTCACTTTCAGCTGAAACACCTCAAGACGTGTCTCAGACATCCACAGTGAAAAATCCGGAAATGAATAGTGTGGATTTTTCACTGTGGATGTTTTGGATTAATCACGAACCAAACGGCGCCTTAGAGGCATGGAATTCCATATCGCTGATATATCGATATCGGGTCCCACCCAATAAAACGAGATGATCAAACCTCGGTTTTCCTATTTTTTTCAAATATCGGACCGATATATCGCTATTTTTTTTTAAAAATATTTTCGAAAAAAAAATTGGAAAAATTTTTTTTTTAAAAAAAGGGAAAAAAAGTAACTTTCCCATTTGTTTCCCATCCTAATATACATATTTTAAAATCTATGCTTTGTCTAAATTAGTATAACTCATTTTAGAAGTTAGATTGTGAAAATATATGGATAACTAGTTTTTGACCACCGATATTTTTTTACAAATATCTCCGATATATCTCCAATATATCTTCGATATTTTGTCTCTTAAGCCCACCGATACGATACCGATATCCGATACGGAATTTCATGCTTAGAGGGGCATCTATTGGTCTTCTTTGCATATGCTCATACTAACACAACCTACATTCCCTCAACTTCTCTTCTAAAGGAGCTACTTCTAAACTCTCACGAATATATTAATTTCTAATCCCATTTCTCCTAATTATCTCACTCATCTACTTTAGCATCCTCGTTTTGGCTACATTCAACTTATTTATATGACTTCTCTTTAGTGTCCAACACTCCACTCTATAGAATATTGCAGGCCTAATGGTAGTCCTATAGAACTTGCCTTTAAGCCTTTTTGGAATGTGCCTATCACAAAAAAGTCTCGAGGCTGCTCTCTATTTTACCCACCCCGCATTTATCCTATTCACCACGTCACTATTAATATCTCATTTTTTATAGATAATGGATCCTAAGTAACAGAATTGATCACACTTTGGTACTTCTTACCTATCTATTTCAACTAAGGTTTACTTTTCTTAAAATTAAATTTCAAGCACTCTATCTTAGCTCTATTTATTTTAAAACTTTTTTATTCTAGAGTTTCCTTTCATAATTCTAGTTTTGTATTCAAACCTACTTTACTCTAAGAAATTAAAACTTTATTGGTTGCAAAAAAAATATACACGAATGTACATTATCTTGCATATGTCTAGTTAGCCCATCCATAGTTAAAGCGAAAAAATAAAGACTTAAGGTTAACCATTGATAAAGACCTACAGTAACATAAAACTCTATGGTCCTCCCCCCCCCTCAATTATTTATACACTAGTCATAACTTTATTCATATCCTTTATATTATCTATGTTACATCTTATGACTAATTTTTTCAAAACACTGCAAATGAGTTTTTTTTGCACTGTCGTAGGCTTTTTCCAAATCTATGAAAGTCATATAGAAGTCTTGTTTTCTATCCCTATACCTCTCCGCTAACTGTCATAACAAAAATATAGCTATATCTTCCGTTGTTGACTTCTCCGGCATGATTGATTCTCCGTTGGGTAGAAATGTATATTAATAATCTATTTTTTTAGATCTTTATGCATTTTGGCCTTGATCCTTTTAGATGTGAGATATGCTTAATATTGATGGTTTACTTTTGTTAGTTGATCATCATTGGTATGGATATGTAGGTTGTTAAGTCATACATTGTTAGATTTTGTTTACATTTTAGTTGAATAACTCATGGTTGATTCCGTGTTTTGGTTGAGGTTTTCTGTATTAATTGGGATTTTAATGTTAACATGTCAAGATGACTTCCACACGTTCCATATGTTTGATCGTTAAGTATTTCTCTGTTCATTTCCATTTTGGAGAAATGGTTGTTGATAATCTGTTTTGTTGGATCTTTTATACATTTTGGTGTTGAGTCCTGTAGATCTGACATGTGCTTAAAATTCACGGTTTCTTGTTGTATTTTGCCAAATAATGTTGCTATATCCTTTAATATCCAATGTACATTTACTAATTTTAGAATCATTTAGAAATGGGATCGATTAAGGGGTATGTTTCTTAGTCTTTCAATACGCATTGTTTGTTTGAAGCCTAAGGATCTCTAGTTTTATGGCTGGTTTGCCTTTGAATCTTCTAGAGATTTACTGTTCATCTACTGAATTTTTAATTCAGCCTGATGGCCAAATGCCAAGTGACAAGACCGTTGGTGGAGGTGATGATGCCTTCAACACCTTCTTCAGTGAAACTGGAGCAGGAAAGCACGTCCCCCGTGCTATCTTTGTCGATCTTGAGCCCACCGTCATCGATGAGGTTCGCACAGGTGCTTACCGCCAGCTCTTCCACCCTGAGCAGCTCATCAGCGGCAAGGAAGACGCTGCAAACAACTTTGCTCGTGGTCACTACACAAGTATAATTTCTTGAACCTTTTCCCTCTTTGATTGGCTGAATTGGAGTTTTGTGTATTTTGAATAACTGCTGAAATCTAACCCATTCCAATTTTGTTTTGGAAATGGGTTCACAGTTGGGAAGGAGATTGTAGATCTATGCTTGGATCGCATCCGCAAACTCGCTGACAACTGCACTGGTCTTCAGGGCTTCCTCGTCTTCAATGCTGTGGGTGGTGGTACCGGATCTGGTCTCGGGTCCCTCCTCCTTGAGCGCCTGTCTGTTGACTATGGCAAGAAATCCAAGCTGGGTTTTACTGTCTACCCCTCCCCCCAGGTCTCCACCTCTGTGGTCGAGCCCTATAACAGCGTCCTTTCCACTCACTCCCTGCTTGAGCACACTGACGTTGCCGTCCTCCTTGACAATGAGGCCATCTACGATATCTGCCGCAGGTCCCTCGACATCGAGAGGCCCACTTATACCAACCTCAACCGGCTTGTGTCGCAGGTGATCTCCTCCCTGACTGCTTCCTTGAGGTTCGATGGTGCCCTCAACGTGGATGTGACAGAGTTCCAGACCAACCTGGTGCCATATCCCAGGATTCACTTCATGTTGTCCTCTTATGCCCCGGTCATCTCTGCCGAGAAGGCCTACCACGAGCAGCTCTCAGTGGCAGAAATTACAAACTCTGCCTTCGAGCCGTCTTCCATGATGGCCAAGTGCGACCCCCGCCATGGCAAGTACATGGCCTGCTGCCTCATGTACCGTGGTGATGTTGTGCCCAAGGATGTGAACGCGGCTGTGGCCACCATCAAGACCAAGAGGACCATCCAGTTTGTGGACTGGTGCCCCACTGGGTTCAAGTGCGGCATCAACTACCAGCCACCCACGGTGGTGCCTGGCGGGGACCTGGCCAAAGTGCAGAGGGCTGTCTGCATGATCTCGAACTCTACCAGCGTGGCGGAGGTGTTCTCTCGGATTGACCACAAGTTCGACCTCATGTATGCCAAGAGGGCCTTTGTGCACTGGTATGTGGGGGAGGGGATGGAGGAAGGGGAGTTCTCCGAGGCTAGGGAGGACCTGGCGGCGCTGGAGAAGGACTACGAGGAGGTTGGTGCCGAGTCAGCAGAGGATGAGGACGGTGACGAGGGTGACGAGTACTAAGTAGTAAGCATGGTGGGATGTGTCTGTTTTCGGTGTTAGGTCTCTGCTTTTCATTTGGTGTGATTGTTGTTGGGTGTCTTTAGTGTGTTACTTTTAGTGTCTGAACACTTGCCATGGTTTGATGCTGGGAGAGGGGTATCTCGTGTGTGTTGTTTAGACAAGCTGTTATGAATAAATTGCTTAAAGGTCATATAATCTGTTATGAATACTTTTCTTAAAGGGAAAAGTTTAAATGAGATTGCTCTCGTATAGCTTCTACGAAGCCGGTTTAAGTTTTAACTGTTGAAATTTGATTTGACAGTTATAAAGAATTCATCTACCCATTAATTTAACACTCACGTGCCTACTAATTTGATACCCACACTCGAATATAATGACCTAAAAGTTTAGCCTCATATGCTCTTATACGAGCAACATGAGAACGATCTCATATAAACCTTCCTTAAATAGGTCTACCGTTCATAAATATATGATGATAATATATGATGATGCACGTGCAGTTAGTTTGTGTAACTTTCCTGTGCTTATTAGTTGGTCTGATATTGAAAGTTTGCTACATGTCAATGAGTTTTCAGGTGTAAGCATATTTTTGGTTGTCTTTTTTGCTATTAGCATATTTTTGGTTTTGGTATGTTACGGTACGAATGTTTCAGAGATCTTTTCATAAAGGTTGTACGTATGAAAGCTTTTTTAATAGTGGGTAGGTAGTACAAGTTGATGTGAGGAGTGATCATGACTAGTACGGACAAATTGTTTGGAAGTTTTAAAACTGCTTTTATGTCATCCTTGTACTGGCTAAGGAAGCTAGACTAATGAATCGGATCTCGCTCCTCACGATACATTCCGATGAATAGAGTACAAAGCTTGTGCTGGTTAGTCACGCCGGAATACAATGTACCTCCGCTAGTTTTCTTTGTTCTTCTCTTTTCCTAGTTTTCCATGCTGATATGGACAATAGTTGTGGTTCTTAAAATTCATCAATGGTAAGAGAAGATGAAGCTGAAAGTACTGAAATTGGGAGGGTCAAGGAAGGAGCTAGTTATGCTTTGTTTAATATGCCAAATTTGCCTTCAAGGTTTTAGTGCTAAACGAAGCGACGGGCCTATTTGTCAAATAAAAATAGAGTAGCTTATAAAAAAGCTTACAGTATGTTATACAGAATGAATTGATAATTTGAATATCGGCAACAAAAAACTTGTTAATTTGAAGTTGAGGATACTTGAATTTTTCTTTTTGAAACTTTTACCTTAGAAGCAATGTATTGTCTCATTAGACCGCTGTTTGTTATCTTCTTTGAAGAAGGCTCAAAGAATTCCCAGGATCATTATTTTAACTTTCAAATAGATACTTAGTCACAACGAAAGATAGATGCTTAATAATCCAAGGTACCATTTCAATCCGTTGCAGCTGATAAAATTTTGTGTAACCATTGTATTTTAAGTTGCGATTTAATCATGAAATGAGTTGAGACAAATGCAGGATAAAGCAAAGACTTGAAGCAGTCTAGACGGAGTCGGGCTGCCCCTTTGGTCTCTCAATTATCGGTTTTCCACCTTGAGTAATGAGTACATACATGGTCAACCAATCTTTCTCCCTCAACCCTTAATCGCATTTAATTGTTGTTTATTTACTTCTTTATTATGCCAAGTCCAAATATGCTGACGCAGTTCATAATACAAAAAAAGGTGACGTTTTTAGTTTCAGAAAACAAAAAAAAAACACCTGTTCCATTTTAATCGTCTGGATTGGAAATTGGAAATAAATAATTTCAGCTCATTCAATTCTGACAAATTAATGTGGGACGCAGTGAATATATATTGTCTGACGTCAACGTAATTAGGGAGCCCGTATTGTATGTATACGCTCACTTACCTCTGCTTTATTTTGCATGATGACTTCCCCTTCAAGGATTCAAGTCTTTGTCGAGACTTCTCTCTCTCTGTCTCTCTCTGTCTCTGGATCTCACCACCCCAAGAGGACGCTGGCTGTGAACATCCGGTTCTTTGTTCTTCAATGCCTACTTTATTGTTTCATAGATCTGTAAAAGCTCTTCCTTCTTGTCTATCCATTTATTCCTATTCGACGTGAAATTTGATTATACTAAGTGCTTACCATGCATAAAGTTCAATAAAGAATTTTTCTTTTTCCTGAAATATACATGAGTTAAAAGTACTCGAGAATGACCTTGACTGTAAAGCTGATTAATTTGAAGGCACTGAGCTAGCCAGCTAGTTTAAAACCGAAATAGCAAGTCATAGCTTCAGCTTCAAGAGCCAACTTTGACTGAATTTGGTAAGAGAAATCAGCAATAAAGTTACCAAGATTGTATGACTGAGACCTCCGGCTGCTGCAATTGCACGAATTGGTTTATAAGAAGCCTTTATGGATTATCATCATTTGATATTTTGGTCTGTTCGAGATAAATCCGGCATCTAAACCATTTTAGCTTATAAGTAAACCAACACGCACGCAATTCATGCGTTCCACTGGCACCTTAATATTCGCATTTGTGTCTGGAGTACGAACTGATGATCACGCAGTCTGTTACACGACGTTTCCATCCCCAAGCAATCCAACTGGAAATTGGCGTCCGAGAACGACACCGTCCGTTAATAACTTAAGTGAATTTTGACAACGGATAAAGCAAATCTAATTTGGTTTTTACTCAATAAAGTAAGCACTTGCATTAGTATCTAACTCCGCAATTTGCACTCCTATTCAAATATAATCAGCTGAACTAATCAAATCACGGCTTGTTTCCGTAACTAAAATCTTAATCACTCGGCGGCCCCAATAAACAAAAAAGAAAGTGAAAATCCAGTCTGAAAAATCAAATCCCCACTGTTTGATTGACATAGACAGGGTCACAGAGAGGGCCCAATAGATGGAAACCATTCTGATTATAAGCATGATTATGAAATCCTTAAACTATCCGGATATTTGATAATCACAAGCAGGATTTTTAGTGGGGTACGGATGGAAGCATTCGAAGTCCGCCTGGAAGATCATCATTTTGGCGGATCAGGCAGCGCCATCGACCATCAGAGTCGATAGCGCACGAGCATATATGCGCTTGAGCCAAAAGAGTTATACTGGACATGGATAGCCTGGGCAGGAGGCTTACCCCACAGAATGGAGATTATTTGATGTCGTAAAATAGAGGGATAAATGACTCACTTTTGGGTGTGCGGCATGCCTGCTGCTGCCGGCCAAAAATAATGTGGGACCCACGTGGAAAGGGGCAGAAAAAGCTGAAAAGCTTTCTTTTTTTCTGGGGGGTTTGGGGGAAGCTGTTGGCTCCGGGAATCTGCAGCAGGCTCGGACCGAGCCTCTAGATCTGCCGAGCCTAAAGCCAACACGCGGCAGATCAGGAGTGGACATGACGTAATTATAGCAAACAACGTGCCTGAAATGTTTCGGGGCTCTACCCCGACAAAGAAAGTGGATCCAGGGGAAGAAGCGCCGACCGCGGAAAGACTACAGAAGATCAACAGATGAATTCCCCAAAACACCCCGCATAGAGTCCACGAATTTATGATCTTTTTTCTATCTTATCCACGCAATAATCACGGTGGTCCTCCCAAATTATTGAGCTAAAAATCGAATCAAAATCACATGGATTGCATGTATCCGTCAAGTTTTTGTTACAATAATGTCCATGAAAGCAACAAACTTTATACCTTGCACCTAATCCAATATGGTAAGTCATGTTGCTTATGTTGAGTCATTATCTTCAGATATGAGGGCAATTACGATATTTAACAAAGAGAAAAAATCAAGGCCCTTTGGAATGTAGCATGGAATTTTGGATTTATTTTGTTTATCCTTATTATTGCTTTATTTATTTTAAGGTTTAATAATGGAAAAAGGCTTTAATAACCGAGTTACTAAATAAAAAAAATTGTTCAATTACAATCCAACACAAATAGTTTCGTGCCATTTTTCATCCCAGTGCAGTGATTGTGCAAATTATTAGTTCATAATCCTACACACATAGTTTTGCGCCTTAATAATCAAGTGCAATGAGTAATTGTGTGAATAACAGTTTATAATCCAACACGATATTTTCGTGCCTTTTTTAAACAAGTGTGACGAGTATTCATGCGAATTATTACTTTTGCGATACCACTAATGTAAATAAAATAAATAACATAATTATTTATCTCATATCCCAATGTTCTATTTTTGATACTCAAAAAATAATAAGATGCATAGAGAGAGAGAGGGGGGAGACGCAGCCTCCTCCGAGGGAGACTGTCAAAATCTACTTATTCTTTCCTTTCATCCTATCGCTCTGGTCTCTCGTTCTTTCGCTCCTTTCCTTGGGATTTCTTGGCCTCTCTTTGCGCGGGGATTCGATCAAATCCCCCCCTTCCCGATCTCTTTTGGCGCTTCCTCGAAGACGATTCTCTCCATCTCCTCCTCCTCCTCCTCCTCCTCCTCCTCCGCCTCTCTCCTCATCCCATCTCAAGACCTCTCAGAAACATGTTCGTCCACATTTCCAAGGTACGCTTCATAGGCTGTAGATTGTTTTTGGACTTTGTTGGTATCCAAATTCTGTGGCTTTTCTCTTTTGTTTGGATTTTGACTTTTTGCGGCTTTGCTTTTGGATTGGCGGAAATCTCGATGTATTGTTGTTGTTTCATGTCAAATTGTTGGAACTTGGCTGTTGTTGTCGGTCTCTTTGCTTCACTTCATCACTTCTAGATAGTCCGGTGTGTTCCTTTTTTTTCTCTCCAAAAACAAATCATTTTTGAAGTCACATATTACTTCTTCTTGGATCAATAGTGTTTTTTTTCCCTCTAATTTCAACTTTCGCTTTCCAATTGAGGAATCATCTTTGCTGGATTTTCTCTTGTACGGTCAAGCACTTGGGCTGGCAGTTTTGTCCTGTTTTCCTGTTTCTGCAGAATCGGGTCCTTTTTCAACATACAAAATTTGTTTGCTTTTCGTTTCTTTGCTTCACCCTATCGAGGAATTCCCCTCATCTTCACCTTGGTATTGCAACAGTACGATATGCCTGTATCTGTTGCATCGTCCATGCCTTCTAACTTTTTTTTCTTCTTCTGATTATGCTTAGATTCTCCATTTGAGTAAGGGCCTAGAGGCCTGTATGTTGGGTTTGCTTTGTGGAAAAACAGCAAAAAATCCCTTTTATGGTAGACAATCTTCATCCGTTCCTGCATCTTCATTACAAAAGAGGCCGTTGTTTCGTCAGATATTTTTTAGATTGCAGACCTTTCTCACTCATTCCTGCTGGTCTTACCTTGATTCCTTCTGGTAGCTCTAAGCCCTTCACACATTTTTAGATTGCATATTTGTCACTCATTCCTTCTGGAGTTATATCTTAGGAATTAGGAAGAAGGAACCACGTGATCTGATTTAGTTTCTCTCAGATTTTACTGAATTATGTTGCCCCCATTTTTTTCCCTCTGTTTCCTCCCTTCCCACTAGTGTATGTTGTTGAATTGATGTGCTTTCTTTTGGAAAATTTTATTGGGTTAAGTATGCACCGAGTTCAATTTTTCTATCTTGATTTATAACAAAATTGAATTGATGCTGTCAATCATCCTGAGGTTATTGGAAACTTTTGATAGCTAATCACGAACAACCGACAACGATCATCCTTAGTTCCTTATCCTTCTGGGATTTGTGGTTTCTCTTTGTTCTATATGAATGTGGTTAAAATCTTCCCATCAGTGTTATCATTTTCAAGCATGTTTTGTTTGCGTAGCTTCTGATCTTGTAAATCTGTTTTCTTTTTATCTATGCGATGAAAAAAAGTGGGTTTTATTGGTATAAAGTTGTTGGGAAGCCAGTATGAAGCATGAAACTCGTTTCTTTGCACTACTGCTGCTGTTTATTGCTCATGTAATTATCCGGCTACATATGTTTGCGCAGGATTGGTTTTGACCGGCTTTGATCTCAGCTGGAAATGGAGGGGGCCACGTTTTCACGTCTTGGCAATGGATCCCAAGTAGATGGCAAGGTTTTGCAGACCTTCCAGAAGAGTTTTGTACAAGTCCAAAATATTTTAGACCAGAACCGATTGCTGATCAATGAGATTAACCAGAACCACGAGTCCAAGATCCCGGACAATCTCAGCAGGAATGTAGGTCTGATCCGAGAACTAAATAACAACATCCGAAGGGTGGTGGATCTCTATGCAGACCTGTCCACTAATTTTACCAAGTCCATGGATGCTTCCTCGGAGGGGGATTCAGCTGGGACGATCAAGTCTGATGGAAAGGCAGGTCAAAAGAGAATCAGGTCTTCCTAGTCCCAGGAAGGGAGGCCGGAGGGGCGTAGCATTAGTTGTATGTGATGTATTTTGGTTGAAATTGTTGGAGATACAACTCGATTTTGTATCATTCGTCTATTGTATTTCCATTATTATGTTCCATTAACTGCTGGAAATAATAGGTGATGATAACTTGCATTGTAATTGAGAGTATAACCAGCTCCTCATTCGAATAGAAAGCTGTTTCCGATTTTTATGTGCCTTTTCTTTTGCTATTTTGATGATCAAACTGATTTATGTAGTCTCCTCAGATGGCTGTTTATGATGCAAATGCTCCAAAGCATCTAAAACATTATTGGTATCAGCCATCTACCACACGCCCGAAAGCCGAAGAGGCAGAGGCTGAGATACCGAGATAAGGTTTCTAGGATTTTTTATCGCTATTTTGTTCCAGGCCTCTGTAGTGTAGGAGACAAAAAAATGAAAGAACACAGCATTGGAGGAGTTCTAATGGGAGGCACTGAGGCAAGTATGTGTTGATTATACAGTGATACCCAGCAAGAGGACAAACGAGGGCCCAAATCTCTTTTTATGGTGGGGAACCGTGAATCAGAGCACCCCCTACACACACCTACACCTAGGAGCACCCCTTCCTGCATATTCATACAAGAGCCGAGAAGGCGGGTCGAGGTCCTACGAGGTAACCCACTACTGAGAAGTTATTAGCTGCGCGCCGCGCATGGGCACAGTGTGCTCATCACCAATGGGTGATGAGCACGTCTCCCCTGCTTGCGGGTCCCATATGGCAATCATGACAAGCAGGGGAGATGTGCCCATCACCCATTGGTGATGAGTACACTGTTCCCCCTGCGCGGCGCGTAGCCAATAATTTTCCCCCACTACTCGGAGTACCCTCCCAAAAAGAACGAGTGACAACATGCGATAAGACATCGCGAATAGTAGCGGGTTTCACAAAGGGGAATCAAGGTTGCATGTTTAGAAAAGCGGTCGACCACCACCAAGATCGACTGCGCAAAAGGAGAGCGGCAGCTTCTGTAGCCATACACCGTAAACGAGTGAAAACTGGCATTTAATTGGAGTAGGGGTAGGCCTATGGTATCTTTTCCTCCTTTCGTTTTCCTTCATTCAAGTTCAGCGAATCAGCTTTCTTAGTATTAAATACCCTTTTGGAACTGGTCATGCAGTTGATGATTCTACCTCCCTTTTTGCCCCAGTTGATTGTGCAGATTCCTTGTGCTGGGTCCCATCGATTTTTTTAGTCTGAATTGGAACTTGATGTTAGGGCTCTTCGGAGCAATGCCCACATGGGAGAGTTCCTCCGTCTATGGCACTAGAATCCCAGTCTGGAACCGGAAATAGCTCCAAACCATTCTTGTGGATCAAATGAGGTGGCAGGCTTATTGAACCCAGATATTCTCTTTTTACATTTAATGGAAATATGATGATGTAAATTGAAAGGCGAACCTTTGTTTAGTTGTTTTCTCTTTGTTTTTTCTGTTGGGGTGGGGGTGTTGAGACAGCTTTCAACTTGGGCCAAAGACAATGGTTTTTGTTTTTCACCCTAAGGCTGTATTATATTCACTTCACTAGCGGTGACCTGGGATCACAGAAAAAGCAAATCAAGTGCGTCGTTAAATTACTGTTGCTCTTATTCGGTTATTCCCTTAACAACGGCTAAGGGAGGGGGGCAAGGGCTACAAGATGAAGAGTATGGAAGCATCTGTAGGTCTTTGTGTCCATGTCATGTGGTGACATTATATACAATAAATGATCCTTGACGATTGATGTTCCACTTAGTGGAATCTCACATGCCCCAGCAACATCTCCCTTCTTGGGCCAGTTGTTATAACTTTATGTAATCTTGTTCTTAGGTTAATCATTCTTAGATTATCTCTTAGCAAGAAAAAAAAAATCTTATATTATCTTGGACACATGGATTGCCGTATGATAGAATACAGCAATTATGCTCAATTTTGTATATTTCTTCCAATAATTGACTGGTATAAATTAATCCTTCTATGAGTTCCTTTTTGCCTTGCTTTAAGTATATTTTTTTCCTTAAAGGCAAAATAAATATTGTCCATTTTGACATAATAAAAAATATGTATTTAAAGCAAGGCATAAATAGCAGTCTGCTTGGCATAGAAAAACTATAGTTCCTTTTTTTCAAAATTCCAATACATACAAATCAGCTAAGCCTAACATAACCAAAATTGGAATCAATACTTGTGCAAGAGTTATTACAATTGATATTTTATTTTAAATTAGGCTTACGCTAAATACAAACCCCGACAAATATTAAAAATTTCACAAGATAATTTCAAATTAGGTATGCCACACTTAATATGGGACTGAGGGAATACTAGTTTAGGACTCGGGGCATTTTGAAAAAGTTGTTCAAGGTGGTGGGGGACCAAATTTTGGATCAATCGAGCAGACCTTTCATGTAAACTTGGAATTATATTATCCATTAAAATTTATTTTAGTGATGGCTCCTGCATGATCACTAAAATAATCTTAAATATGCAGGGCCCTTTGACATGTTCCCCCATCCCCATTGGTTACTTATTATAAGGTATCCGTAGTATTTAAAATGTACATTCTTTTAACAAAATGTATTTTATGCACTTAGTCTTATTGAAATTTAAGCCATGCTCCCATGTAAAAGCAGGCTGGTTTTCATTGCTACCAGCTTTGTGATGGAAGATGGCTATATTAATATTTCATATGCAACTATCATATCATGAAGCCAATCCACATATTTGGAAAGGTATGAATATGATGATGTTGAATCTTCTTATCATTGTCCCCTCTTCGGAGGGTTGCGTCAGGAAGGGCATCCGGCGTAAAAACTTGCCACTATGTTTCTTTGTATGAATTTTGTACCATTTTGATTCCGATAAGAGTCAAATGCGGTATATAATTCATGCCGCCAACCCCAGATAGCTGGGATAAGGCGTATGATGATGATGATGATGATGATGAGTCTTATTGAAATTTGCAAGTTGTTTCTAATTTAATAATAATCGGTTTATATCAAACATTGCATATTATGTGATAAGATCTATTAATGCTCACCTAAAAAAAGATCTATTTATGCTCATAATTTTAATTTGTTTTTTATAAACATTAAATATGTGTTATTGGATCTATTTGTGCTCGTATAGCTCCATGTCATAAGCCACAGCAAATTTATGCCTCCATTCGTCATTAACAAGTATTGAAAAGTTTGAAAAGAATGCTTACGTCGTACCATCATGATATGTATGGGGTTTTGATTGGTAAATTTGAGTGATATTGAGAGGATTTCCATTCTTTTGAGAAAATTATATAATAGGAGACGGACGCTAGGAGGTCTGGCCATTAAAGAATGTGTGCTTTAAAAAGGTTCTGAGGGAACGGTTCGTTTTTTAAGCTTCGGAGAATTGCCATTGTGCCTGCCCGGCACCTCTTTCCCACTGATTTACGATGTCTAGTATTTCTTCATCGGAAGGTCATAGCAGTATCACGGGCCCAAGTCAGTGTCAAAAGGCAGCACCTAGCAACTAGTTGTTCAGGATTCATTGGGCCTCTTTACCCACTTGTTTATTTGGTTTTGGCCCATGACCCTGACCGGACGGTAAAGTTCTTCTAGGCAAGCACTTGAAGACCGATTATAAAAGGATATCTAATCGTTCATCACCTCTGCGCAAAATTTTCAAGTATTTCACTGCTTAAGGAAATTAAATATTAAAGGAGGGGTAAAATAAAAGGCATGAATGGATTCATCTAAATTTCTTTCAGTATCTTGCAAATCGAAATGCTTCCATGGAAAATGAAAATAGGAGAACAAAGGCAATTTTTACTTCTTAGTGAGCATGATAGTGTGTAGAAAATGGTCACTGAGTTGCAAGGCAGTTCTAAATACAAATAATTATATCTCAAAAGTAACATTTTCAATGATACAGGCTGGTTGAATACGTATTCAGAACCACACTACCGATTAAGTGTAATTGACAACACAAAAGATAATATCACCCAACCCAGGAGAACATACCCCACCACTCTCGTCGGTACCACATCCTCCGGTTCCTGCGATACTAGAAATTGTTTTAATAAAAGCACAATTTTCCCGTTCTTTAAAGTAAACAACAGCTGTATAAAATATCTCAGGAGTTGGTCTAGTCCACCAATCGTATTAACGATTGGAGTTTTAGCAGCATTTCTTTGAACCATTTATTAGCATAGCATCGGCACGAATTTGGAATAAAACGAGCTAAGTGATGGGAGCAATCAATAGTCAATACCTGTGGTGGCGCGGGCTGGGTTGGGGTTTGAGTAATGTCGACCTCAAAGGGCCAGACATACCGATCGGGTTTCTGGCTTCGGGCCAAGCTCCAGTCATATAGTCTCCTCTCCTCTTCCGAAGACAGAATTGCATGAGACTCCTGACACATTATTATACAGTTAAAACACAACACGGAATTTTATATAAAAAAACACGACACAGAATGTTGTGGTACAAGCTCTTATCAAAAAGTTACTAAGACAGGGGTCAGACCTTGAGGAGGTCGATCTCCTTGCCAAGTTCCTCTTCCCCTAGTCCTTTATTCTGTAGCTCCTCGCACCTTTGTTTGTAGGCAACTGTGACCTGACTCATGTTTGTCATTCTTCAAAACTTTGTCGTCCTACGTACATTAACAGATGCATCATGCATGGGAAAGTTTCTTAGTAAGTGTACCTGTTCATAGGGTGTTCCTCTTGGGATGCCGAGCCTCTCGTAGTGATTAACTGACGTAATTGCTGCATACTAAATCACAAATCCATTAATTAAGTCCTGCTTAATTTCCCTCAATCAATTAAGTGGTAAGGACATAAAAGAAGAAGTAAGAAATTCATTACCGATCCCGCAAAGGGCTTTCTCCACATTACTAGCAGAGATTAGGGAGGAAAAGCCTTTTGTAGTATCTACAGCTACCTCCGACTCCAAGGTATCCTCCACCGGTGTTTCTGATGCAGCTTCGGCAGAATTCCTGACCAAGCATCTTCGACTCTTTGAAGACTCCCCCGTGACTTGAACAGAAAACGAGCAGCAGAGTTTCCTCCCTGCAGATGGCAGCAGAAATCCTGTCGGATTGAAATTAGACACGCAAATGTTTGCAACAGAAGAGAGCGCCATGCCGGTTCACACACTTGAACGGTAGCTTACAGGAGGCGATAAGAGAAGCCGGTTGGTCCAGTTAAATAATATCTAAAGAATGTTGGTCGGGCCCATGCATGCATTTTCTCCTGCCGTGGGCCTTTTCATTCTTTCTTTTGGTTAATGGGCCTTTCTTGCTACATACATATCCGTGCGCGGCCCAAGAGGAAATACCTGGTCCTTGCCGAGTGATCTTCAGTCCGCTTCTTCGGAGGATTTGAAGTTCGGATGATCGCCTGGAGACCACAATTGATTGTCTTTCCGGCATGAAATTCGAATCGTGGAGTTCGTCTGATCCCCAATATGGCGGCGGAGCTGAGCCGTCCGCTTCATCCTCGGCGCCTCGCCGGTTTCCGCTTGCGGCGCAGCCGGAGATCATGAGGGCGGCTGAGAAGGATGACCAGTACGCGTCTTTTGTTTACGAGGCCTGTCGCGACGCCTTTCGCCATCTCTTTGGTCAGTTCCTGAGCTCCGTTTCATCTTTTTGGAGGTTGATTCGTTATTTGGTCTTATCTCACTTCAGTGCCTTCAGCTTTAGATTAAGTATTCAAGCACCTTTATATGGTTTTATGCTTAAGACAGTTTGCATATTTCTGCAAATCATTATAATGAATCACGTTTATATGAGATATTCTTTTTGTGCAGGTACAAGAGTTGCAGTGTCTTACCAAAGCGAGGTTAGTCACTTTTGTGGTTCGCAATAAATGTTCTTCTCATTGTTATTTTGAATTCTAATACAGTCTTTGAACTACTTCTGTTGACTTGGACTGAATATGAGTACATTGCTGGTTTCAGAATATGATATTTCGATCAGTATCAATATAAAAAGCATAACTAACATAGGGAATATGTATAGCATTTTTAGAATGCATAAATACTTTAGGGGACTGGAAATAGAATTACTGGAAGGTATAACTACTTAGGGGCCATGTAAACCAGATAAGAATGACTGCATTGCTGAGAACTATGCCGCTTGGTCATTTAGGTTTTAGAATCAATGTCCATCTTGTGCCCAAGTAATGAATCTGATGTTTGGGTGTAGTGGGTGGCTGGACGTGGTTGATGACTGAATTGTTTGGGGGTGGTTGTGGCTGATGAAGTTGAACAATTAGATTAAGTGGGTGATAGAATATATTTGATTGGTGATTTGTAGAGATAGGAGGCAATAATACTGCAGATGCAGTAAGGCAAGTGGGATTAGGGATTTGCAGCCTTCGTGATGCGAAGAATAGCCAATAAAAACACATTTTACTGATTGGTGTTCAAGTTTGTTTGAATTTTAGGGTCTGAAATGTGGGTAACAAGCACATCCTAAAAAGTGTAGAAGAGAGTAATCTGGTGGTGAGCAGAGTTATTTATAAATGGAGACATATAGCCTAAATTTTGATTGGAAGACAGTTGGTAATTCAAACAGCTGTAAGAAAGCAGTCAATAAGTAAAGCAAAGTTCATCATGGAAAAAACGAGTTTGACTGTATGCTAGTGCTTGCTTCCGGAGACACTGTTCTGCTTGGGGGTGTGGTGTCAGCTACGCTGATGAATGATTCCATGATAGGACATATAGAAGGAGAATTGGGGGTCAAGATATTCCCCACCATGATCACTTTGGATTGTTTTTTATGGTTAAATTGACACTCGACTGTGGTGTGATATCATTTGAATGATTAAAAACGATTCGAAATCAAGAGATTGGAAAGAGCCATGTATAGTGAGAAAATTAATTAATGGAGATACAAATGACAATAGCCATGTATTGCTCGACCTCTATTAGAGGGTTCGACTTTCACTTTGTAATTTTTGGCTTCCAGTTCTAATAGAGGTCAATCCCCTCATACATACAAGAGACTGAATTACCCATCACTTAAGGAAGGGCTAACCAATAGAGAATAAGACAAACAATAAACCCTAATTAGTAAGAAGAATAATGAGATGCTATGCCTAACCCTTCCATTGTATTTTCAAATTCCCTAATTCATAGTGAACCTTTAAATTCAGCAGTTGATTGAATAAAAGAAGGTTTACTTTTTTTTTGAAATGGCCAGTAGGCTTTTTTTTGACATTGGAAGTATAAAATGTGATAACGAAGTAGAGAGTATAAGTCCCTTTCTTCTCGGCCCTTCATTGCCTTGCTGTGGTGTATTTTTCTTATGCCATCATTGAGAGAGAAAGAGAGAGGTCCATATTGTTGCTCGACAAAACTGCCTCTGTGGTATTCATAACAAGCCACAGTGTTAGGTTTTCATAGAGTTGGTGGAGTTTTTTTATTAGGACTACATTTATTTTGAAAATTGTAACTTCAACGGGATTTCATCTCATCTCTTCTCCTTTCTTTCCCATCATAAGGAAGAGCTTGAAATTTTTATAGATAATTGGTACGGATACAATACTCAATAATAAGATCTTTACATTGATGCCTTCTAAACTTTTACTTGTCGTGTCTTGCATTCTAGCTCACATTCCGAGTTTGATACGTGTGTGGAACCTTGCAGTACCTGATGCAAGTGGCTTTTTTCTATTTAATATGCAGACAAAGCTATTGGGCCAAATGGTCTATTATATACTGACAACAGGATCAGGGCAGCAAACGCTAGGAGAAGAGTACTGCGACATAACACAGGTATCAAGTATGGCCTTCACAATCGGCTACCAAAACTTTTTTACTTCCTTGACTGAAAACCACTCTGTTTTTTTATGATTCTTTTCTCTTCGCATTCTATTGCTAGCTGTGGAAACAATAAAAAGGCAGCTAGTGGAAAAAATACTTGTCACCATATTTTTAATGAAGCTTGTAAGAAAGGAATTTTGGTGCCATAGTTCATAATTTGTGTGCATACTTGTATCAGTCTTTTGTATTGGTCTTTTCAGACAAGTTCTACTGGTCTCCCTCCAACTCCTGCAAGGAGGGCACTGTTCATACTATATCAGACTGCTGTTCCTTACCTTGCAGACAGAATTAGGTAGTTATATAAGTTATTACTGTATCTTCCGCCTTTTGTTATCTCTTTCAGCATGTAAATTTGACAGTTTTGGTGTCTCTGACAGCTCAAGGATGGCTGCTCGTGGAGTCATACTTGCTGATTCACAATCTGAGGAATTTTTTGGCAGAATTGATCCTGGAATCAGTACCAATGACTCTGCTTCATCTACGGAAAACACATCTATTTCAGAAAGCACAGGTGTAACACTTTTATACAGAATAAAGGAGAGCTTTTCCAGAATATGGTTGTCTGGAGTCCGTAGATGGCCTCAGGTATGCTGCGTTCTGCATGCATATTGTGTTCTGAACATATCTAAATTCTTTATTGATTTTCTCTAAAATTCTTACACCGGTTCGTATCTTGTTATTTGGATCTCTTGCTCATTTAACTTAGCCGCAGTCATTTGATAGTGATCAATTTCACTTATGTACATGCCATATCGACAGGTGCTTCCTTTTGTTCGTGAAATATTGCAAATAGTTATCCGTACTAACCTCATGTTCTTTTACTTTGAAGGTGACTTCTCACTTATATTTTATGTTCTTTTTTTTTGTTGTAATCATTACGAGGAAACTATTTTGGTCTGGTAGAAAATGGTAGGTTCGACATATTTGCTCTTTAAATTGAAATTTGATGGTTGGCTTGTTATGCTGCACATTTTTATTCATGACATTATTCTGTCAATCAACAGGTCTCTATTACCATATATCAAAACGTGCATCAGGCATTCAGTATGCATTTATTGGGAAGCCATTGAATCAACGGCCTAGGTAGATGTACTTACTGATTGACTGTTATTTTGCATATATTGTGCCTATCTGCAGTCATGCTATGTACATAGTGATTACCGTTGCTTGTTTTAGTCCTTGGAATAGGGTATTTACATCTGTAGTTATACAAGGAGTTAATAATCAGAGTAAGATTGGAAATTGCTTTAGATAAATTGATGTAATGGTTATGGAACAACTCATGAATGAACTATATCTCCCTCTCCTACAATTCTCTAGAATTCTAGACTTCGTCTATGATCACCTTCCTCCTATTTCTTATTTCCCAATTTTCACACGATGTGCTACCACTCTGTTGGTCTTTATCAGAAAGGGAGGAATATGGAGGTGGTGTCAATGATGACGACAATGATGCTGATGCTGATGCTGATGAATGATGTTTCCTAATGCAGGTACCAAATCCTTGGAATGTTCCTTTTAATTCAGCTATGCATTCTTGGTGTTGAAGGACTTCGTCGAAGTAGTTTATCTTCTTTCGCAAGTTCAGTGCATCAAATGTCACCGGGGATTCGCCAAACTTCCTCAGGTCATTTGTTTTCTATCTGAATGAACTCACGCCAGTGTCATACTGATATTAAAAAAATGCTTTATGTTAGGTGTCCCACCCCTTTTAGCTGGTAGCAGTGTATCTTTCTAGCCAGGACCTTGATAAATTAAATTTAGAAAACTATTTTAAAATGCTTATGTTAGGTGTCCAAGCACTTTAGTTGGTAGCAATGTATCTTCCTAGCAAGATCCCTTTGATACCTTTGATATAGGACTTCAGAAGAGTAGTGCTAGGGTCGCTTGCAGCCATCTACTTCTCAATGATGCGCGCATTGATGGCGTGAGCCCAGATTAGGAGCCCCAATGAGGTCGACGCCACCAATGCGAGCGTTGTGGGCTGCGAGCGGCATTAGCATTTTCATTTTAAAAAGCTCATAATGCCAGTTTATAGACTTCTCAATTACTGACTTGTAAGACAGCTCATATGGGAGGTTGGAACATTTGAGTTATGTGAATTAGGGTAGGCAAGAGACAACCTGGCAAACTGTAACGTTTAGTATTACTTATTTATCCAAAAGAATGGAATATGTATTTCATGTGGTTTTGTATTTTGAATCTCACGCAGTCTTGGATTCCCCAGGACACAGTGTGCCTGTTCTAAGTGAAGATGGAAATCTAACAGTAGACCTGAATCTTGAGAAAGGCAAGTGGAGCTCTGATTCTATGCCTGCTTCTGAGGTGGAATATCTTGCCCAATTATATATCTATCCCAATTGTCAGTTACTGTGATTAATAGTTAGACGTCAGATTCGTGGTATTATTGTTTTTTATAACTGAACATGGCTGGCACCTCAACTTAATCGAATGAAGGATTAAGTCTGCATGTGCATACAAAATGTAATTTCATGTCTGTTCCTTTGAAGAGATCCTGTGGACACTAATATGCGCAAGTAAATTATGCCATGGAGCACCATAGTTTAGAACTTATCAATGAGCATACATTGGGTTACCAACAAAATTTGTCCAGAGAGAACTCAGTCCGTAAATACTGACACTTATTCTTGGTGTACATTTTAGAGCCAAATGCTGGGAAGTGGTAGCAAGTGCACGCTTTGCCTTAGTAATCGGGAGCATCCAACGGCAACACCTTGTGGTCATGTCTTTTGCTGGTACCTTCGTCACTTCAGATCAGTTTTTCTCTTATATGATAACTACCAATATGAACTTATGAGGTAATTTGATCTGCAGGAACTGCATCATGGAATGGTGCAATGAGAAGCCCGAATGTCCTCTGTGCCGTACCCCAGTTGCTCACTCAAGTTTAGTTTGTATATATCACTCAGATTTTTAACATAGGGATGCGTGCATGCTATCTTGAGTTTAGTTATAGTTAATAAAGTGAGATCCTTGTTGCGGTCATGCTGCTTGCTTCAAAAATAAAATGGAGGGTCGAGCCTTTTGTGTCTTTAGAATATAGAGTTCCATTAATCACCTGGTGCTGTGACACCTTCTGGGCGAGACTGCCTGTAGAATGCAAATTGCAGCGCTCGTAATGAACTTGATTATGTAGCGGTTTCCAACATAAGTTCAAGCAGAGGTTCTTCCCAATCTTACTTTATGTTTAAGCCAGTAAATTAAAATTTGCTTCCTTTTTATCTACATCTATTATGACTATCACTGTGGTTGCTCTCCAAAATGCTGGTTGTAGTACTCACTTTGATGGACCTTTGATACGTAACAGTACCTGGGCCCCTGATCCGTGGCCACGGGCGTAAGTGGGGGTCCTCATAGTCCTCAAATGCTGTTCTTGTAGCACCACTTGCAGCTTGGGTTCCAGAGGACATATTTGGATCACCCTATCATAATCTTCCGCCTGGAGAACAAGCCACGTAGGAATACAAGATCCAAGTTGGATGCTTATGCCTTTTCCCCGCCTCGCATCCATTCCTCTATCGACTGAACCGTTCTTCCCTTCGACATCGAACGGCAAACTCTGATTCTTTTCCTCACTCCTCTCTCCAAGCTCACACGTTTGCCCCAGAAGAAACAAATGGCTTCGGCCTCGGCCATTACCATGGCCCTGCCACTAGCATCGGCAGGCCACAAGAAGGTCGTGAGCCACGACGCCTTCTTCAGCCCCACAAAGCTCTCTTCAAGAGCTTCAAAGCAATCTGCGAGCAATAGCCTACTCAAGATCTCTGCTTCCATGAAGGAGAAAGCAGTCACTGGGCTTACAGCTTTGGTTCTCCCCGCCACAATGGTGATCCCCGATGTGGCCGAGGCGGCTCAGCCTGGGATCTCTCCTTCTCTGAAAAACTTCTTGCTCAGCATTGTGGCTGGTGGTGTCGTGCTCACTGTCATCGTTGGAGCCGTGGTCGTTGTTGCCAACTTCGATCCAGTTAAGCGGAGCTAAAAGGGGGTAAACGTTGGTTAAATCTTCTCTTTAACTTCATTTAGCTCTCACTGCCAAATAATTGCTGTACTTCATATTTTTATAATTGGCTTTTGTTTCTACTGCTATAGCTCTATGGCCTCCTCTTGGTGGAATTCTGAAACCCTCCTCCTCATCGCTGTTTTTTTTTCCTTCTACGCCTGAAGTCCATTGGAGAGCTCAAATGTGCCGTAAGGATGGAGGAATTAGACTGATGGCAATTGAGCGATTCACATATGAGCCGATGACTATGGAAAAGAAAGAGAAAACTAGTGATTTTGATCTTACAATCTCATTTGCTGAACAAATTCTAATATAGGGACAAAATTTTTAAGAATGGTCTCCTCTATTGGGTGCCTTCATATCTTGATCGCAGCTAAAACCTGCTCCAATAATTGCTTCCAAGAACAATGCTCAAGGACGGTTTACGATTCATTTGTCCTAGTAGCATCAATGAATCGCAAATTGATTCCCTTGTATCGGATTGCATTTTTATAGAAGTCAACTGCTCAAACCATCAGATTACATAGCAGCAGACCAGCAATCCCTTCTGTGAAACGTGATTAATACCAATCAAGAGCAAGAACCCCCCCCCCCCCCCCCCCCCCCCCCCCCCCGAGCTTTTGATGATTAGTGCGGATCAGAGACCTCTTAGTGTCTTTAGACCGGATTGTATATAGTAGTTCGTAGCAAATGCATTATGGGCAACTCATGTAATCTCAGAGATTTTTGGCCTCTGAGGAATCCATTTTTTTTTTGGCAACAAGGGAATCAATTAATCCATGTTAAGAATATATGGTGATGACTGAAATGATCTGGAGCCGAATAAAACCAGATGAAAGACCAAATAAAAAAGAACCAAAAGGGGGGCTTTTATTATTCGATTATAACCACTCGTAAACAGTCTTTTTCTCTTTGAATGTGGATAAACAGTCTAAAGTAGGATCATATTAATTGGAATTTCTCAATCCCCCAACAAGCTTTCGTGTGTGTGACCCTCTGAGCATCAAGCGTTTTAACTGCACGCCAAGCTGTGGCCGTGCAAATACCTTGCGCTGTCTTCAGTGTACACGTGAGTTTCGTTGAGCAATCTGTAGTTAAAATGCACAGTACAAAGTCAGGCTCTACAAATACAAGAGTGGGATTGGGCTCAGATGTACGTATACTTACGACTTGTGGACAGTCTTGTTGAAGACAGTAGAGGCGATGAAAACCTCCCCAGTCAAGTATAGCAGCTCGCCCTTCATCTTCTTTGCAATCTTCGTATTCAATTTGTTGGCATCCAGCTCAAAGGGTTCATCCGAGGCCTTTCAATCCATGTAAAATATGAGTTAAAATCCAATTGAGAACAAATACTATAACCAAAGCAGTATATATAAATTTTATTACCATGACCCATCCCCATGTGTCAGCAAAGGCAGGAACATGAGCTGAGTAGGCAACCACATCTACATAAGAAAAGTGCATTAAAAGATTAGTAGGAAGTAAACAAGACGTAACAAGCTAATGATTAGATTTCTCACATTTGAAGACTTGTTTGAGGGTGTTGTAGATGGAAGAGAAGACCAACTTGTGGGAGAGAATGCCTGCTGGCCCAGACTGCAGAAAGCAATGGTTGTGTTAGGTTTTGAGTGATAGTGGCAGCAAAGAGAGAGAATGTAGGAAGAGAAGCTAGAGGAATATGGAACCCACTTGAGTGATGAAAATGCCGTCTTCACTGAGCTTGGGTTTCAGCACTTGCTCGTAGAAAGATTTTGTGTAGAGCTGATAGCAAGGCCCTCCTTCCACAGGATCAGCCAAGTCTCCCACTATCACATCAAACTTTTCCTGCCTGTCATGCAACTCCTTCCTGCAACATAAGAAAGTATAAGGTGGGTATATCCGTCTATGGGAGATTCGTAGTTTAGCAAAAATGTAAAATGGGAGTTTGGTGAGCTAGGATGGGGTAAGTGATCAGTTGTAAAAAAAATTTAGAAATGGGATAAGTGGGAGATTTTTGGGGTGAGAATAGAGGCAGAAATTAGAAAAGCGCCTAAATGCAGAGCTCTTAAGTTTGATGATGAAGAAAAACTATTAACAATGATCAAAATCATAGCAATAGTATTTTTCTACCGCGCAAATCAAGAGCTGCGGGACTCACTTGGCGTCATTGATCACGAGCTGAAGCTTCTCGTTGGCAAATGCTTCTTTGTTAATCGTTAGATGCGTTTTGCAGAAACTGACAACTTCCTGCATGATACATGAATATTTTCAGCCCCAACTACTCCTAGACAATGGTCTAAAAAGGCAAAGCTTAACTGGCTTTTACCTATCTAGTTCTGTGACAAAGAAGGGGAATATTACTAACTTCAATTTTATTCCTATTTCCTATAAATTCATTTGTTACCTGGTCAATATCGCACATGACCACTTTGTCCAGGGTTTTGTGCTTCAAGACTTCCCTAGCTGTTGAGCCTTCACCACCTCCCATGATGAATACGTTTTTGGGACTGAAATCCACATAGGCGATAACCAAGTTCATAACACGTCTAATTAGGACTCAAGAAAACCAGATAAGCAATAACTAAAACCGTATCACCATGCAAGCATGCCTCAAGTCAGCTCTTTTTGGCCGAGCTCTTGAACGTCTTGGCTTAAGAAATTTTACAATATGTGAATAACTTTTTCGTTAATATCCATAAATCACTTTTAAACTTCGTCCTTACAAATTTAAGTCACTTACAAAAAAAAATCAGTCTATTTAATACGGTTGGCTCGTTATCACTCTTGCATAGGTTTCTAGTACTACAGCCATGACCAACTCATGGTATATTCATCTATACCATAACAAGTGACTCATATAAAGAGAAGTGGTTTCATGAGATAAGAGGACCCACTTTGGATGCAGTAGCATCGCAGGGTGAACCAAGCACTCATGGTATATAAATTCATCCCATTCACAGCTCTGCATCTTTCCGTCTATGATCAAAGCCTGAAACACGCCATAACCAGATCGAGATTATTATTCTCCCCCTTTCCCCCAAAAACAAGATATTATCCTCCAAAGTTTCTAACGAAAGCAACATGAAAAGAAAAACATCTCCATGCAGATGCTAAATCAAGGGAGGAAGGGACCACACCAACCTTCCCAAAATGCTTGGTGTCGAGCAGAGCTATGTTCTGAAACGCAGTACTTCCTCTATGCAGGACGCTATTGAACACAAAAAAAACAGTAACAAACATGAGAGAGAGAGAGAGAGAGATGACTAGATATGGTAAAACTATGACGATCGACAAGTATGAAAGTCGAATGATACGTGATTTTATATTCATATAATAGATTTCATGGAAAACAATGAAGAGACAGGAACAGGTTGGCAAAACAAAGAGACTTGCATGCAATGGGTAGAAACTTGTACCTGTTAAGCGCGAAGGACCATTTGAGATCGTCATCGATCTCTTCTTCGTACCAATACAAGTTGTTCTGGTTATCGTTGTCGTTCTGAGGGACAGCCTCGCCCATGTTTCCAACAAGAAAGAAGAGACTTCCAGCAAGGAGACGTCAAAGTACAAAAATGAGATTGGAAAGAAAGAGAAGAGAAGAAGCGTGCTTGCTGGTGAAGCTGCAGTGGGGTGGATTTATACAAGTTCAGGCATGAATGAACATCAAGTACTGGAAAAGGATTTATATAAAAAGTAAAAGAGGATAAACCACACAGGCAGGCTGGGTGAGAGAGAGCACGCGTAGAGTGGAGTGGGGGAGGGAGGTTTTGCATGAGAGAAGGGGAAGGAGGAGTGGCAGAGAGCGGAGATTAATACTAAAAGACAAGTGTGGCCTTTGGCTGGGCCATTGTCACAGAAGAGAAAAGGTGCCAACTCCCGTGGCAGGACAGGTGGAGCCCAGCCCAGTGGAGGGGATATGGAGGAGACAGAGAGAAGGGTCAGTGAGTTGGCAAGCTCATTTGGTCGAGAAGGGGGGCCAGCAATGATGGTGGCTGCTGAAAATGGAGGAAGAAGGAGAGAGGGGCGAGCGTGGGCGATGGCTAAGGGAGTGAAGATATTAGTGTAGGGGGTGAGCAGGGGATTGTGGAGAATCCACCTTCCCATTTGGAAAGGGGAAGGACGTTCATCATCATCATCAACGCGGCATGCATGTCTTTGCGTGCTCATGCTGCTGCGAGTCATGGTTAAGCAACCTCACCCGAACACGTACGCATACCATCTCACGTGAGCGTCTAACTTCTCTTTTACACGGCGTATTTTGCAAGACCCACAAGGCTCTCTCCGCAGTCTGATCCTCGGTACCTCCGTGCACTCCCTCTTGTCTCCGGCAGGCTTCTCAATAAAAGGTCCAACGACGTTACCATTTCCGTGTACAATAAAAAATGCAGGTGCGTTGGAGTACTATGAGATGGTGTATGTGTTCGGCTGGGATTGCTTCACCAGCGGATTACGACTCATGCTGCTGACATTCATGCGCAATCTCCTCTAATTACTAAGCCAACCTCCGAAGATATTCGGCAAGCAAGACTGCGACAAAGATTATTTGTTATGAATATGTTTGAGATCAAGAAATGACCCTAAAACCTCGATTTTTCACCGTTGATCATTGATTATATACAAATCTATATAGAGTAGGATTGAAGTAGCCTATCAAGGGTACATTGGTTATTTTGAAAGGCCGTGCTGCTGAGGAATGGATTGGTGGCCCATGTCTAGGTTGTGTCAATCCTTCAACAGGTTTAATAATACAAGGGAGGAAAGCCAGATTCAGAGGTCAAAGCTTTTCTTACATTGCTTATACTTTTCAAAGCAGAAGATTTATTTGGTTCATAAAGATCTTACTTTAGAGAACACCAAGGACTCATGGAGGCATATGACATGGAAGTCCGTTCCGGTCGTTAGCTTTCTAAATGGCCTTTTTAAGCAAATCTCAAAGTGCTCAGTGTAGCTTCCACCAAATGCTCAAATATCTGCCGACATCCCACCTAGGCAAACCCGCGTGTTGGGGGGCTCGGAAGGTACATCCCAGAGGGGATCACCTAGACGATAATCTGTTTAAGCTCCTCAATATAATATAATTACTTTAGGTAAAAAATCCTTAGCAATCCATTGAAAAGTGCTGCCCATGCTTTTATTTCTCCCGTTTATGGAAGCACAATGAATACTTGCTTTGAAGTTTATCATTCGAAAGCATGAGATGCCCGAGCATGATGAGGCAGAAAAAGGATGAACAACAGGAAGCACTCTCTGTCCTGTACATAGCTAGGACAGAAGATGGAATGGGCCCTCGAGTGTCACCTATTAGAAGAGTTCGAGGGTTGTTCATAGATGCCAAAAATAGCAAGGGCCTCACTCATCGAAAATCGCCTACAGTATGCTGAGTTACTTTGACGGAATACTGCTGAGTCTAGCGAGTGACCATCAGTAGAAACTGCAGCCAGTAGACAACTACGCAGGACTCCTGAAGAAAATGTAGGAGTGCTTGTGCGCCATACGAACTGGGCATACGCTTAACTAAAATTGGGTCCAAAACTAAGATGCGGGCTTCCACAGTTTGCAATAACAGTGCATTTATTGGACAAACGCCTCACGAATGAGTACAACGCAATGGATCGCTGAAAGAAGAGCATTCTATTACAAGAAAAAAAAACCAGACGACAAGCATTCTATGCCCAAAAAAATTGAAAGATGACGATTCTGATAACCGCCGTACAAACATAGTACGCCCCGAACTAGCATCTTCCCTATCTTTAAAACATTGTTCTTACCAATAACTTGGAAATAATCCATTTGGCAAAGGGAAAAAAAAAAGAGAAAACATCAATCTAAGGGGGCATTTGGGGCGTGAAAAATCTGCTCCATCCACCTGAATTAATTTAGAAAAATCCAACTAAAGAGTGAATAAGCAAAAAATCCAGCTAAAGAGTGAATAAGCAAATATAAGGGGAAAAATATGAAGGAATTTAAAAATAAGATAATCCACTAACCAGCTGAAACACCTAATGAGTATTTTTCCAAATTAATCAAGGTGGATGGAGCTGATTTTTCACACCCAACCGGCCCCAAGGCAAAATCCAACCTCATTTGAAGGGGCACAGCTAGTTAAAAGCCACCACTCTTTCAACCAAAAAGTCTACAACGAATCAGGAACTGAGCTTATAACTCCAGTAACAAAAAGGTAAGGATAGCACATTCATGTTATTGTTAACTCATGGATAGAAAAGGTCAAAATTTTCATATTAGTCATCATCTCCATGTCCTTGCAAACGAAGAAAAAAACAACTTAGCACATTTTTGAAGTCCAAGCATCATGTTGCATCCTACATTCTTAAACAAAACATGACTCCAGCATCCTTTCTAAGGATTTTACATAAAAATGCCCTATAAGATGTTTGCGAACCGATAAACCAATTCATTCTAGACAAGATCAACCTCAACCTCTGGGGCAAGCATCAATGGCCTTCCAAATTCCTCTTCTTCCTTGGGTGTGTGGATGGTAACAAGGTCTGGTAGAGGAGTGGTAGGGCCCTGCTTACCCTTTGGATCCCAGTCCAACATGATCTTCACCTTTATCCCCAAAACACCCTGAAATTCCCACCATCAGATACTTGTATAAAGTTTCCAAAATGAAAGTTCAGCTCTCAAAGTAAAGAAATAGCACGGACCTGTCGAAGCAGAACATGTCTCACAGCAGAGTCAATGTACTCCTTAACAGGTTGACCAGAAGAGATCATGTAACCATCCTTAAATTTCATGGACTTTGCACGTTGTGCCCTCAGCTTCCCACTGACAATCACCTACAAAGCAGAGACGCAACTGCTGAAGGAATTAGATATGTAGAGAACAAAGTCAATATCCATTCAGGTTGGTTTTTGAAAACAGACCTCGCAGCCCTTGGCACCACTTTCCATGACAAACCTCAAAACACCATAGCAGGCCCTACAGTAGAACCGAGATATTCATCAGAATAAATAAAAAACTAATAGACCCCACATTTCAGTTGCAAGCCCAAACAGTAGAATACACTATCCCAAGAGTATGTATCTGCTGGAACAGGGCAATAACAAATGGGGTGCTAAAATGAAGCGAGCCAGCCCGATTTTGCTCATTAGCACTCTTGATAACAAATAAACCAGTCATTATCTAGAAAATGGAAATTCTAAGTATAGCATATACAATTATGTTTATATGGAAAAAACAATAAATATCACCAATCACCATTATCGGGGTAATACTCAATTAAAAGATACATTCAAATCCCAAATTACTTCATCATTAATTAAGGAATCATTAAGCAAATGTAGGAGGACATTCCAAACTCCAAGCAAAAAAATGGGACTGCAAGAAGCCTGACGAACTCCACAAAAAACCTTCATATAAGCACTGAAATGAAACCTCCAGAAACATTAATTGTCTCATGAGGGTAACATAAATCAATGCTATTAACAAAGAGGCTAAAAAGATACCAATCTAGAATCTATTAAATAGCCCTATATGAAGCACACAGTGAGAACATGTAGCAAACATTTATGATACGAAAAAGCTAGTCCTCCACGAGCACAACAGAAACATCATATACTTTGGAAATGTTATAAAAAAAAATAATTTATAAAAAGTAAAAAAGCATATAACAATTTTGACATAATCATAATCATAATCAAGTAGCGCCTTTTCCCAACTATTTGGGGTCGGCGACATTAGATCTTACTCCTCCATTCAGGCCTGTTTTAGGCTACCTCTTTTGTAAGAGATATAACAATTTTGACATAAAAGAAAAAAATTAATAATGCACTCTTGCTAACTCATGTAAGGATTCCTAACATTGTTCATATTGCCGATTAACCTTACAGCACAAATCAATTGCCACATCCTCAAAATATTTCCACACAAAGATGTACAAATAGAACAAAGCAAATTCTATTGCCTCAGGTCAGGACACAAAATAAAAAATCAAATTGCATGTACACAGCCAGTTGCCAGGAACAAATTTGTGCTGTAGCATCAAATAACCAATATGTTTCACAAATGACAAATATATATCAATAGCAACAAGATGAAAATTCTATCTATTAAGCTAATTACTAGAGATCTCAAAATCAAAGAACGCATTTAACCTTTTGTACCAACGTTCAGAAAATGCTGGTACTAGATGTCATGTAGCTAGCATCTTTACAAACTATTTCAGTCTGAGACAAGGAATATAAAAAGCGAAAAAAAAGACATTAAATATATTGCTCGTGTAACTCCCCCAGCCTCATACATAAAAATAAAGCCTAAATTTATGAATATCATGGTCGAAGGAGTACATTTAATATGGTCATCTTCCGACACAAATTTGGCACAGAAATGCCTGTTTGCTTTATAGATGACACAAATTGAACCAGAAACACGTCTGGATGAATTTTAGATTGCAAGAATTTAGATAAGAAATGAATGAACCTTGATGATAGTGACATAGATCCTCATACAAGATAAAACATTGTAAGCAAAACATATACATATCAGGCAAAATGAAATCTATTTCTCAATTGCAACCTATTAATTTGGGGCAGAAACCAAACATGTAATATTTCGGTCTAGATCTGTCATGAAGAGGTCTAAGATCATAGACTCTCCACAATTACAACAAACAAGACTACATTCATTTGGTCATCCTCAGACACAAGAAGGGTATGAGGAACCAAGCTTGCTGTAAAGATGACAAGTCGACAAAGTAGACAAATGTGATAAACAAATAGAAAGTTTTGACAAAATAAATAATTCAATCACATGAAGAACTCTATGGCATTCAGAAATCTATAAGTTTTCTATCCATTACAAACCTCAAATTCAGAGAAGAGCTCAAACTCATGGAAAACACCCATTAAACATCTAGCAAAGATAAGACTCTACTTAAAATTCCACGCAGATCCAAATGAAATAGATACATACAGTTTCAGCAAAAGCAATAAGCATATGACATCAATTGTCAGATAAATATATGATAGATTAACTTGCACAAATGACTGATACATAAATAAAATTCAGGATAAGACACCAACAATTAATGCCGTATAATAAGATAATAAACAAAAGAAGGGCCTAAACTGCAGAGCAAATAACAAACCTGCGAACGGCAAGCCCTCCCAGCAGCTTGTATCGGAGAGATTCAGCCTGGGCAATAGCACAAAGCCCTCTATTGTTAACCTTTTCAGCATACAATTCGACGCTGTTCTCAGGGAAATTGAACCGCTTCTGGACGACAGAAGTCAATTCCCTAATCCTTCTACCCTTCTCCCCTATCAAGCAGTAAACATTCAAATCCCCAGTTTAGCTTCTAACTTTTTTCAGATCCTACCATTAGGCAACATGAAATGCAACAAAAATTCTTACCGAGAACGTTCTGGGTCCGGGTGGCTCTGATGATGATCTCGGTTCGCATCGGCGTGACACGCACCTCAACGCCAGAATAGCCATCTTCTGCCAGCTCCCTCGTCAGAACCTCGTTTAGCTCCGCAAAAAACACCCCGTCGGCTACAAACTGCAACAATCGTACACGCAAATCTCAGAAGACAGATCCAAAAATCAAAACCCAATTATTCAATATGGAGCAAAAGCGTCAACCTTTCGCTTCTTGCTCATTTGAGTCGCCATTACTCAGAGATCAGCAAAGAACAACGCGCAGAAGGGGGGGAGAACGAGATCAGAGCAGCTCGCGCCGAAAAACCCTAGCAACTGGAACTTGGAGAAGTGGCCGATGAAGGCGAGTGTTGCTCTCTATATCTACGGAGGGATCGAACGGCTCGGAAATTAGGGTTTTGATTTCAGAGACCAGATTGGAATTTGGCTTCTAGGCTTCTGAGCCCATACATTACGCAAATGGGCTTCCAAGGAGTTTTGGGGGCTTAGCCCATTGGGCCTCTGGTGAGTGGGTCCGCGGCTTATCCAGTCTCCCAGCCACACCTTTTCTGCCGTGCTCACGCTGTTCAAACTCCCAACTGCCAAGCTTCGGACAGTACAATCGACTTCCAACTGACTAGTCTTTCCCGGCAAATTTGAGCTTTCATGGCTTCGTCCCCCATTTTCTCCTACACTCTTCGTTGTCTTCATACGTCGTCATCGGAGACTACTCCGTGTTCCAGAACAGCCAGGCTTGCTAATGATCGACTGATTTGCTTCTCTAGGAGGAAGAAAGCCAGTTTCGCCGATCAGATCCTAGACTACATAGAAGGTATCTATACAGTTCCCACAGCACAAAAATAGAGGTTTTTCTGTTGCATAGAACTCTGTTCTCTGGCTGAAATGAGACGGCAATGGTCAATTAACTTACGAGCCGGATTTCCTGTGGATAATTGTGTAATGCATTCTTCTGATGCACATTAAGATGAAATCACAATCCAAGGCCATGTCTTCTGATTTCCTTTTAAGCATTTTGTAAGGCCCCAGGTGGAATTTTCAATCTGGAAGTTGTCCTTTGTTCATGTGGAATAGATGAAACGGAGATGCATTTTTTGCAGGTGGGCCAAAGTTGAGGAAATGGTATGGGGCACCTGATCTTCTGCCTAAGGATGGAGGTTCAGAAGAAGAAGACGATGAGGATGATGGATCTGAAGGTAAACGTCTAAACGACAAGTTTTTGCTAGCTTTATTGCTCAGAAACATGTTCATTGGAAGTTTGTAACTATGTAACTCTTTGGAGTATGGAGTACAGAGCAGGTACCTAGAGATGCCGTGCTTGTGACCAATGGCGACAGCGAGATTGGTCAGGTTTGTGACTACACCAACCTTCATTTATAGGGTAAATATCTTTTGAAAGTCTACAATTTACATGCACATGTTTCTGGTAAGTTTGTAAAAAAACCAAGTTTCCCAAAAGCTAGAGCTTTTAGGAATGAAAATTTTTATTATATGTTTTATATTCTAACATCTCCTCATGTGCAAACATCTACCAAGTGCGGTATATGGAATATAATTAGGGTATAAATGCCTCCAGCGAGACTAGAACCCAGAACTTTACATAACTTAGAGCTCGGATACCATGTAAGATAACCCAAGTTTCCCAAAATCTTGAGTTGTTTGGAAATAGAAATCTTTATTATATATTTTATATTCTAACAAAGTCATTATTTCTCATAATAAGAAAAAAGAAAAACAAATTGGCAACATCAAGAAATTCCTGTATGTTAAATAGAATCTTTTCCTTTTGTGCCATGAAAAAAAGAATCTGTTTCTGATTAGTTTGTGTTGGAACAGATAATCATTTTATCGTTAATTGTTAAACGAGTAAGAGTGAAGACCATCGTCAAGGATAAGAGAGCTGCAGTGGATGCCTTTGGAACTTATGTCGAGGTAACACTTTAATAAGCATCTACTACTACGTATTTCATTCAATTCCTCGTTTTTCTTACTTTGGATTAGACATAATGCTTGCTTATGTTTTTTCATTTCTTTTAGTCCATACGTGGTGATACCATCAATAAGACATCTGTAAAGAGGGCTTTGAAAGGTGTTCGTGCTATAGTCTGTCCTTCAAATGTAAGTTCTTACAAATTTCGAGTTTAAACGCATGCCACAAGAATTCTTTTTTAGCGTATTCGTTGGTTTTTTCAGGAGGGCTTTTTGTCTGAGATTGAGAGTTCGAGAGGCATACAGCACATAGTTTTGCTGTCTCAGGTGTTCACCTCAAGCTGCAAAAGAACCCTGTTGGTATATTGTGAAATACGAAATTGAGTTATAAGATGTTTTGATAAAGTTGCAGTTGGCTGTTTACAGAAGCAGCAGCGGGATCCAAGCCCTCATAAGCAGCAAAGCAAGAGAACTGGCGGAGAGAGATGAGGCAAATGTGATTAGCTCAGGCATTCCATTCACAATCATCAGAGCAGGCTCATTGGAGAATAGTCCAGGAGGAGCGCAAGGATTCAGCTTTAAAGAGGTTCTGAACTCGGTTTCTTTTCGATCCTCGCAATCAGAATGCCTATTCCATGACCAAATTAAGCTGGTGTATCCAATTTAATCATCTACACAAGTTACAACCACAAGAAGATCAGGTGTAATTTGAAACGCACATTCACAACATTTTTCACAAGTCAGCTATGCTTTCATGTCAGGGAGTAGCAGCAAAGGGAAAGTTGAGCAAAGAGGATGCAGCTTTCATTTGCGTGGAGGCCCTTGATGCAGTCCCACTGAAAGGTCTAATATTTGAGGTTAGTTACAAGACGAGGAACAAACTTTTACTAGGAAAAGTACTGAGTCACAAATTTTCAATTGTCTACACTTGGATATCCCAAAAAGTTTTATCAAAATGTCACCAAAGCTATACTGTAGGTGGCAAATGGGGAAGAGAAGGTCGCAGACTGGAAACAGTGTTTTTCATCCCTGATGGAAAATATGGGCTGAACGAGATAGCTCAAGCTGGTTCCTACTCAACCCTGCTGTGCATTTTATTGAGTTGAAATTTCAATATAATGTTTCGGGAAGTTGCAATCTTCAGCATATAGTCACACAAGAGTAGACCTCTCGGAGATTTTTTCATTGTATGCGCATTATCTTTGTTGGTTAAGTTGAAGCATTCACAACTGCATGGAAACGTTGATACCACGTAAGATAACCAAGTTTCCCAAAAGCTTGAACCGTTAGAAAACGGAAATCTTTATTCATTTATTATATATTCTAACACTGCAATGCTCCATTTCTGCAGCCATGCCTCACAAAAGTATTTTAAGGAACAAAACGACCAAACAATTTACTACTTGAGAAATCTTCACATCTACAAAGAAATTTTCAGCGAACAAAATTAATGGGATGATCACCAACATAGGTGAGATTGACATATTGCGGCAGGAGATGGTATTTGATTCGAAGGTCTTCAAATATTTTCTTCAGCTCGAATATAAGATCAGTCCTCCTATTGTTCTTCTCCCCTATGTCTTGGAAATTCATTGTGTGATTAACATATAGAGCCATTTTCATCTTGTTCGTGTTCTCAATTTCCTTTATGACCATGCTGTGATTAAAACGCCAGTGGTGAGGCTTGCTATCGATGTACCTGAGGACCCACAATATGATTTGCAAAATAAAGTGAGCAAACGAAAACTTTGCATGTACAAGCAAATTACAACAGACTTGCTACAGCAAAATACCATTTTCGAAAGAAAAGTGAGCAAAATTTACAAAAAACTTGCATATAACAAGCAAATTACTCCATCCAAAAAAACCTGGCAGCATTTGAAAATGAGTTAAATTTACTGGCCTGTAGGACCCAGAGCATTTCAAACCTCCACTTATCCCTGCATATGCACGTTCACGAGGATCTATTGGTCTGTCAAGCAATTCCAGTCACCTAATCCTGGAATCGTAATTTTTCAAATGTATCCAACTTTTTTTGGACGGAGGGAGTACGACAGATGGTATCATAAAATATTAAGCATGCATGTAGTGAAACTGTTTGTATCCTAGTAGAAAAAATAAATACATGTGTCAAAATGCATTTTCTAAAGTTGATCTTCACTAGACAAATCATCCTTGTCATATGCCTAATTATATTCATATTAGGTTGCAAACATCGATTTTGTCTTTCCTTTGCATGTTATTGAGCTAAAAGTTAAGGATCTAGAAATCATGTCATATGCTTACTTGCCTATTTAAATTGTACTCCCTCCTCCCATATTAATAGGTCCATTTGTTTTTCTTAAACAAACTAAATTAGTTTTTTAAACTGAATGGAGATGTTAATGTGGGATGGAGGGAGTATTTTCTCACTAACATCGGTTTTATGTTATCCATGAAACCTTGTTGCACTAAAATTTATGAGTGTCAAAAATTTAGAAAAAACGCTAGCAGAAATTTGAAGTCAGAAGTCCTTGGATGCAAGCCTTGGGTAAGCTATACGAATATGTATATTAAAGTATAATGAGCAATCTAAATTACTCCCTCCAGTCACTTTTAATAGCTACAGTTATTTTCAACTGAACTAAATTTTTTTAGTGTATTTGAAAAGAAATGTATCTATTAAAAGTGACCGGAGGGAGTACACAGGTATGCCAAGTGATTTTTTTCTTTTGTTGCTCTCTTTTTGACTTTTTTTTTTCCTACAAGATATGCTATGTAACTCACCAAAATGTAGTTTACCAGCTTCCATCATTAGTAAAACAACTAAGTTGTCACTTGGCTGTGCCAGTACACCCATTGTGGGAAAGAAAAAATAAAAAAGAAACCCAAAGCAAGTTCAGGCAGGCCGCCTTTCTTTTTTCAGTTTACAATGTCTTATATAAGCTAACACCAAAGCTCATCTTTTTTCCGTAAAAAAGTTAACATTGAAGAGAGGGCTTACATACAATTGACACCACATCTTTAGCATGTAGCATATGTAAGAATATAAAATTGAAAGGCAAAGTTCAAAGAAACATACATTTTTATTCGATCTTTGAGAGCCTTGATACTATCCATCGGTGTCCAAACATCTATAGAGAACTCCACTGAATCTCCCATGTTTGGACTTCTATAGAAATTGCTGATGGGCTTCATAGCCAATACTGAATTTGGATAGTAAATTTTCTCATTGTCATACCTCAAGAACACTGTGGTTAAGATGTTCATCTCTTCAACTGTCATCTACACAATTAATCACACAATTAAGAAATTTTAGAACTTGAAAGGACTAATCATAATCATAATCAAGTAGCGCCTTTTCCCAACTATTTGGGGTTGGCGACATGGTTCTTACTCCTCCATTCAGACATGTTTTGAGCTACCTATAGTAAAGTCAAATATTTTTTATTAACTCCGTCCAAGTTCTCTTTGGTCTCCCTCTCCCTTTTTTGGCATCATTTACATGCATCCCCTCTAATCTTCTCATAGGGACATCTATTGGTCTTTGCATATGCCCATACCAATACAATCTACATTCCTTCAGCTTTTCCTATAAAGGAACTGCCCCTAAAATTTCTCGAATATATCCATTTCTAATCCTATCTCTCCTAGTTATACCACTCATCCACCTTAGCATTCTCATTTCGGTTACATTCAACTTATCTATATAACTTCTATTTGGTGGCCAGCACTCTGCTCCATAGAGTATTGCAGGTCTAATGGTTGTCTTATAGAACTTGTCTTTAAACCTTTTTGGAACACGCATATAACACAACACTCCTGAGGCTGTCCTCTGTGTAATCATTGCTAAAAATAAGTAATCATTGTAAAAAGACTAATAAAGACAATATTTAGATCTAGTAAATTTAATAGAGTTTCACATGTAATCATTGCTAAAAATAAGTGAAGTTCTTCATGATATTTAATTGTAGAATTAATGTAACAACAGATATTAAAGAAACCTATTGGAAGTTACCTGCACTCCATCAATGACACAACGATCACCCACGTCAAATGGATGTGTCACAAAGACAAATATAATGGCTTCAAATATTGTTTTGCAGGTATTGCTGAACATGAAGCCTACCAACAAGAGCTGAGATGAGATAAAAACAAGCACTTTGGTTGTAGCAAATTGCATCATTAGAATCCAGACAACAATTACTATGATGATAACAAGCCCAGAAGCAAGTTTGTTTAGTTGTCTAACAGCTGTTTTGGTATCATTCAAAGAATGTGCAAGAGACTTGCGTTCCAGGTAGACCCTCACCTGAAATGAAAGACACTATTAAGGAAATACCAACTTATAAGGATGTGCACGCAAATTCCTTAATGTTAATCAGAACTTTAGAAAGAAAAAATCAGAACTTTTACATGAAACAGCTTACATGTGCTTTTCTGACATACAGTTTGCAGCTTCATTTCCAAAGTCTAATGATCGAATCAACTCCGATAAATTTGTAACTAGAGGACTTTTTTACATGATAGACTAGAGATGGATGAATCAATTCTAAGGAGTCTTTTTGCAACTTGTTACATTATTTGGCTAATTGTTAGAATCATTTGTCCAGTAGTGTCTGGAGTTAAACAGAGGCATGGTGCAATTGAAAGTTAATGACTGTATGCCCTCACTCTCTTTGCCTTCAACTTCCTCTCTTTCCCTCTGTACTTCATTTCTTCTCACTGATTTAAATTTTTATGAGTAATTTATCATTATAAATCAATTCTGAGTCCTTTCTTTTTCAAAAAAAAAAAAATGAATGTATGCCCTAGTTCTATTGTCTTTAAGTTCCTCTCTTTCCCTCTGTACTTCCTTCACCCCCGATTCTATTTTCCTTTCTCAAACCCTGATATAGATATTCTGCTCAATGGGGGACAATGCGATGATATGTGAAGACTAGGCCTATGATAAGAGAAAATAACAAAGAAATCTTACCACCCAGTTCCGCAAGGCAGATTTTTTTATCTTCTTAGTCTCTACTGCACCTTCAAATTGAGGAAGCACATTCTCCACTTCCTCCTTGCTTAAGAACCGCAGAAGATCCTCCTCATCAATATACCTGCTAAAAATAAAGTAATAAGAATGATATATATATCATTAACGGATCCTTTCAATAAAATATGCCATCACGAGCAAAAGGGGGAGATTTTCCTCACTTGCTTCCAGGCTTGGCAACATTCTTAAAAATTTGAATTGCTGCTGCTTTTGCCTCCCACTCACTACTAATCTCCTTATCTTTTTGCTCGTTTCCATCTTCGTAATCATCAACAGTGTTTGATATGGTCCACAACCCCGAGCTTGTAATCGTGTTAACTAATCTCTTCATGGTCACTGCAGAAACCTTCTCATGCTTCATTTGTTGAAGCTTTGCCACATCAATCACAGCTTGTTCCTCTGTTTCTTTCCCCTTCCTTGCACTCCTGAAACTTAATTGAATTGTACTCCGAGTACTTGTGGCTGTGCTATTCCCAATCTTTTCTGCCATTTCCATCAAAGGAGGCCCAGAAAGTGTCTGAAGAATGTACTGGTGGAGTATTGATTCCTGAATCCTATCAAAAAAAGTGGTAACGTGAAAAGAAGAAGCCAACAGCTTCACCAACAGAGTCTTTATCAGCCACAGAACTGCCCCAATGAAAAGTGTAGCAAGAATGCGCGAGACATAGTTTAAGAACTTGCTCGTCTTGTGCGACCGCTCAACTCCGCGATCAAACAAAAGAAACCATGTAAGAAGAACCAAGCCAGACCAGAGGCAAATCCGAACACTTTTCTTTATTCCATAAACGAAATAAAGCACCTTCTTCTTAAGCATGAAGTTCATCTCAATGAATAGCACTGAAATTGTTATGAGCCACGTTGTAACCAATCGGCCGCAGAAGATCACCATCACCATCAGACACCACTTCCAAATCTCCAAGCCCCAGATCACAAAATTCTGCAGTCTGTGAATGGTGAGGCTAGCTACGAGCAAGCCCATGACAGAAACCAATGCAACCCACTCCAGCAGAACCCAAAATCTCAGCCTCCTACGCCATTTTTCCCTAGTGGGTATGTACTCACGAATGATCTCTTCTTCGTCATCTTCTCCGGCCGCAGTCGGAGTTTTGGGTGTCATGGCAGTTTTAGGCTCCTTCGGAGTACCAGTGGGAGCTCTGTATGGCGAACCCGGATAAACTGAAAAGGGTGGCGACCGGCTTGCCGCCAAATGGTCGCCCACATGAGCTGAAGCAGGAAGGGGCTGCTCGACAAATCTCGACTTGGGTTTCAAAGAGACAGACCTTGCAAAGGAGCGTCGCCTGGTAAGTGTCTCTGATGCGGGTCTTGGAGGCTTGTTGGCAGTTGGAGTGACCTTGGGAGTACTCTCAGGTGAAGGGCTGTTGATGACTGAGGAGATTTGGACACTTGTTGGTCTCAGCTGGTCGAGGTGCGGAAACATACCAGAGTCCTTTTCTTCCTTCTGAAGCTGTTTGGGCGGAGAGGCGGAGGATCGTGGGTCTGTAGACAAATTTGAATTTCTCTTCTTCGAATCTTCTTCCGATGGTATTACTAACACAAACTCTCCCTTCTCCGCTTTTGGTAGAGGATTACCACCCGAATCCATGGCAAAAATCCTAGCCTTTTCAAAGAATCAAAATTACTGCTTCAGATAAGCAAAACAGGATAACAATGGAAAGCAACACCACAGTAGTTGGTACACTGCATTGTCTGAGAGGATTTTTCAGAAGAATGATGAGAAATACTTCCCAGTTTAAGGGTTAGGTAAGGGTCAAAAGGAGTTAAAATAATGGAAGCTTGGACAAGGAAACCCAGCAAGCTCATCTCTTTTAAATTACCAAAAAAAAAAGTGAAATCTGAGCTTTGAATGCAAAAAGCACGTGAGAATGATCTTCAGGTTAGTGGGAGTTTGAAAGCGACGATCTAAATAGGGAAAACCACGTCATGAGGACTAGTGATTTCAGCAAATAGAAGCAACACGCTTTTGGCGAAAAAGAAGACGAAGAAACACACGAGCAAAATGGAAAGTTAGCAAAGTACAAAAGCAACATGAAACGTTAAAAATAAGGAAATCAGAAGTCGGAAAGAATCAAGTTTCACATCCGACAAGGAGAAGCAGCTTGCGAGCAACCGGGGATCATCATATCGACCACAGCCAACGCCCAGCACCAGCGGAAAGTGGAAGCAGGAGCTTGCTTGTCGAATGAAAACTTCCCTTCCTAAACTGAACTCCTAAACTGATTTTAGTCCCGAGAACTACCCTGACACTGCACTGGAGCTCTTTCGCCTAGACTCGCATATGGTCCAAGGGGCCTGTCCGTCTTTTACAGTAGAGAAATAAAAAAGTTATTGGTTGCACTTTGCAGCAGTTCTTTTGCCTTTTCGGGACAAGGGTGCGGCAGCAGTCGCTGTTGGAAACGTTTTTTTTACAAAAAAAGGCAATGTCCATGCCTCCAATATGCTGCGGCTGCCGGCTAGCCACATGGTCCATGGCCGCTTTATCCCTCATGAGTATTTGTTTTTTTTGGACCGCCCACGTTTGCTCTTACCGTTTACTCCACAACACCGGTGTTTCAGGATCTCTTTTTGTTTTTTAATACAAGAAATAGCACATATGAAAAAATTATAGGATTAAAATAATATTTTCTCTGTTTTAAAATATTATATATATTTAAAAATATTTATTATTTCAAAATATTGAATATATTTTATCAAATCATATGACTTCCTCTTTCTAAAATTAGAGAAGACTTTGCATGATTGATTTGAACTTGGTTTGTGACCAAGCATATGAGTTGGACGGGACTTTTTTGTGGGCTTTATGGTCTAATAAAAATGAGAATTTTCTTAAATATAGATAATATTTTCGAACGAAAAAAAATATGGTGGAAGAAGTTGATTTTTTTTTTACTGCAAAAGCTGTTAAGACTTGCAATAATATGGAATAAAAATAAAAGGTGAGTAGTTCACTACACTGCACGGCGCGTAGGGCACATACTATTCCCTTACTCGCCGCCTACCTAATAATTTCTCACCTTCTTTTAGCCAGCCCGCCCCCTTCATCCAACAGTAGGTGGGCTCCCTTAAACATGGGTGGCTCTTTTCTTTCTTTTTTTTAAATGAGGGTGGCTCTTTTCTTGGAGAATTACGATAGCAATTTCATTCGTGACAACCAGCTCTGATGTATGACCGGTCATGGAAAAGGGCATGAACTTTGTCCAGATTTGACGAATAGTTTGGGAAAAAGCATCTTTGTTGGAGTGGTTACGCTGAAGTTTGGAAGTAATGACCAAACATGACACAATCACGCAAAAGAAAGTTATACTCACTACTAGTAGGGAAAAGCTTTCATGAACTAATTATAAACTTGAACCGTTGAATCTTAATCTGAAGGATTCAGAGGCAGATAATGATTTACACTTACCTGCCTGCTGATTTGATACCCGCCGTCAAGTTAAAATCCGACGGCTCAAGATGATTTGGCTCATGCAAGATGCATGAAACTTGTCTTATGTATATTGGACTCCTATTAATATACTCCATTGAATTATATTTCTAGTTTATTTTAAAAAGTTAAATAGAAGTCTTAAATATTCGACAGAGAGAGTATATTAATCATTAAATTAACAAAGTAAGTTTTAAAGGCTCAAATGGCGAAGACTCCCTTTTTTACCTCTGGTGGGAACTGCGGGAAACGAGTGGTTGGATGTCAATGGCTGTTTACTAAGAAGCATTTACCACATAGTTCAATTGAAAGGTACAAACAAAGCTGCACGAGGAAGCCCCATGCAAAGAGATATCCAGCTCAGTCCTCAAATTATTATGAAAAATGTTTTTCATCAAATCGTGACCATTGCGCATATAGTGTACTAACAGTAGATGGAATTATCTATGGAAATTTATTAAATAATATATAATAAAATAAATAATAACTGATCATAAAAGAAAGTTATTTTCTGATCCGGTTATTTAACACGGCATGTAAGCACTAGCATAGCGTTGGCCCTGCGCAGTCTTTTTTTATACCCTGAACCGAAAGGCATCGCTGATGCCTTCCCCTTATAATGAGAGAAGACGTCGCTTCAACTGACGTCTTATATTTTGTTAGTTTTTTTATAAATACATCACTAAAACCAATGCCTTCCTCTTGTAATGTGGAAAAGTATCGTTTTAACTGATGTCTTAAATTTTGTTAATTTTTTTAGAAATGTGTCATCCAGAATGACGTTTTACGTATCTTAACAGAAAAAACTCGTCAAAAAATTCTATACTTTAAAGACGTGGTTTGAAATGATGTCTTACCCTTATGTGCTTTGAAATCGTCGTTTAAAGTGGCGCCTTCATCTTTTGTACTACAAAGACAATGATATTGTAACACCCGAAAAATCGGTATGTTTATTGAAAACTGCTATTTTAAGAAACTGGTTTACAATAGGAAAGTCTTCATACCTGTTGTGATTTTTGGTCTGGTATATCAATTTGGTATGTGGAGTTTTATTTTGATGCTTGTTGGTCGATGGGATTGATTAACCAGATTAGGCAGGTTCCTCGAGCGCGAGGACTAGACCTGGCGCTGGGACTCGTATGACGCCAGGGGCTGGATGCACGTGACACCAAGGCCACTTGAGTGCCAGATCAGGGCTAGACACACGTGTGATTACACTTGTGGTGGTGTCGAGATGGACGTGTTGCTAGGTACAGGACCCGTGCATGGTGGAGCGACGCATCGCGTGCGCGAGACATCAGGACCGTTCATCTGAGAACCTTCTTGTAAGACGCAGAAGGACTAAGAGCTAGAGCCACGTGGACTCTATGCTTAGTGCGTCATTCTTATGGATGACGTGGTCTACCCCTGGGCCCACGACTTGGAGGACCAAATCGTGGGGAGCAATTTGAATTGCAACCCCCTATTTTGTAATTAATGGATTTTAATTATAATTAAATATTTAATTAGCCTTATTGTGGCAATCATGGGAGATAATTGGGATGCCCATTGAGAAGGCAGACTTGGCCCTTCCATGCTTATGGATGACGCCAAGTTGGAGATTGAATCAAATCATTTTTTATTGGCACCTAATTGGGAAGTTAAGGAAGGGATTTGGTAACTACTTGATTTGAGATAAATCCCTACCTTAATGCTATTAAAAAGAAAAATAACAAATTTTTGGCTAAGAGGGGATCTCATCCGGGTTGATTTGGAAGGGCTGGAGTTATCTTTGGCCCTTGGATGAAGAGGAGATGGACGGTGGAGATGGAGTACATAGCTTATATAAGCCATGCAAAGGGAGGGCCGGCCATCCTTTTGGAATCGGCAGCCCTTCCCTTGGGTTTTATGTTTCTCTCCTCTCCCATCACGTTCTCCCCTTCTCCTACAACCAGCAGAGGCCTCCATTGGTGAGAAAGTGGTGGTTTGGTGGTTCGATTCGCGTAGAGTTCGCAAAGGATTGGATTAAGGTGCGAACCGGTTGACGTGCAACTAGTATCGGTTCGTAAGGTAAGATACTCTTTTTCTCACAACATGTATATACCAAGGTTTTGATCTTTACATGTAGAATCACGTTCTGTTGTTATGGTTGGCTTATTGAATGATGTACACCGATTGATTCATAATGTGATCATCCCATGCACAAGCCGATCAAGACATCCCTGATGTATGCTATCCTTTTGGCTATCTTGTTCATGTATTTGTTGTCCATAATTACATGTCAGTATCTGTTTCAAGTGGCTTAAGGGTCTGGTTGCAAAAGTCATCCACTTTCTTGATATTTGTTAATGGATTCCATGCTATCTCATGCCATGACCTAGATGATCCTATATTGATGTATTCCATAAAATTTTAATACAAAAAGCAGCAAGCTTTCTGAGTTGATCTTGTTGGTTTTTATACGTCCTTATAAGTCATATTCAGTATTATGTGGTTTAGTAATGCGTCTTGTGAAAGTTATCCACTTTAAGTCATATACATCTAAACTGATATGGTATATCGAATAGGATAATTTAAAAGAGACAAATAAGAAGACTCGTGTTATGAAAGTATAAACCTTATGGGTCATGACTCGTGGAACTCAAAGACCTCAGTCAATGGGTCTGACCAGGAGCCGAGGTGTCCTGGAAAAGTTGTCCAGTTTGCGGGTTAATGATCTAATAAGGGTAAGTTATAAAACAGTTTTAATAAGAAATTAATATACAAGTTAAGACCTAACTAAGGGACTGATAAGAAGTTAGTAAATGCCTAAGATGATAGTGTATTAAGTCTAGATGACCTTGGTTAATGTTAGAACAAGTAATAACTGATAGAAATTGGGTTAATCCTAAGTATAGTATTCTCGGCCAGGAATGATCCTGCGCCAAGAAACTGTGTTAGTAAATACATAACTAAATACATAAAATTCAAAAAATTATGCCGTAAATTGGGTAATAATCTGCAGACATAGGGCTGTTTGTCATAAAAATTTCAGAGACAAACAAATTGTGTACAGACTGTGTTGAATCCAGAAATTGGGCTGTTGTGTACATAACGGTGTCCATTCGCGGAACATAAGTTATACACTACGTTATATAATATAATATATGTAACACAAGGAGGGTATTACTGACAAAAAAAATCCAAAGGGATAGGTTGATAGTATCAAGTAATCGGTAACTCAATCTATTAAGAACATCATGGTCACTGAGTCTTTCCTTGCAGTTCCTAACATCGCACATCTCTTACACCTTGAAGCCTTAATTCGAGGTTAGGGTTTATCCTCTTAAACACTACCATTAAGTTATATGAGACACTTCATTTTCAGAGTCTCGAGAACCATGGATGGTCTTGATTGGAATAGTGCAAGGTGAAGGTATCGAACGAGTCTCTACCGAAGAGTTTCGGTTTCGAGTCAACCTGTGCTTAAGCACAGACCAGTTTCTTGATTCAAGTCTTGTCAGTCAATCCTTCTGAATGCTGAGAATTTCAGTGTACTCCTTTGAGAGTCTGATCTCTGAAATTGATCTTATGAGTCTCGTCATGAGAGCACCCTTATTAGGGTTAGACTGATCCAGTTCTACATAAACTATCTCTCCACTAAGAGTTTTGTTGAACACTCTTAGATTGGATCATAGTATGTTCACGAGCCATAGCCAGACCCGTGGTGGTCTAAGATATTTATGAACCCCTGTAGTTCAGCCGATAACGGCAATGCGTACGCTTTAGATTGTACGACATTACGGAATGTCTGCAATCTCCGCCCATTGTGCCTATAAGCACCGATGGGGCCAGTATCCCTAGAAGCATGGCTGGGTTCCTCTGAAGAACCTCTAGGATGTTCTAGTATTGAAGTCCATAGGGGAAGTGGACTGAGCAGAGAGCAGAAATTGATTTCTCTGACACTTTGGTTGTCCGGAGCAGATATTTTTGTTTACCTCCTTACTATTTGGAAGTCTGGAGCCTTATTGATACTTTGATTTTGTTCATCCTCGATCAGTGAGAGTTTCGAGTGATGTGTCATCTTCAGGTAAGTGAATCTTGTTTGTATTAGTCCGGAGTTGTTGGACCTTTTATTATCGAGTCGTTTTATTTCCATTTCTGTTGTGAGTTTTTCTGGTATCCTACTGAGTATTTTCTCTCGAATACTCACACATCCTCTGATGCAGAGATTAAGGTGGAAGAGAAGTGATCAGTGTTTCTTCGATGCGGAGGTTGGTGATCTCAAAGACTGGAAGATTAGATGGCATTTATTTTTGTTTCTTTTATTGAGGATGTTGTTTTTTTTGTGGCCTGTGTGCCATTTATTTATTTACTTTTGTGAGAACCTTTAAATTATTGTAATAAGACAACTGCTCTTTACTTAGTTATTTTATATCAATATACGTGAATATTATTTATGTCTTATCGATCCTGCCAAACCCATTTATACTTAATGGTAAGGTCGATGAACGAGTATTCGGTCCGTCCCGGTTTCTACTCCACCGATCATTATTGGTGTAACGCTTCCGCGTGTTATTGGAGTTTGAAAAATCTGGGCGTGACAGATATAACTTGCATATTTTAAAAAAACCTGTTAACATCGTTGGCTTTGCAGTAAAAAAGATGAATGCACCACTTTAAACTATGCCGTCAAAGCACATAAAGATAAAACACAATTTCAAATGACATCTTCAAAGTATAACTTTTTGGATGAATTTTTTTCCTGTTAAGATACGTTAAAACGTCATTCCGGATCACACATTTAAAAAAAAAATTAACAAAATATAAGACGTCAGTTGAAACGACACATTTCTTCGTTACAAAACAAAGGCATCGTTTCAAGTGTCACATTCTCAAAAAACTGCAAAATGTAAGGCGTAATTTGAAACTACGTATTTCCTCACTATGAGAGGAAAGCGTCAGTTCCAATGATGCCTTTCTAAAAAAACTAACAAAATATAAGGCATTATCTAAAACGACACCTTCTCTCATTACCAGGGGAAAGCATCGCTTCCGCTGACGCCTTTCGGGTCAGGGTAAAAAAAAAAGGAATGCATAGGGTCAATGCCACGCTAGCGCCTTCATGGTATGTTAGATAATCGGATCAGAAAATAACTTTCCCTATTTCTTAATCGGTTATTTTTTATTTTATTATATATTATATACTCTTCAGTAAATTTCCTAACTATCTATTGGAACTCATGTACCAGTGTAGTACGTGGGGGAATACGTCGATTCCTTGTGTTAGTACCCTTTGTGGTTTGGTCAGTGTCGTCGGTAATTGCCTTGAGCAGTTGAAGCAAAAAAAAATCATCATTGTTAGGGGAATGCCTCATTGATGGAAACCTTAGCCAGTGATGAGTCAAACAAGGCAATGGTGTTAGTCAAAACAATAGCCCCTTTCTATTTTCATGAAAGAGTGTTCCGAAGAAGAGGGGGGGGGGGGGGGTGGAGGAGGAGGCTTAGAAAGAGAGGAAAGGGCCTCGCGGGGTAATCATCATTTCTTTTTTTCAAAATTATGTTATCCTGCATAACTAATCTCTATATTATATATGAGTTCGGTTTACACGAGACATGTCTCATGTAGTTTGCATGAACTAAGTCATATTGAACCGTCGGATTTTGACCCAAAGGTGGGTGTTAAATCAGTGGGCAAGTGAGTGTGAATAATCACATGCCCCTAGAGCCATCAGATCAAGATCCAACGGTTAAAAGTTATTCAAGCTTATGCAAACCACATTAGACCCGTCTATTTTTTCCCTTCCGGCTAGTTTATATGAGATCATTCTCGTATAGTTTGCACAAGTTAAATCATATCCATCTGTTAGATCAAAACACTGGGTATGTAAGTGTGAATCATCACAGCCGTTAGATTGCTCATGCAAGTTATATGATAATGATCTCAATTAAACTTTTACCTATATATATAGATTGGTTTACATGAGAATTAGATTTTGATCTGATGGCTCAAAATAACTCGGGCTCATGCAAGCTATATGAAAACGATCTCATTTAAACATTTTTTTCTCTTTCTCTCTATATATATAAGATCACTTTATATCTCTATATATAAGATCATTTTATATGAGATTGTTCTCACAATGGGCACTAGAAGAATCTTTTCGATCATTAGATTTCAATCCGATGGTAGGTATCAAATCAGTGGGTGGGTGGGTGAGTGTGAACCATCATTCAATCTTATAGCCGTCAGATCAATATCCAAAGCCATGACTTGAACTGGCATATATATAAAGGTTTACATGAGACCAGTTTCATGCAACTTGTATGAGCCGAGTCATCTTGTGCCGTCAGAATTTAACCCGATGGTTGATGTCAAATCAATGGTCAGGCAAGAGTAAACTACACTTGCCCCCAAGTACCATAAGATCAAGATCTGATGGTTAGAGATTACTTGAACTCATGCAAAAAGTATGAGTCAAGTCTCATGTAAATTTTTCTTATATATATATATAGAGAGAGAGAGAGAGAGAGAGAGATGAGTTTACATGAGATCGTTCTCATATAAGGAGCATGAGGTCAATCTTTATTGCCGTTAGATTTTGATCGGAGGGTGGATATCAAATCAGTGAGTAGGTGAGTGTGTCACATCAAGGAGTGGGTGAGATCATTATGGATATTTGTAGCCGTCAGATCAAGATCCAATGACTACGATTCAAAGTGGCCTCATATAAGCAATATGAGAGCGATCTCATTTAAACTTTTTTCATATATATATATAAATAACCTCCTCTAAGTCATGTGAACGGATGGCTTGCTATGTGCCAACGCTTATAAATAAGACAAATGCTTTTCTCCCGCTTTTATTTTCTTGGCTACCTCACGTGCCCCCTCATGAACTCTGTGACCAGAAACGCGTTTAAAATGCGTATAAAACGCGTTTTACGCGTTTCAGCCACTCAGCCGTAAAACTCCCCGTTTAAAACGGAAAAACGTGTTTTTTTCGAAATAAACGCGTTTTATCCTGATAAACGTGTTTAAACACGTAAAACACGTTTTTTATTTAAAGTGCAACTCATTTTTTAAATGTGCAACTTTGCAATATATTATTATTTAACATTTATACCTATTATATTAATTTTTAATTTTTATTATTTTTCCATTTTTTTTACGTTATTTTTCCGTATATTCTGTTTTCTGCCGTATTGTTCCGTACGCTTACCTCGCCGTTTTATTGCCGTACCCGTGCTTTGTCACTTAGCTCATGAAAATGCTGCGGGCAGGTGATTCAAATTCATGTGCCTCCTGTATTAACGTGTGTCACTAAAACAAATCCAATGGCCCGCAATGCCTCAGTTAGCGCACACCCCTCCCGATTTGTAAACGGAACTAAAAAGTACTCCGTATTAACGTTCAAACGGGATGACACATTTGCGGCATTTGGCATGCCCCCCGCAAGGGGTGAGCGGATGCAGGCCACGGAGCCGGGTCCATAGTCACGGACTTCAAGTGGTGAACTGAAATTCAGCATATAAATCTTTTCGATTCCGTACAGTGCAAACCAGTAGTGCGCAGTAAACGAGTTGCGGCCTGCGGGGGAAAAGGGATAGCAGCAGCTCTTGCTACTCCGAGCTCGGAACAAGTTGATCCATTTTTCAAATGCCCTCAGTAACCCTAATCTTCATCGAATTCTTCAATTCTGTCATTCCAAGTCTAGAAGGAAGTCGATTGTGTGTTCTTGTTTCAGCTCTGTCAGTCCAATCACTTCTTCACTTTCTGGAATTTCGATAATTTTCTGATTTCTGGTGAGTTGGTCTCCCCAGTGTTTTCGTTAATATGGAAAGATTGAATCGCTGACAGCTCTTAACTGATATGGTGAGTGGCTCTTGTTTCCATTTGCTATTTACTGTATTCAATTTCTGCAAAAAATGTAAATGTACTGTATTCAATTATTCTTCTGTTATTTTGTATTATTGGCAGTCTGGGTACTTTTTTGGTTAGCTTAGGTTGCTGATTTGGTGGCGGGAAATGGTATAACTTTGCTGCGGTCTAGGGAAGTCAGGAATTTAGGTTTCCGAGTTTCGACGATGTAAATTACAGTTCATGCCTTTGATTACTTCATTATTGTTTTCCTGTAAGAATCTCTACTATAATCATTGCTAAATGTTTGGTAGTTGTGAACTAGAAATGGAAGCTAATGTTAATCTTCTCTCATTCAGTTAGTAATGTTTGTTTCGTTTTCTGCTTATTTTCTTTCTTATATGTTAAAAAATCATTGTCAATTTGCAGCTTGTCCAGTAATCAGTTTGCATGGTAGTGAACTTATTATGGAAACTCTGCCCTACAGACAAACAAACGATGCAAAACCTTTCATGGAGGCTTCTGATGGAAAATCTCTCTCTTTGCCTCAGCAAGTTGCTGATCCTGTTGTTTATAAACTTGTCCGGGTAGTGCTTCCGAATGTGTTTTTTTTAATACAATTTCTTTCATATTTAATGTTGAATGAACGACCCATCAACAACAAAAAAATGTGATATTCTGACTGACATTGAATATTAATCTCTGTCCTTTCTGGGGTATTGTTTACTATTGTAGCATGTTTTAAGCTTCACTACTGAGTCACTCTGGCAGAGTGGCGGAACTAAAATAACAGGCTGTTATAAATACGGAGGCCTTTCCTATCTTGATCTAACAATTACCTCATTACAAGCTTAAGAAATTGTGGTTTATTACCTTATTTCTTTAGAATGTGATAATACATATCGTGGGCATAATTATGACATGTATTGGTCATTGTTAACCAAGTGCAATGTAGTGATTAATGCTTGGATGTTCATAGGTTGAAGGGGATGGGAGACTAATTCCTGCAACTAATGATGAGCTCATGGAGGTTGAGGATTTGCTTGAGGATGAGAAGGGTGAACTATCTCCAAATGAAGAACTTGGAGATCTCAAAGGGTGTGTTATTAATGATCTAGTCTCATCAAGAACTGCCGATCCAGATGCTTCGGAAGGTTAGTTGGTGTATTTATCACGAGTGCTTATTTGTCTGTCACATGTTTAGATGAACAATCATGCGGTTTTTACAGTAATTAATGAGGACATGACGATATACTCCCTCTGTCATGTTAATAATAATTCTGGACGGTCTAACTAAATACATTTTAATCATTTATGTTGTCAGGTTCTCAGGAATCAGAAGTGGATGCAGAGAATTTGAAGGTGCTTGACTATATTTTCTGCCCAGGCCTTGCTTTTAGTCTTGTTTATGACCATCTTTGGTTTTTCCTTGTTCTTTTGCCAATGTATTCAGTCTTTTATTTCATGACTTGCTTCTGTTGAAATCTTAAGTTGATTAGAAGTCCTTCTGTACCTCACCATGCTATCTATGTAAGGCTGAGATATTTTTCACTTTCTAAGATGTTCAAATTTTGCGAGAATACTGTTTGAAGGAAACTCAGTAGTCTATACTGTGTATTTGATTGCAAAAAGGTTTGTGGGTAGTGGCTTGACCTTGGTCCAACATGGTTGGCAAGAAACAAAAGTGCCATACCAGAAGATCCTTTAAATAAAAAAAGTGTGACCTGCATAACAGTCCCGAAATAATGAATCAGTTTTGCAACCGTAATCATTATTGTGTAAGCTTGTTGTGACCCGTAAGGATCACAAGTACTGGAATCCGCAAAGAGGAGAAGAAGAGATTTGAGAGGGAAGGAATAGTTCTTAATATTGCATACCCAGAAGGAGGAGGACGTCCTCCTTATAAGGAAGGAGAGGCGCGTCTTCCAAGACTGATTACAAGATGTGACTTTTCATATTCCTAGACTGACTTTTCATCTTCCTAGACTGATTACAACATTCCTGACCTTTCATATTCCTAGACTGACTCTTCATCTTCCTAGACTGATTACAACATTCTACCACGCTCCGCTGCAGCCTTGTCCTCAAGGCGTCCATGATGGAAATCGTGCCAGAAAGTCATCCTCGAGGAGCCAGGTTGCATCTTCTAATGGCTGACCCTGCCAAGCGACTAACACCTCCGTCACAATGCGGCCCGAACGACGAACACGGCGGCGATCGATAATAAATGCAGGGGATGGAACTTCCGAAGCCGCTGGTTCAATGAGTGGAACAGGTGCAACGTTAGCCACAGAAAGGGGATCACCCATAAACTGACGGAGACGAGACACATGGAACACCGGATGTACCAAGGAGCCCGGTGGCAAAGCAAGACGATACGCCACCGGCCTAATGCGCTCAATCACTTCATAAGGTCCATGATAACGATGGGCCAGTTTGCTGTTGTCAATAGAAGCTAAGGAAGTTTGGCGCAAGGGCATAAGGGACACATAGACCAGTGAGCCCACCTGAAATACGCGATCAGTATGGTGGCGATCATAAACCTGTTTCATACGATTCTGAGCCGATTGTAAGTTGTGCCGAAGTTGCCGCAACACCTCATCACGAGTTTGAAGCATATAATCCACTTCAGCAATAGCTGAACGATGGGGAACATAAGAAAGGACCGTCGGCGGAGGACGACCGTACACAACCTCGAAGGGAGTAAAGCCCGCACGAGTATGGTAGGCGGTGTTGTAGGACCACTCAGCCCACGGTAGGAGCTGAAGCCAACGGCGGGGTTGATCGCCCACGAAACACCTCAAATACTGCTCTAAACAGCGATTCACCACCTCCGTTTGCCCATCTGTCTGTGGATGGTAGGTTGTACTCATATGTAATTGCGTACCTTGGAGAGCAAAGAATTCACGCCAGAAATTAGACAAGAAGACACGGTCGCGGTCGGACACAATGGTCTTGGGCATACCATGGAGCTTAGCGACCTCGCGCACATAGACCTCCGCAACCGTACGAGCCGTAAAAGGATGGCTCAAGGCACAAAAGTGAGCATATTTCGATAGCCGGTCAACAACTACCAAGATGACAGATTTGCCCTGAACGAGTGGTAAAGCTTCAATGAAATCCATAGAAACATCCTCCCAAATATTAGCCGGAATAGGTAATGGCTGAAGAAGGCCGGCAGGAGACGTGGTCATGGACTTGGAACGTTGGCAAATATCACAAGTGGATACATAATCCTGCACGGCACGACGTAGCCCTTTCCACAGAAAACTCTGGCTCACCCTCTTATATGTGCGAAATGATCCCTCATGGCCTGCACTGGGTGTGTCATGGAAATGTGAAATGATGCGTCGACGCAAGTCAGCATAATTGGGCACCCACAAGCGATCCTTCCAAAATAACAGGTTATGCCGCCACACATAGGGGGATTCAGCGGCTGGTTGAGCTTGGATACGACGGACCAACTCCTTGGTGGGCGGGTCCTCCGCGTATGCTTGTTGAAGGTTCGGAATGAACGGACAAGTGGGGCCGGATAAGACCATACAAGAGTCTGGCATGGGCCGTCGAGAGAGTGCATCTGCAACAGTGTTCTCGGCTCCTTTCTTATAAATAATCTCATAATCATAACCCAACAGCTTGCAGACCCATCGTTGCTGGGCCGGAGTAGACACCCTTTGCTCTAAGAAATATTTCAGAGGTTGATGGTCGGTCCGTATGGTAAACCGCCGGCCCAACAAATATGGGCGCCATTTGGTCACAGCATGAATAATGGCTAACATCTCCCGTTCATAGGCCGATAAGGAAAGAGTGCGGCCCGACAAAGCTTTGCTCAGAAAAGCAATTGGACGGTCCTGTTGCAAGAGGACGGCCCCAAGACCAGTACCAGAAGCATCAGTCTCCACCACAAACGGAAGATTGAAGTTAGGAAGTCCCAATACTGGCGCATGGGCCATAGCCTGTTTGAGTCGGTCGAAGGCCATTTGTGCCTCATTGGTCCAGTTGAAGGCACCCTTCTTTAACAAAGCCGTGAGTGGTACTGCAATAGTTCCATAGTGACTAATAAAACGGCGATAATAGCCCGTCAGCCCTAAGAAGCCGCGCAACGCCTTGACGCACTTGGGAGCCGGCCAGGATAACATGGTGGCTACTTTGGAAGGGTCTGTGGTGACACCGTCACATGAGATGATATGACCAAGGTATTCCACCTGAGAACTGCCAAACGAACACTTCGAACGTTTTAGAAATAAAGAATTAGCTCTTAGGAGCGAGAAGACCGACCTGAGGTGACCCAAATGCTCCTCCCAAGTTCTGCTGTAGATAAGAATGTCGTCGAAGAATACCAATACAAACTGTCGGAGAAATGGCCGGAAAATGTCATTCATCAAACTCTGGAAAGTGGCGGGGGCATTGGTCAGCCCAAATGGCATTACCAAAAATTCGAAGTGGCCATCATGGGTTCGGAACGCAGTTTTGTGCGCATCCGAAACCTGCATCCTGATTTGGTGATACCCAGAACGCAAGTCAAGCTTGCTAAAGACCTGTGCGCTTGCTAATTCGTCAAGCAATTCTTCAATCACCGGAATGGGGTATTTGTCTTTGACGGTAATAGCATTCAGGGCGCGATAATCCACGCAGAAGCGCCAGGTGCCGTCTTTCTTACGCACAAGTAAAACTGGTGAAGAAAAGGAACTGTTGCTGGGACGAATAATACCTGTGGTCAGCATATCTCCCACCACCCGCTCGATCTCAGCCTTCTGAATGTGGGGGTAGCGGTATGGCCGGATGTTCATCGGCTGAGCCCCTGGAACCAGAGGAATGTGATGGTCATGGGCCCGCTGGGGAGGAAGGCCGGTGGGCTCAGAGAAGATATCCGCATGTTCCTCCAGGAGTATACGCATGTCCGGAGGAAGTTCCCCTTGCTCCACATCCCCCATTGATCGCTGTTGTAGAAACATACATTGAGGTGTGAACCGTCTGAAGGAGTCTACGGCCTGGGCTGAGTGAAGGGTGCCGGGCTGGGTTCCCCGTATACAGACCCTTTTCCCTTTGACGTCAAAGTCCATGGTTAGCTCGCGGAAGTTCCACATTACATCGCCCAATTCTTGGAGCCATTGCATGCCTAACACCACATCCGCTCCTTTGGTTGGAAGGAGAAACAGGTCGGTGGTAAAGGTATGCTCTTGAATGGTGAGGGAGGCTTGAGCACACACACCCGAGCTTCGGAGATGTTTGCCATCGCCAATAAGGACATCAAATGGGGTGGCGTCAGAAACATAGCAACCCAGTCGATGAGTCACCCTGTCATTAATGAAATTATGTGTCGAACCACTGTCAATCAGAATTGCCACTGGCTGTCGTTTTAACATGCCCTGCACACGCATGGTGCGTGGAGTAAAAGTGCCGGAATACGCGTGCACCAAGATCTCTGGCTGGAATGAGTCACATACAGGGGTGAAGTCCTCAGCCGGAGTAGGTTCCTCTTCCTCAACCTCCTCAATAAGTAAGCTGCCCCGAGCCGCACATTGATGGCCCTGGACATACTTTTCATCGCAGTTGAAACATAGGCCCTTGGCCCTCCGATCTGCCATTTGAGCTTGGGTTAAGCGGCGAATAGGAGTGGGAATGGAGCCTGACAAGGGGGTCCGGTTGGGACTGGCGCCGACAACAGGAGCCGCTGACGATGAGGGTTGACTAAGTGGCCATGGGCTCCAGGCCCCTCGCCCTCCGCGCTTCTGACGACCCAATTTCTCTTCCTCAATTCGGGCATGCCGCACCACATCCCGCATTGTGTGGCAAGGAAAATGGCGCATTTCATCCGCTATCTCAGGCTTCAATCCGCGCTTGAATGTACCGACTAATGCCGCCACCGGCCAATCCGGTAACCTGTTAGCAATTTTCATGAATTCCGAGTAATATGCCCTTACCGAAGTTGTTTGTTTCAAGGTGGACAGCATCTCATTGAAGTCTTGGAACTCGTTCGGTCCGAATTGAATACACAGTTCGTCAGAGAAAGACACCCATGTGGGAAAGCGGATCTCCTTTTCGAACGCTTGATACCATATGGAGGCATCACCATCCAGGTGGAACGCTGCCACTCGTAAGCGTTCCTCATCCGAGTAGGTGCCTTGGTAGGAGAAAAATTTGTCAGCTTTATAGAGCCATTCAACAGGGTCGTCTTCTCCATTGTACCGAGGAAACTGCAAGCGAGCCAATCGGGGCTCGGTGCTGTTCCGTTGGCCTCCGCGAGGCATCTGGGGTTCGTCCCAAGCATCGTCCAACTTGTCATGCAAGGCCCTGTCACAGTTGTTCATTGTAGCATTTCGTCGAACACCTTGCGTATCCTTTGTGGTGGCGCTTTGGCGCCCTCCTTCGGCGTTGGAGTTGAGTGAGCCCAACTGAATCCCATAAGGTAGGGACTGTCCGCTGGCCTTGCCGAGCAGAGAGGCTCCCATGCCAGGGAATCCATCTTGGCGGCTGGAGCTGCCCATCTCTCGTGGTGGTGGAGTCACGGCGGCTGATTTGAGCGGCTGAGAAGGAGCCTGAGCAAGCTTAATCTCCCCGAGCTCCTTTTGAATCTCCGTTAGGACGGACAGCAAGGCAGCCTGGGTAGGATCGGGATTAGCTTTTGGGCTCGCAGGATCCTTGGCGATCTCCGGCTCCGGTGGAGCTTCTTGAGTCATTGTGGGTGGCTTGCGAGGAGGCATGAATTCCCGTGGATCAACGCCCTGATACCAATGTTGTGACCCGTAAGGATCACAAGTACTGGAATCCGCAAAGAGGAGAAAAAGAGATTTGAGAGGGAAGGAATAGTTCTTAATATTGCATACCCAGAAGGAGGAGGACGTCCTCCTTATAAGGAAGGAGAGGCGCGTCTTCCAAGACTGATTACAAGATGTGACTTTTCATCTTCCTAGACTGACTTTTCATCTTCCTAGACTGATTACAACATTCTTGACCTTTCATATTCCTAGACTGACTCTTCATCTTCCTAGACTGATTACAACAAAGCTTTACAGGGAGGAGTTGGAGAAATCACAATCTGCTTCTGGATCAGCTCAAAGTAGCTTCAGTCTCGCAATTTAGTTCTAGAATGAAAGTGTTGTGGCTTTGAGGGAAGTGGTTTCAGCCACCAAAACCGACCTCAATAATGCATGCACATCCATTGATCAAGGAAACTACTTTCGGATCTCAATAAACTTTCCTAAATGTCTTATACAAGAATATATTATTTTGAAAAGCGAAATAAGCCTTTGAACTAGAATGCCTGTTTAGAATTATTTTTCAAGGTAGACAATTGCTGATAAACTAACAGAATGGCTATTCAGATAAAAAATATTTGCATTACATTCTTTTCGATGGATGCAGTAAGTGTATGCGTTTAATTTAGGTAATGTGTTTTAGGTAGTTGTTTTTGTCATTTTTACTTGGAACAAAAGATAGTTTGACATTGCAAATAGGTAGCTTGATTCAGCTCTTCCTATTTGTATTCAAGAAATTGGAAGCTGATTTTGAGTGTTCTGTAATAGGGTGATCTTGTGAACTAGGATATGAGAAGTCTTTTAAAACTATTATCTGAAAGCAAACTGGAGCTTGTTATGGTGGTGGAGATATATATGATTGGATGAGTGCTTTTACTGAATACTGGTGGTTATTCACTTAAACATTGATTATTTTGACGTTTTCATCATTAGTGACCACTTTTAGGAGAATTACAAAAAAAAAAGTTCACTTTTGAGTGTCTTTTTTTAATAGTTCATCCATTTTTAGTGCGAAACTTGTGGTGTTGTTTGCTTATGATGTGTTTATTTGGATAAAACAATATTTTGCCGTCCCCCAGTTGTGAAGGAAATGTCGGGTCGGACTAAGAAAATTGGACTGTCATCAGATACCATTACACCGCTTCTCCAATTTTCTCCGGACAAAAGCTTTGATGCCTTCGACCTCATTATCTCGTTATCTAACAGGAAGAATACTGGCAGTCAGAGGGATGAAATGTGTTAGAATTGTCACATGACATCTGATCCTTGTAACTTGAAAAGAAAATGATGTTTGCATAATGTAATTGTTCATGGATAAGTTTCATACACTTCCTGTTGTAAAATGCTTGAGTCTTCTTAATGCACATCTCTTTCTTACCAAGTTGAAAGCTGCGAATGAGGCTTGTTCCTCACTTGCTTTTTCAGTTTGTTCGAATTTTCTGTATATTCCCTTATGATGGGGAGCACTTTTAATTTTGGCATACATAATAACAACTACCATTTTCTGCTTTTTAAGTTGTTATGCCATTTACTTGCTATTTGATGTGGTGTACAAGGTACAGAACTTATAACTGCCTCCATCCCATACATAGTGTCCTATTTGTTTTGTTAAAATGAACAAAAAAAGTAGTCTATTTTGAAAACCAAATTGGACACTTAATATGGGACGGAGTGTATTGGTAATTTCCTGTCTTACACTCTATATCTTGTTCAGTGGCTTTTATACATTCTCATAGAGGATAGGATAATCGTATTTTAGCTTCTTATGTTTTATACATTTATAGCTTATGACTTAGTATTTTTGTGCTGTCTGTGTTTAGTATATTGGAGAGATGCTACAAAAAGTCAACGAGGAAGAGAGGCTGAGGTTGTCTTGTGGATCTTTTGATAATTTATCCAAACGTTTAGGAGTAGAGGGTCTTCATTCTAATTGGAAAATACAGTCACCAGCTAGGGATGAGAAGCATAGAAATGATTATTATGTTCCAGAATTTTCAAGCTGTTCAAAGAAAGATTGTAATTCACAGATGAGAGGTATTGAAGCATCTCTTGAGCGCACAAATATGAGAGATGAGCAGTCAGTTTCTGACAGCACATCCATGATGGCGGGTGATGTATGCTTGGATAGGTTGTCATTAAGAGAGCTGCAAGAGACTTTTAAAGCTACGTTTGGGCGAGAAACATCTGTGAAGGACAAGGTGTGGCTGAAGCGGCGAATTGCAATGGGGTTAACTAACACCTACGATATACCAACAAATTTTATAATTAGAGGGAGAACTATCGTCGCAAAGGAGGTGCAAAAAGAATCAAATGCTTCATCATTACCAGGTGACTTTGGTGTATCAATAAAAGATATATGTAGAAATAATTCGGCAACTGCAGATAAAATGGAAAATCAAGATCCTTTTTCTTGTGAGAGATTGAAGGAAGAGAGAAAGCATGAAGAGTCGAATAATGAAGATATTCCGGTGGTTCAGGTTGCAACTAAGAGAGTTCGAAAGCCAACGAGGCGGTATATTGAAGAACTTTCAGTTACTGAAACTCGAGAATGCAGTGGTAGTTCTAATTCTTCTGTAAAACATTCTGGACATATTCCTTTTGCTTCTAAATCTCAAGTTGGCTCTGCTCGTGGTGAACATTCAGCTGTTGGGCTGGTCAGTTGGCATGACTCTCTTGGAGGCTCTGATGTTCAAATTCCTCATTTCCCTCACATTCGAAGAGCCCGTCCTAGACAAAATTGCATGGCTCTTGTGGTAAGCTCAATGATGATTTGGTTGAATGAGTTAATTGTGTCCTTTAAGTTTATGCATATAGCACTTTTTCTAGGATCCCATTGTAGCATTGTAGTAAAATATATATCTTTAGCATGCCATTGCTTGTTTAATGGAGTGTCATGTTTGTTGTTTCAATGTCCCTTTATTACCTGCTGTTTAATGGAATTTCATTTGTGGCTTTCTGTGTGCTTTTCTATATGTTATAGAAACTGGAACAGTTTTCTGTTTGAGAATGGGGTATGTCATGCATTGACAAGGAGAAATGATGCTTTCGATAAGGTCTTTTTGTTTTTTTTGGACGCTGTTCTGTTGATGTTGGGCTAAGGAGAATCAAACCTGAGCCTTTTGGGTGATGATCAATGACCTTCTCTGCGAAGTCTGAAAGCCACGGCTTTTGTGGGCTCATTTACTGGCTCTAGACTTGCACGTGGCAGCTTTTGCGTGCATTAGTACGTAATTGTTTCTAGAATGTTGCGGCTTGTACGCACCCTTGTACTCTTGTCTCAACTTTGTGGACAAGCAGTTTTGGTAAGAGTGTCCATAATTCACTTCTGACTGGATGTTGTCTGTATAGCAATGTGAATCATATTTCCAACGTCCCTTCTTGTTTTATGATATCTGACAACAGCAACAGCTTGAGAATGAGAAGATTGATACCAGAATAAAGCTGAAGTCTGACAAATAGTAGGCAGATTTTGGTAATCGAAAGAACAAAAATTTTCTTCATGAAAACATATAAAATGACGGACATCTTGCAATTTTTTAATAGTTCCATTTCCTTATAGAAGGTGTTGGCAATTTGTTTAAATCTTTGTACATATAGACTTGTGAAGCAAACATTTTCTCTGCCTTGGATTTGTAAAATCTTTGTTGGATTTCAAAGCTTAAGCTACTACCCATAAGATCCATAAAATATTCTAATAATATCTATTTGCATGCCTGATATTCTCTGATCGTTTGTTTAGTGGCAGAAATACGAGCCCAACGGGGTGGCAGCTAAAGTGGTTAAACAGACCCTTGGTGTGCAGATGTCTCGGAAAGAGGGACATGGTGGAAGCAAAACTTGGTGTACTGAAGCTTATTCTGATCCGATTCAGCAAGCAGCAAGTGAAAATGTATGTATGACCTGTGATAATTGTCGCAATTTATTCTGAGTAATTTGTTTCATGGCGTTGATACCAAAAGAAAAAGATTGTAGCTTAAATGATATAATCTACACTTGTTCTGATGTGCGGGATTGCTTGATTTATTTTACTGTCCCCAGCTTGATCATGTAACAGAAAGAGAAAAGCATATGTCAGTCACCCCTACCCGCAGGCCCCAAGAAGGTGTTGATGTGTATCAGTTGCCTGGTGAGGAGCGTACTGATGGCAATGGCAATGTTGTGACTGTGCCAACTGCAAAAGGAGGCATCAGACGGAAACATCATAGGGCTTGGACGCTGGGTGAAGTTGTGAAGCTAGTTGATGGTGTTTCTAGGTATGGAGCTGGAAGGTGGTCTGAGATTAAACGTGTTTCTTTTGCATCCTATGCATACCGAACTTCTGTTGATCTCAAGGTATTTTCTATAATTTATGAAATTCTTTTACCAAAAGAGAGGTTTCATTTGTCTGATAAATCTTTAGGATCGAATGCAAAAGCAGAGGCTTGTGCTGGACTAGCTGATTTCTTTTATCGTAAATTTACCTATTGATGAGGAACATTTCTCTTTTCTTGACTTCTAGGATAAATGGAGGAATCTTCTGAAGGCGAGTTTTTCTCAGGAATCCTTGGGCGGAGTGGTAAGGAGAGCTTGCATTCACCATTTTTTTTTATGATGATCACTTATTGAACCATAAATACCAATTGCCTCATCGGTCTGGTACTGCCAATGTGGCTATTGGGTGGAAACCCAATACACTTTGGGGGTTGTATGGGACTGAAAAGGTATCTCTTTTATATTTTAAAAAAGTGGTTCACATATCTAATATTCATTCGAATTATTTAAAGTGTTAAAAAAATCTGTTCATTTGCTAGATACAAATCCGTGACAAGTGTTTTATTTGCTCGGGTAGTTGTGACAACAAAAATTGAAATCAAATTTTGTTAAAAATTTAATCTTGTATACTCTGTTGCATATTAATTGTCTGGATCGGAAATCAGAAATGAACTGTCCAGACAATTAATGTGCAACGGGGGGCTATTTGTGAAATTAGAAATAAAAGCCTACAGAAAAATTCTGGAAAAAATGTACTATTTTAATTACCATGTCAGTTTGGGAGTTTAGGTATTGTGGACTGGTTGCTCGGGGCATTAGATTTTGGCTCAGTCCCTTACCTAAAAAAAAGATCGATCTGATATAAGGCCCTTCCATTTAACCTTAGGGTGAGTCATTCGGCACATCCTGTTTATCAACCCCACCCCCACTATACACAGACAGTGGACTGGATATACACAGACCGTGGATATCCTCCGGCTGTGTTAAGGGGGGTGGGCTAGCTAAAAGAGGAGGTGGTGAACTTCTCATCCTTCAACCTTATGTAGGTTTGGACATTAAGTTTAGTGCAGAAATTACAGTTGTAATAATTAAGCTCTTCTTATCAACATAGGGTGAAATTTAAGAAAACTATATCTCCTTGTGATTTATCATTAATCTTGTGGATTACCTAGTTGAATGTTTCTAACTTGATTGTATCACCTGAAGGACATTGCTTTTTGCATCTTAATTATATGAGATGTTTAATTTCAATACGATATAAGTTGTAATTTTATCAAACTCTTTGTATGTGTATGTGCATGGCTTTGTATTACCCTCCAACGCATATTGATTGTCTCATTTGAAGAAAAAGTTTTGTCCCACATTTATTCTATTTCCCATTCTACCACCATCAGAGAGCATCTGCTATTCTTCTTCTTATAGTACGAGGATAATTATGGTCTATATTAGTTACAGTTGTCTTTTCTGCCCTAAAAAGGTGCTTAATTTTGTTGTATTTTTGCCTTTTTGTGGTATAAGGTAATATGAAGTGGGACAATTACTATGGTTTTTTTTTTTAAGTGAGACTATGAAAATAGGATGGACTATTACATATCATGTGTTTGAGCCCCATCAAAGCTTTATTAACGTGTTATAATTTTGATTCATATGAATTGATAACTTATGAATGGATATCTTGAAACCATGCGTCTGTTCCATGCTTATATGTACAACTACAATTCAAGTTTCCTGTCTTCGTCATATCTAGCAGGTCCATAACTCCAGAAAGCAAGCCTCAATACCAATCCCAGCGCCTATTCTGATTCGTGTTAGAGAGCTGGCAGAGATGCATGCACAAACCCCACCAAAGCCGAAGCTTGTGGGAGGCCCAACTAACAATAGCGGTAATTTACACGTAGCAAAAACTGGGTTTTTGTAATATCGTGTATATAAAAAATAAATAAGAAACATATACATGTGATGATATCAACAACTGTCAGCTTATGTGATATTAGATGTCAGTTCTCGGGGCAGTTGGAAGTCCATCCTGCAAGGGTCGAAAAAAATTCAAATGCCCGTTTATATAGGCGCATCTGTCTGGTCTTATACAGCTTTATTTTCAAGTAGTTAAGGGATTAAAGAGCCTGCCTGTACCAAGATAGCTTAGCCCGGGTATTGGGACGTTTATTTTCAGGGAGTTTTTTCTAGATCCATCAAAACTACAAAGACAGAATTACATTTCTTTGACTGCTGCGCTGATATACAGAGGATAGCAGGCTAACCACTAAGAGTTTGAATTTGAACAGGGCATGATGCTTGAACAGAATGAACGGTATAACTGTACTATTTCAGACATCATCTAGACTCAGGCTGCAACACTGTTATAGAGCGTGAGAACTTTAGTGTGAACCTGGTATGTACTGCTATATGATCCCCCATAGTGGTGGTGGTGGTGGAGGATGAAGGGGTGGGGAAGGAGGATAGGAGCGGAAGCACAAGAGTTTGGTGGAGGTGGAAGAGTAAATACGGAGACGTGGAAAGGGAGGGCAAGTAGGAGTGAGGGGGAGGCGTGTTTTGGTCATATTGCGCCACGTGTGGTGTTTCCTGTGTGCACAGGGCCAGTTTGAGGAATACAAGTTCTACAGGGGAGTTTTGAACAATACGATGTATTACAGGGTACGGTAAAAACATCCCCATTTTAACTGTACAACATATTCCAGAAAGGAAAAATATAATGCTACACCGGTGTGGCCCACGTTAACTGTCTAATAAAAGCGTTATATCTACTCCGGTGTATATTTTTCAGCTTCCTTTAAAAAATGGTACAGAAAAATTTGGAGTATTGTCCCAATATTATAAAAAAAGGGTCTTTATTTATGGAGAAAGTCCTAAAATTAAACGGCATTAGATCTTTGACAATGTCAATATCATTTCATACGTAAAAAATTTCCTTTACTTGCAAAGGATAATGTCATCCATATTCCCCATATTTCTGATTCCATACCAGAATCATGTTTTCTGTAAGTATTGAACTGAGATGATCTTTGCTGTAGGAGGTTCATATTGGGCGGTGCCATTGGATTATAAAATTAAGAAATAAATTTGCAACTTGATTTACTACTCTATGGTACCGCGGTGTATTCTTCGAAGTGTCTCGGTGATAATTGCAAAAGTTGGTCTCAGTAAAGGGTCTTCGTCCCAGGACAGGCGTATGAGGTTGATGAGATCTTCCAGTCCGAGCTCACCATTGTCTTTTGGAAGAGTGGGTCTGAGTGTTCCTTGTCCTACTTCCAAAGCAATCTGTGAATGCCCAAACAACAAAATCTGGTCATGGTAGACTACTGAGATCTCTGCTAGATTAGGTCCATCAAATATATAATACGGTGCGAGTTTGAGTATGATTAGCTCTGAATCAAATAAAACCTTGGCTGGGCCATAGTTGAAGTCGATGTATGGGTGTTGCCCAGTGATGAGCTCGTTCAAAATGACTGCAAAGCTATAGACGTCACACTTCTCGTTGTATGGTTCGCAACGAACAACCTCGGGTGCCATATAAACATGTGTACCTGAAAACACAGGCCTACTTCTTAACTTCTTACAGCCCAACACTTCTATTTCAATCTCAAAAGGAAGGAACTTGTATGTATCTCACCTGTTTCACCAGTCAATGCCTTCTCACCTTCCAGAAGGAAACAAGCAAACCCGAAATCTGCCACTTTAACGTGCATGCCACCATCCAGGAATACGTTGCTCGGCTTTAAATCCCTGTGCAGGATCATGGGCTTTTGACAGTGAAGGTATTGCATGGCCTGAGCTATTTCTAGCCCTTTCTCAATCCTTTCTCCCAGTGGAGGAAGTGGAGCCAACCTCTCTCTCCGCCTCGGGCCCTGCCCGTGTAGCCACTCCTTGAGTGTCCCTCCGGCCAAGAGCTCAGTAACGACCCATCCATGATCTGGTGGATCCAGGCATGCACCCATCAGCCTCAAGACAAAAGGATGGCGCTGTCGAGAGAGGGTCTCGAGTTCTTGTGCAAACCAGGTGACACTACTGGCGTTTTCAAGGAAGTACTGGGGGAAAATGCATTTGACTGCAACATCAACTCCTCTCCAGGTTGCACGGTGTATGCTGGCAGTGGAGCCCTCTCCGACTTGCTCGTGTATGTCAATCTGTCCGCAGCAAGAAAATCACGTTCTTTAAGAGTGACATCTTGTTGAATAAGTTATGTGTACTATGCAGTACCGAAAGACATTAGCTTTGTGCACCTCATGCGGTTCTATGTACCATCCGTGGATCATAGCTTGGTCTTTAATGTCACTCAAGGTGGGAAGAGGTGTTGACGGCATTGGGACAGGTCTGATATTGGCTTCCGGAGTGAGAGGGAGCAGAGTGTGATGTAGACTGCTGGAGTCCATGAGATCCAATAATCCATTGTCTTTTGCGACTTGTAAGCAGGTTCTGAGATAGTCTTGCGCCTGATCCAGCCTAGCTTTGTAAGTGCTCTTCAGTTCTTTCTGCCGCTTGACCTCCCTTTGCAGGTCAGCTAGCTGCACATGAAAAGGACATAGTCATGCATGGCTAACTGCAGAGTGGTGTAACTTCTCTTTCGAAATGGCATGCTCATTATTCTGGGTTAGGAGTGCGGAGAAGGATACTAGAGTGAGTTTACTATTTTTTTTGTCTAAATACATACATGCGGTGATTTGCCGCACTTCCATTAGCATGTGCAAAATGCCCCACAAAAGTTAGCTAGTCATCTGTATGGAGATGCGCATTCTCGCAGTAAACTAGATCGGTACCTGTTGCTGGAGTGTGGAGATGGTATGCCCTGAGGGGACATGCGAGAGGGTTGACGGCTGGAGACCCATGCAGTCGTTAAGGCTCCAGCAGCACCTAGAACAAATGCTCCTTCGGCTATGGTCTGAAGATCTTCGTATCGATGGAGATGAAGACTGTCGGGAGTGGAAGAGGGTCTTCGTTTGTTTAACGTTATTCTTCTCTCCTCCCACGTTCATTGCTCAGCTCTCTAAAATCTTCGATAAGAAATTTGAAAATGAAGAAGAAAAGGGAAGGATGATACTGAAAAACTTCCAACTTTAAGGAGGCTGGTTTGTTTGTTTGCTGGCATGACGACTAACAGCAGGGCGGTGGTACAGAGGGACCAAGGCCAATCAGTGCACCATGCATTTCCGCCGGCCTGTAGATTCATTTGTCTGTACCGAGACGATGTTTCTTAAGTCCGTAATCCAATCGTTTCTCCGATACTTCAGAGAATATCATACATAGAATTTTGAGTATCATTGTATGCTCCGAGTATTCGTTCTTAGTGGCGTTGTAGTTGAAATGTCTTTGATGATGGATGAGTAGTCTCCCACCCCATGATATAGCCTGTTAGAATATGAACTCCCAGCTGTGGTGAACTACTCATCCCTTTGAATTTGATTTTCCTTCTCAATTTCTGTCAATAGTAAAATATTCTATTTTGTTCTTAGATACTCCCCGCTCATTCGGTAAACATCATGTTTCTATACAAGCTTTTAGCTGCATAAAACAGCATACTCCTTCCATCCGGAATTATTATTATCATAAGAATTTTCAGAATGAACTAAAATTAATTAATTTTAAAAAACCTTATGATAATAGTAATTCGGGACAAAGGGAGCAATTTAAAACTTGTTCTCTGTACACTTTCCCGTCATTGGTGGCAATAATTATTCTATCGTATCCACGGTAGGCGTTTTGAGGTCGATCAAAGTATAGACTAGTCAAAAGCATTTAAAGAGCATACAGAAGACCTTCAGAGACATCTCCTCGTAGTGGTTTACTGTGATAACCCTACAGCAGATTTCTATACTTTTCCGTACACAGCTGATGTGTATGGAAATGAGTGGGTGAACTGATGTGGGATTCACTCATTTCCATACACATATGTGTATGGAAAAGTGTAGGAATCTGCTGTACGCGGATGTTACGATGGAATAGACAGGCGCACTACCGGTCTACTGGAGCTCAAGACCGGTACGATACAATGGATTAAAGGTAAACCGCATGCACTTTGCGATCTACCGGTACGGGCAACGGGTACATTTAGGCGTCCAATTTGAAGGCTTTCTTCGCGTATTGTATGACCTAATTTAATAGCAAGAGATAAGGCATAAGAAAGAGGAGACTAAGAGGGATTTTTATTGAAGTGTAATTTATAAGAGCTTGGGCTTGTTGAGAACCAGCAAGATACTGTAAGGCACAAAAAAGAGGAGACTTTAATCCGAGAGATTTTCATTGAAGTGAAGTGTAAATTGTAGCAGCTTCGGCTTCTTGAGAACCCACACTTCGGCATACATATCCAGCAGCCTCGTGTGCACGACATTATTCGAGAACCAACCCAATTTGGCGAGGAGAGAGTGCGCTTGGATCCCCTCCCTCAAGCCAAGACAAGCGGGCGCAAGTAGAGAACGTGAAGGCATTTGGCAGGACGCCATCCCGGTGCATCCGTGCGAAGAGGGAGAGAGAATCGGCAAACTGGGAACGGGAGGTTCTCACACTGAGAAACTCTGTCGAACACCTTGCACGCATAGGCGAGCTGGCAGGGGAACTTCAACAGCTGAGTGTTGAGCAGGAGAAGGAGCCCAGTCTCCGCCGTTCCGGTGCGGATGAGGAGGCTGTGAGCTTTCTTTAACTGTTGAACGCTCTTGCTGACTTGGTGGCAGAAGCGGAGCAGGCGTTCTGGGTTGGTGGAATGGAAGAAGGTGGACGACACAAGGGCTTTGGTATTCATACACAGGCTTCCCGCCGCCTGTTCCTAGTGCCTTTGCACCGGGAGGTTGAATCCCATTAGGGAGGCCTCCAGCTCCTTCTTGAGCTTGGTTGACGCCGGAGCTGGGGGCCTCCCTCTGGCTTTGGTGCAAAAGAGAACTTGGAAGCAGGGGCCTGTAAATTTAAGCCCATGAATAGGACTAATTGATCTATGGGCTTTAGCACAAAATTGGTCCGTCGAATGAACTTTTCATAAGTCGAAATACTCAATACCACTGACGGCACAGGGATTTATTTTGTAGGGCTTTTTGTAAGTATGTGGATGACCAAAGCCCATGAATAGCACTAATTGGGCTATCGTTCTTACTTTCAACAGAAATGGGTTTTATTATAAAATTGGACTCGAAGAATACACTTTTAAAAACATTCAATAATGGCCCATTCTGCACAGTTATCTACTTTTTGGGGGATTTTTTTTATAATAAAAAAAGGGAAAAAAAAGAAAGAAAGCAAGATTTTTTTTGATAATTAAGAAAGCAAGATCTTAAGGATGTAAGAAAACAAAAACCCTGCTGAAAGGATCCTTCTTTGGTCCTGTAGCCGTTGAAGTTGGGACCCTTAGTCAAATGAAACAATTCTTGTTTTTAGGTACATAATGAATATCTTCTTGAGAAAGACACCAACCTAGCTACTAGTTAGGTGATAATCAGTTAATCACTGTAAGAGCCAAACAGAACAGTTAATAGTTGGTTTGGATAAATGACATACAGCAGGTCTGAAAAATCGCAGGGCAGTCGACGGGTGACCTGAATTAATTCACCACCAAGAATATCTTTGGCTTGGATCTTCAACCATGGATGCCTCCATTTCCACTCTCTTCGATACGTTTGGAGTGGATTTATCCGCTTTATTACCTTTTCCACTTTTAATCCGATCCAGAGGAGCCCATCAAAGTTGAGATGGGGTCATGTCACTACCATCGTCCTCACCAGCTATCATTTTCCTCTTGCCATTCACTAGTCCCATAAACCACCTTTTCTTTTCCTCCTTACCACTACTTTGGGCTTTTTTGAGGTGTTCTACTTCTACAATCCAACTGCACAAAGTCGACTATGAGAATGATGTAGATACATGCCTGATTGAATTACACAACTTGCTACTATGTTGGGTCTGAGTCACTGAGACTAGCCACAATAGATTCTCTTGCAGTTTGTTATGGAGGTCGCTGTGCACTCCTCAAAATGACTAGGATTTCAACATGACAATAGCCTCTTTGAATTGGGTCCCGTTAGCATGCGCCGTACCCCCACTCACATGTCTGGGTGCACCAAGCAATTGGATAACGATCCAACAATACTGGGGGTCAGGCGGATTTGAATCAATCTGATAGCGCACGTTAATACCAGGGCTAGGCAGGTTTGAAACCCGCTGGATTAATGTGAGCTCGTACGTGCATGAGCCGTGGCACATGTTAACTTTTGCTAAGTAATTTGTCACTGAAATAGCAGTAGGTAATTGTTTTTCTTTTCTTTTCTTTTCTTTTCTTTAAGGGAAGCAAAACTCTAAAGAAATTGTTAGTCTTCACTATAGCCACAAGAATGTGGGTCCGGAGACGGCGGTATCGGAGCTTCTATATCATGTCTGCTGATTCTCTCTATGGTCTGCTGTTAGAAGCTAGACACAGTGGGAGTGGAGATGATAGACGTCAAACTCAGGTAGCAAAATAAGATAAGGCACTTAAGCCTCCTCCACCTGCTCATAGGCATATTCTTCCTCCACTTTATCTTATGGGCCCCCTGCAGTGTTGGTCTGAGATTCTACTATTAGCTAGATTCAGTAAAATCAAACAGAGGCCATGGTGGTTGTTGGTGTTAGGAGAATATCTCATGACCTTGGAAGCTGAATGCGATCAAAGTTGTCATGCCCGCCATGGCGACTGCAAATATCAATAATTTGCTTGGACTTGCATGCGAAATAATGAAATTGGTAATCGTCTAAAGCGACCAAAACTGTCCACTCAGTTGGGCGGTGCCTTTGGTGCACGATCCAAGAAGGGAGTTCGATCAGACATGGCCAGTACCATCTTCTTTAGACCACCTTTTGTGCCACAGTTTGAAGAATGTGAAAGATGTACGGATCATTAACTTTTTTTAAAAAATAAATATCACTACTAGACGTGCTCATCGTTCCACAGTATGTTGTTAAATTTTACCCAAGTTGGAAATTATTATGATTATTATGCTCATAGTTTAAACAAGAATTTGAAGGAAGATGGCGCTAAAGCAGGCGAGTCCATGTGGGTAAAGGAGCGAAGAAACACGGCGCACGCCCTTCTCTTGCTCCTTTTTCAGGCTTTTCTTTGTTCAATCCCAAACATTTGTACGTTTTTCTGCATTTGATTCTTCTTCTTATTCACTCATCATGTGGTCTGATTTCAATGCTTTAGAACAAGATCTGTTACCTTCCAGCTAAGATGAATGCCTCTGTGTGTCTCAGCAGCTTTTATTAATGGGAGCAGATTGAACAGACAACAGTGATAGAACACTCGGCTGGTAGAAGCTACTAAGCTAGAAGGAGCCACGATTGCAATGATTAGTGCATCTAATGTCCCTTTCGCTATCCTCCAAGTTTTTCGTCAACTCAGCTCAGAACCCAAGACTTAAAACAACATATTAATGGAAAGAGAATTTGTGTATTAGATTACACAACCGACACAGTACTCCGTCCCGTTTGTCTCCCCTCATTTCTTTCTTTATATTTCACAAAACAAAGGTTGAGAGAGATGATGATAAGCATATAATGGAAGATGAACCCATTTGCAGCTACCAATTTTGGTAGCAAGGAAGAAATTGCAAATAGAATAAGGTTGGAATCCGATTCTCTCGATTCCCATTATACGTCGACTATAATTTGTATATTAAGAAGAAGACAGTAAACGCGAGCTAACTTCTTGGTTGGTCAGGACTTGGGAGAGCCAAGACAAAGTTCCAGCTCTAGGTTCGGGGGAGGAACATACAGTGAAAGCGAGATTACCTTGTAGTATCATTGTCTCTTTAATTAAGCCCTTCGAACGAGCTAGAGTAGTTATGTACCATCATCTGGGATCTGCCAAAGAACATAAGCTAAGAAAAGAGAAGGGTTAGTTTTTGTCTATTCTTTTAACGAGAATGAAAGTGAGAAATATCTTGTTCCATTCTTTTCAGGAAAGAAAGATATATTCGTTGCCACCTGCAGCTTGTGCTAACTAGTATTGTGTATATGTAACGCTAACTTCCATCTGGGTATGCGTACCAACCTTCTTTTCTCCATCTTCTCTTGCATGTATATCCATTCGGTCATGCCTGTTTGTAAAATATGCATGTAGATTATACCGATTATAGAACTATGAGTAAAGAAATCACAGCCAGATTTTTATAAGATAGTAGCTGATGAATAAAGAAACTAGAGGCACTTTTTTAAGGTGGGAATGATGGGAGTTATCCTTGCTTGGAAAGGCCTCCACTAAGAATCCTCGTGTGCTGGCCTTCCCCTCCCACTAAGAATGTCCTCTTCCTCTGCTTTAAGCGTTCATTCCGACAGACAAGTGAACATAGAGGACATCACCATCATTACACCACCAATCCTTACTTCAAAACCGCCAGGGCTAAGGCCCTCTCCTTGAGCATTATTACTCGTGATGGGCCATGGTTTTGCCTAGTTGCTCTCTTTAGATGACTTGCGTGAGGAACGATTGCAGTTGCAGGGCCCGTAAGTTGTACGATCTAAGTGTAAATAATCTTATTCCCCCACCTTAGGAGTTAGGACTGGACGGAAACACAGGTGAGAAAACAGGTTGGGTTATGCAAGTAGAGGCTATAAAATTACAGACTAAGGGGCCGTTTGGGGCGTGAAAAATCAGCACCATCCAGCTGAAAAAATTCTAGCTGGTTAGGATTTTTGGGATAATACACTAACCATATGGATATTTGGGTGTGGATAAAACTGATTTTTCACGCCCCAAACGGCCCCTAAGACGAACCATATCGATTTTGATAATAAAGAAAGAAGCTGCAATAAGATTTGCAATAATCACAACGATGCCAATAAGGAAAGCAGATTGTGAAGACGAATCTGTCATACCCCTGCATTTGAATTTTGAACTAGATTGTCTTCGAAGAAATCTTTCCCATTTAAGTAATTTCAATACGCCTATTGGAGATTGCTCAAACAATGAAAGGAGGCTACTAATAACTACAAACGATAGTGGATTTTTATAATGGAAGATTTTTTTTATTGAATCAATAATGGAAGATTGCAGCAGGCTCTGATGCTCGGTTTCTCTATGCCGTTAGAGGAATGACAAAGGAAGCATCATGGGCACAAAATGGGTAGGGAGCCCCGTAGAGGTATCCCCACTTGGCTTTGTAACTTGTAAACCAGCGTGGCCCCGGCACATGCGTGTGCTTCGATGGTATCTACCGCATTAGTCCAATCGATTCTGTTGGGGTGTGGCCCATGCAAAACCCAATAATTTTACCCGAGGTAACAGCCTTTGGCCCACTAGCCCAAGCATCAGCCACGTGTGGACGAGAGCCCAGGAGCAGCCAGCCCTCCTCCCGTACCCCTTTCTAAGGTCTCCTGTCCTAAAAACAAAGAAAAGTATATAAGCCATAATCCATAATCAATTGGGGACAAACATATCCTCGCAAATATTGTAAGCAAAATGGTGGGGATGAGCAAAACATAGCAAAAGAAGCCAACCTCATCTAATCGCCACCCTGTCACCTGTGACAATTAGGACATTATAAGAGCGCCGCATGAGAACTTAGAAAAAAGGCCCCTTCTACTCTCCACCACCTCCCTTCCCCCTCTTCAGCCTTCCTTCCCCTGCACCTCTCGCGCGTGCTCCTTAGGCTTTCATTGCCCCTCTTTCGTCGCTCCCACCCCTTCTCAGATCTCTCGTCACTGGAATATAACACGTCTCCACTGCCAATCGATTGCTGTCTGCGTACTGCTCCCCTGTCTCTCCATCTCTATTCAAGTTATCGCTAGCTGTAGTCAGAGATATGTTTCTTCTTTTGCTCCCATCTCCACTTCTCTGCAGCCTTTGATCGTCTCTCAGCAGACACACCGGCATTACATTAACAAGGACCCGAATCCCACTCCCGCCTGTTTTTCCTCTTTGTAGTAGAAAATACGCATGGACTCGTGGGAGGTTTCTCTCCGGCGGAGCCGCACCCGACCCACCACCAACTGCCCAAGCAGCAATCCCTCTTTCTCTTCCACCCTTCTCGACGCTATCTACCGATCCATAGACGAGGGCGAGGACAGAGGGGAGGACGAGCTCGTCATGTACAAGGAGACAGTCCAGAAGAAGCAGAGCCGCACCACCACCACAGCCACCCAGTACGCCGCCATTCGTGACAACAAGACGGACGTTCGTAAGGCGGTGGACGAGGATAGACAGACGTCTTATCGCGCGGATAAGTTGACGGAGAACAACTTCGTTTCTATCCGGCGATCTTCCGACTACGATGACTTCAAGCGCCGGCCCAAGCCCGGCGTCGTCCACTCCACCTCCAGCTCCTCCGAGTCGAGCTACGGCGGTTTCTCCTCCTCCGAGGCCGAGTCGATCAGGTCCACTACTCTTCAGAGGCCAAAACCGATCCGGACTAGCGCCGCCCCGGCCCGTGCCGACCAGAACCCACAAGGCAAATACCAGCAGACCTTCCTGAAATCCTTCTCCCACCACCAGGAACATGACGATGTCAGCTACGCCAATGTCAAGAGCAAAAACAGAGCCAGCCCCAAGAAGACGAAGAAACAACCGGTCTCCCCAGGTGCCCGTCTAGCCGGATTCCTCAACTCGCTCTTCACAGCGGCAGGGACGGCGAAGATGGCCAAACTGTCATCATCGTTCAACGGCGATGATCGGAGGTCAGTGGCGCAGGCGTCCTCCACCTGCTCCTCCGCCTCCTCCTACTCCAGGTCCTGCCTCAGCAAGACCCCTTCCTCCCGCGGCAACTCTGTCAACGGCATCAAGCGGTCCGTCAGGTTCTATCCTGTCAGCGTGATCGTCGACGAGGACAGCCGCCCCTGCGGCCAGAAGTCCCTCTATGAGGAAGACCGGACGCTGAAGGTAGGCCGGAAGATCGGTGGAGGCGAGCCGCTACCTCGATACCTCAGCGAAGAGCTCAAGTTGCACATCATGGAGAAGAACAAGCTAGTGGAGGAGGCGGCAAACCGTATTTTGAACCGGTACCAGAGCAAGACCGAGATGCTGATGAGGAGAGAGGTTTTGGCGGTTCAGAAGGTCAGGATGGAGGAGGAAGAGGAAGACGACGACGACGCAGCCAGCGACGCAAGCTCCGATCTGTTCGAACTGGAGAACTTGGGGGCGATCGGGGTCCGACGTTACCGGGAGGAATTGCCGGTGTACGAGACCACGCATCCGGGCACTAATCGCGCCATTGCTAATGGCTTAATCCTGTAATCAGCGCAGTTAACCCGCACAGAATTTTCTCTCTTTTTTCTTTTTCTAGTTTTTCAAAATACTGGCTTGGGAATTAATTTGGAGTGATAATATCTTTTTACTGTAAACTCTTCTTTTTTTAAAAAAAAATAGTCTTGAGATTTATGGTTCATCTTTGTATTTGACTGTGTTTATTTTGTACAGTACAAAAGATCAAATCTTGTGACGAAAGCAATGGGAAGAGGTGAGGATTAAGTAATGGAGATTCTAAAATTTCACAAGGTTTATGTCTTCCAGTGATGTTTAAGATATTAACTAATGTATTTTAAATCAAAAGAGAGGGAATGAAGATCTTGTCGTCCAGAGGGAGGTGAACTTTTGCCTTTGTGGGAGGGGCCCGCGAGCTCGAGTAGCAGTAAGAATTGGCGTCATAGTCATGATGGTTGGAAATCAGAGGGGGGACCAGGCCAAGCCCCCCGCCCGGGTAATGGAACTTGGGATGGGTTTTGGGTCAAAAAGGGGCTGCCACCCTAGATTCTACATCTCGATCAGATCTTTCTCTTTATCTCGATAGATTAGACCGGATCGATGATCAAACCATACCAGATGGGATCCGACTCGTTTTTACACCCATCCCCACTCCCCAGTCCGCACCGGAGGGCAAATGGTGAAAGACGATCGAGATGGATTGCACTTGCACTCTCTCTCTCTCTCTCTCTCTGTTTTTTTTAGCTTTAGGGAATGTCGCCAAAGCGCAGGACACGAGATCTGACATCAGCTTTCTCTTCCTCTCCCTCCGAGAATATCATCCTTCTCTTCGTTCTAGAAGGCATTCAAGTTTTTCCCTTCCCCGGCATCCACTCCAAAGCATGCGGATTGCGGAGGATCCTGTAGTTTGCCCCCGTGCGCACTGCAAGGGCAGTCCAGCAGGAGCTCTGGGTAAAATTTGGCCTTAAAATCCACGGTTTGCCCCGTATGTAGAAATGTACTATACGACAAGTTGAGCGGCTCTTGGCCATTTCACTGAGTCCGACAAAAGGTCACATCTGGACGGTTGGTGAAGCGAACGTTTGATGGGAATGGGATCAAAGAGCCTTTGTAGTAGTTTATGGGGATAATTGCCTGGGCTAGAATGAACGCTCCTACCTTGCCGTTGACCTCTCTTGCTTGTGCCATGGTGCTTTTGGTTTTATATTATGATTGTGCTTCCAACATTGGGTTTTATATTTCCTAGCAAAAAAAACATTGTGTTTTATAGCAAGGGACACAGTACTGCTAGTATTGCTTTTCATATTAGCCATAAGCAGGGTATGATGAGCCCATTAGGATTGATTGATTAGTAACTAGAAACACCATTGTTTAATTTGTAATCAGGGTCCAGCCTTGACCATGCGCTATAATGACATCCGGGTATAACCATTTCGTCTTAGAATCCAAGTTTTTAGCCCCATCTGAGCCGAGTTGTAATCCGCTGGTGAAGCAACCTCCGCGAAACACGTATAGACAATCACGTGAGACCACGTGAGCGTTTAACTGCATGTGAGCCTCATTACTGTTTTTCTATTGTAGGGTACGGGTGAAGTTGGACACCCAAAATCTTCGGCGTGGGCATTGAAGTTGACGTGTGATTAAAATCACTTTCATCTATGGCTTACAGATCGGTCCAAATTTGTTTCCAGGGGATATCTAACGACTAACCATCACAAAGGTGTTTGGAAGTGAACCAGGTATGAATAGTGAAACACTCTAAAAAGACCAGACTGTTTTGGTATTTTTTCAATGTTGGATGCCATACCCCAGACATGGCTTAAATGTTATGGTTGTAAGTGTCGTCTATTAGCTCCACGGAGCCATTTTCAGTGGTAATGTGAGCTTGACATTGGCTCTTGACGCAAAGATGGGAAACCAGAACCAAAGCATGCGCATGCTGGAGGGTTGTCTGTTTTATTTTGTCAAGTTACTTTCACTTGGCTGCGGCCCGCTCTAGCCACCAACTGCAAGCCTAGAGCAAAGGCGAACCACAGCAATCACCCTCAATTGAAAAATGCGTGTCCCCTTCCTTTGCAAGACGACGGATGATTCAGTATCTACCACTAAATTAAGAGGCCTTAACGAGTCATTATTTGTACCTGATGGAAAGTGACTTTAGCACCAATTTTATGTCAAAGATCAACGGGGAACCCAGTCTGTGAGACAGCCCCGTGCTTAGGACAACAACAGCTCCGTCGTTCTGCCAGACATAATTTGCCATCTTCAACTCCTCGACTGAAAAGGTACTCGGTTGGGGAAAATTGTCAAGGGCAAACGACAACCATGTATTAGTCTGATATCAGACACATGTCTTACTCTTTATGTAGATCGGTCTTACAGAAGTTGGCGTTTCATGGATCTCTTGTTCCACTTCTTTGGCTTGCAATCAATTTCATGAGAAGTTCATCAGAGATGATAACAAATATCTAAGAGTTTCTTTAATAACACCAGTAGCTAGAATTTGAGAATAGATGGTTTTAGATGTAAATTATGGCAATTCACCAAGAATTCTGGTTTCTTTGCATAACAAATTATACAAATTGACACTTCTGTCAATGGTGTTTGCACTTGCGACGATTACTATAAGGAGTGAGGTCTGAAAGTTTGTCCCCAGTGTTACTGTTTTTTCAACTGTAGGAACTACCCTAGTCATCATAACTTCTTATCAAGTGCTTGTCTCCCGGTGAAGCTTCAAATGCACTCTTCGCTTGATGGCACCTTTATCACACTGGCAATCAATGCCCGAAACTGACACGCCTATCCTGGAAAATTGTTAAATGCGCTGTAAGCACATCTCTACGGATAGCAGTAGGGAACAGTAGAAATCTCACTCACTCTCTCGGCCTTAATCGAGGACTCGGATGAAAGGGAATAGTTAGTAACATTTGTGTAGAACCCATTTCAGTTCGAGCGATGGAGACATCATAGCTGGCAGTGTTGATAATCAACTCTAAACTATATACTACGAAAAAAGATGCCATAAGGTTTGTAACTGCCATTGTCAGGCATATGTGGAGCTGAAGCAGTAGTTCGGATTGGGATTGGTGGGTGGCTGAGCCGAGGAGGGGCATGCATGTGGGACAACTACCGTACATGCAGCGTTGGAACCCGATAATGTCAACCCCACTTCCTGAGTCCTCCGCCAGTGGGTCCCTTGCCGGAACGATGCACGAGCCCAGGGTGAGTTCATCTGGTAATACCGTAATGTGGCTGGGCACAATCGGGGCTGGCTGATACGATGTGGCCTGTGCCTCGGCTAGGGGGCACAAATTGGGTACGATAAATACCACACGTGCGGACTTATTCAACGAGCGCTGAGGAGTAGCTGTTGTGAATTAAAACGGTTCGGGATTGCACGTGACATGAACCATTGCAAGTACAGAGTTGTCAATTGTGGCAGGAACATGGAAAGAAACTAATTAGAGTCGGAACAGATGCAGAAGGTCCCGGACCACCGACACTTACCATCCTTCGCACGAGTGAGGTAGGAGCCAGATATTCCATGGATACGATAAATGACGCAAGCAATGCTGAATATCAATGGAATCGAATGTGGGTCCCAGTGTACAGCTACCGTGTTGTGCTGGTTAGCAGCATTTGTGTGTCGTTTTAGGGCCTTTGTCACACGTGACGCCAATCGGTCGTGCCTGCTGTATGTCCCCATGGGCACGTGTGGCGTGACCCACATTCCATGGGCGTGGCCTACATAGCGTGTGTTTGTTTGCTGAAAAATGAAAAATCGTCGTGAAAGAAGTATAAAAATTTTGTAAAAACTGAAATATGTTTGGATAAATTATCCAAACATATTTCAGTTTATAAAAATTTATCCAAACATATTTCAGTTTTTACAAAAATTTTATACTTCTTTCACTTTTTTTCATTTTTCAGCAAACAAACATACCCATAGTCAGCGACTCACGGTCACTCGGGTTACGGGTAGCCATTATCTGCAGCAAATGGATGAGCTAAGCCGCGCTGGGCTGGGCTCTACAAATTGCAGCTCAGCAGTGGCAAATTGGCAATGTACTATAGACGTGGCCCCCCATCCGGCGGTTTAAAGTGACAAGAACACGACTGCTATGTCAGGATGTGTGGTACAAAGGAGCACGTGAGGCCGTGAATGCAAAGCGGACAGAGAGAAAGACAATACTACTACTAGAAGGGTCCTTCGCTTCAAGAGGAAGGCAAAATGGCTACTGAAGCCGTTTTCTAATTTCTATTTTGTGAAGGAAGGGGAGAGAGGGGCAGGAGACAAAGTCTGGAGAGAGCAGCTTTGGTTAAAGGTTGAGAGAGACTGAGATTCAAAAAGTAAAGCAAAGAGTGGCAATCCCGAGGGGGGAGAGAAAGAAGGGGGAACTTGTGTGTCAGAAAGAACAGGGGCCTCCCTCAGAAAACCTCGAACTTGATTTCTTTTACTCCTCTCCCGAGTCCAGGGGAGGGCCCAGAGGACTAAATTTGAGGGAAAAGTATCCTGATCATTCACACCTATCTTTTGTTTCCAATCACGCACTGCTGTCTCTTTCACGCGTGAGTCGTCACGTGCAACGCACTGCCCAGTGCCCACTACCCCGCGCTCTACTTTTAGTTAATAAACGCTGTCTTGCAGGTCACCTGCGACTGTGAGCCAACGCCACGATCTTTCATGGCTTCCTGGCATCTTATTCGGAGTGGCTCCCCTGTGTGTTCCCATGCCGTCCGTGATACTCCTTTTCGTTATGGGATTAGGAGGCAGCTGATAAGGTCTCTGAGTTCCCAGTTCATATTGTACGAGTCACTGGCACGAATAAAATTTGCCACAACCAACCATCTTTTCATTTTTTTGTGTTGAAGGAACCAACCAACCATCTTGACATTTGATGTGCTAGCCTTTCTGTACCCAAAAACTAAATATTTGTCTGACACCTCCTTATCCAGTAAGAATTAGCTGGATATGAACTGCACTCTGTCCGTTTATGCAATTTGCGCAGTACGTACTGATACCCATTCGAAGCTTTTACCAAGCATGGGCCCTGGGCTTGCTAGTTGACACTGGAGTTTTTACTTTTTTGAGGTTGATCAATCTCATGTCGAAGCAAAAGAGTTTAAATGAATGTCGTCAATCTGGGCCTTTAACCATTTAAGATTTCCGTCACTCTCTCTTCCTGGGCATTGGGCTTGACAGAGGACCTGAAATCCAAATAAACATGATACTTCGTGGAATTTCCAAGTCCAGACTCCAGAGTTCGGACATCTTTCACTTGTGGAAGCTCTCACCACACCCACCTCGCAATTCGAGATATACGGCCTGAAACACATGGTTAATATCATCTTGCCCATAGCTGTCCAAGCATTTACCCCAAAAGCCTGCTAATGGGGCTACATCTTTTCAATAGACACAACAGTACATTTACATCTCCTTTGCATTACCATCACCCGCACAAAAATTGAGACTTGAGAGCTTCTCTTCCATCAGTTTCATACTCGGATTTGAACAGGAAGCTGATAACCTTACATTGAGTATGTACACTACTTGCATACACTAGTTATTGTATATAGTAGGCTGCTTAAGAGGATTTGAAGAGCGGGTAGAAAACCCTTCGGTAGAATGGCTCCTCTTACAGCCTACTGATCGTTTAAAATTAAACCTTTGCAAGTGCACAAGGCAATTGTACTACAGTGAGTATTAAAGGGTTGTCGAACCTCAGGGACGGACTAATATTTTACCAAATTCAATTGAAAGAAAGTTGTAGTTTAATTTAATCTAGAGAAAACAATAAAATTTAACTACTTTAAATTATATTTTAATTAATATGGAGAAGTGCCAAGGCTTCGAATCCACCACACAATAAACCAGTTTATCGTCTCTCTCTTTTGAATAAAGATTTCTAATTTACTAGCATATTCCTCTCGGACATACACTTATCAACTCAAAATATAGTGCTTTCCTCTCGGATGTAACACATAAAACAATTAAAACATGGAATTGTGATCTATCTCTCTCGAGTATAAACCAATAAAAATTTTTTGATATATAACACCTCAGTCTACTTACGTTCCTCTCGGATACACAAGTATTCTTCGGATTGAAACTCACAAGAATTTACTCTTGTCTCTCTCGAGTACAAAGAACAAATCTTTATTGAATTAACGGTGATTGCACAATAAAATCCATACACAAACTAGAGTAAAAACATAAGATGAGAGAAAAGAAACTACACAACCAGATTATTGGGCTTCATCTACGCCTTGGAAAGGTGTTTAGCCTCGCATTGGAAGAGAAATCATCATCATGTTCTTCATCTTCTTCTCTCCTTTGCTCTAGCATCTAATTTAGCTCTAGATTCTCCAAGGGTTGAATATGTGGTCTACTTTCTAATGCCCAAAACGTTCTCTCATAAGGCCTATTTATAAGAATGAAGAGAAACCACGAAGTCCCCTTCCAAATCCAAGTCAAAATAGGTCTTATTTCGGTTTTCCGTATACGGCGATCGATCGCTCCGTATTGATGATCGTTCGCTTACCGATCGATCACAATTCCTTCGTTATTTTACCCCGATTGATCGCTTTAGCGATCGACGTCGTATGATACCGATTGATCGTAGTTACTGTCTTGTGCGGATCAAAAATTCCAGTAGATATGATCGATCGTTTTAAGGCCGATCGATCATTGTTACTATTCATGAAATTCAAACGGCTATAACTTTATGCTCCGAACTCCGAATTGTACGTGGTTGGTGGCATTGGAAAGCTGACTTCTTGAACTTTAACATGAGACTTAAATTAGTCCAATCCGACCTTTGTACACGAAGTTATGATAATTTAACCATTCAAGTTATTTTTCTCCTCATTTCTGTATATTACTCTTGTTTCCTAAAAAAACCAAAAATTATATTAAAGTAGTAGTTATTATAATCAAACACTAGTATAATCATAAGTTTAGGAGATAATAAAATGTATAATTCATGTGTAGATCACCTACCGGAACTGGATCTGCAACTTTTGGAGTTTATAGAAGCTCCTGTGGTAGACTAGACGACATTAGCTGTAAACCGCATGCTACGATTGAGTGGGCAAACACATTACCAGTCTACCGGAGCTCATGATTGGTAACCCAGTACAATATGTATGAAGGACGAAAGGGTTAGCAGTAGACCGCAAGTATTGATGTCAAGATGATGTACCATCGAGTTTAGGCGTCTCCCAAATATTTACGACCTAATTTGAGAGTAGGAGACTTTAGGGCACAAAAGAATGAGCCTTTAATCCTAAGAGAGATCTTCATTGAAGTGTAAGCTGTAAGAACTTTGGCTTTTTGAAAGAGTTAAGAGTATCATGTAGTACTCCTTTGAAATCTATCTGAAAGCATAATGAATTTGTATGACTTTGTGGACATAGGTACATCACCGAACAACGTAAAATCTTGTGTCTCTTTGTTCTTAATTGTGCTATTGCGCTAGTCTTTTAGGAGATCTTTCCACACGCGCAGAGAGATCAACGTCTTGAATTCCCAACGTTAGTGTTTTTATTCCAAGTCAAAGCGGCCTCACATTATGGGTTTTGTGAACACATTCGGTATAGTTGTGTCAGTTGTTGCTCCAGTAGGAATTGCCAACATGCACAAAGGGCGTGGACAAACATGTAACTGGAATTCAATTTTTTAGAATTAAACAAAACATCTCTCAAAGAGAGAGCTGTAGATATGCTGATTACTGAATTGGAGGCTGCTATAACGCGGAAGGAATACGATGGTATAGTAATATGCTTTTAAGAAAACTTAGGATATTATATGTATCATCTGTATTGGTGTTTACATATTCATTCTCCCGCCTTTATATACCTGTAACTTCTTGGATCCATTGATTAATAACCATGGTCAGTTCGTTTCTAGTCAGCCTATGCTTTGCGAGGAAGGGTTATACTCCGTTCAAAGCGAATAGTTACATTGTGGAAATCATTTTTCTTAAGCCTAAAACTCAAGGCTCAGAAGATACTCCCACCACTTACCCATATTTAAGCCTCAGTGTCACGTCTGCTGATCACTAATCTCTTCAATTCAAAATGAACCTCAAGGAGAAAAGGTATAGGAATTCTAATCAAGTCCGGTGCGGTGGTATGACTACAACTGACCTTGACTAAAATTACAACTATTCATTTGCTTAGATTCTTTAGAAACCATATATAGCTTCTTTCTTGGGACAATTTCCGTTGTAAATTAAGTGTTTTTTCCAGTCGGGGAAAGTAACATATTGAAGGCAATGTAATTCGTAGTGAATCAACGATAACTAGCATAGGTGGAATGAAATTGTGCGGTGAATTTTTATTTGATTTTCTATTCAAATTAACAACCATTTGCCATATTTTTTCAGTCAACCATTGTCGCTTCGTACGTATTCAGCCTGCTGCTGTTTACCCATGGTCCCATATAACTAATATAAGAATATTATAGCTTAAACCTTGATTAGGGTCCAGTATCTGGATAGTAGATATTACAGTCACCTGATTGAGGTTTAGAACTTTAGCCATGTACAATTATAACGTACGTCTAGGAACGAAGCAATCCATACATTTGAACTAAGAACATTGTAGGATTGTAATTCAAGTATCCTTGACGTAATTAAGTTGTACATGACATTTCCAAAGCATTGACGGGGAAAACATTTGTGGAACATTCATTTGAAAAACCTGCATTAGAATCGTCTTACAGTCACTCAGCTGAGAAAATTAAAGGAACCAAACGCATTTACAATTCCAAATAAAGACATTTTTGGCAACTAGGACGCATGTTGACACGTGTTAAATTGTGTGCATGCCCCTAAATTTAACCATAAATACTTGAGTCTTCTCAATATTGAGTTAACGATTTTTGTGTTTCTCCAACTTCTAAATATCAGCAAATCTAACAAATCTTGAAAGAGGGTGAGGTTTTATTCCTGCGCTGTGCCCTATCTTATTATTCCATTTTTGCTTGGGGATGAACTTCCACCGTCCATTGGCATTTTAAAGAAATTATCTCAATATTTATCGTCAACTAAGGACAGCTGTTACTATTTATGAAGATACACGCATGAGCCTTTCGGACTTTCCTTTGTGTACACAATTGGACATGAGCCCCCGTCCAGGCTAAGGGCAACATGCTCGCCGCGGTCAAGGCATGGATCAAGCTTAATGGGCCATGGAATCCGAGCGTCATCGCGTGCGTGCCATGCAAGCGTAGAGAAGTACAGACACCAGAAGCTTCCGTACAACAACAAAAGCACGTCCGCAATATTCGGTATCGTACGAGGCTGTGTAGCCAATGGGAAGTGTCCTCTTGACAAATGTGGGCCCACGGGTTGGGGTCCATATACCATAACCACCAATCGAATGCGTCCACGTCACCCTCATGGAAGGGAGCAAGGGTTTTCTTCCCGCCCGGCCTCGAGCATTTCAAAAAGGTGCGACGCCTCTCCATTGGCTTCATGTGAGTCAATCATGTCCATATCTGGCCGGCCATCCTCGGGCTTTTTCGCTCCCTAATACGGGAGTGCTGTGCTCCGGCACACTCCTTCCTGGCGCGCCGGTCGCACTGCTCCCATTACGTGAAACCATATTGCTGTGAGAGACGCTGCGGACAAGGAGGATAATTACTTGAGAGGCCCTTGCCGTCAACTTTCTCATTTATTATCTTCCTATTAGGGTTGTGGAAAGGATTATATCTGGATTTGTAGCAAGATAGTAGCATTTTGTAAGAAGGAGTGGCGTGGAAATGGAACCGACTTTGTCCAACGTCCGGCCGTACTCCCCTGAGAGCTCCATTAGCGACAGTGTCCTGCTCTTCTGGGAGGAACCGGTGGTGGAGCCTTTGCCCGTGAAGCCACTACCAGAAGCAGTAGATCCAAGAAATGTCTTCGAAATCCTTGAGTCCATGGATTCGAGAAATGCACAAGCACCAGTCGCGAGGATGCATGACGAGGTTGGAGGCAGTGTCGGGATGCCCAAGTCCTTATATTCCCCGCGTGATCACTTGGATCCTTCCCTCCTTCTCAACAGCCCAGAGTTATCAAGTCTGGATCCGAGCATGCAACAACAGCAGTCACCTGTTTCAGCAAAAGAGGAAGATAGTTCGTATCATAACAGCCAGCCCCAGTCTCCTCAACAACTTGCTTTCACTCCTCAAAGTGAAGGGAGTTGGGGGGATCAGTTGTATCAGACGGACGTACCAAATCTACCTCCCTCTGATCATCAGCCACAACCTGATCCGTTCGAGGATGGATCTTTAGATGAGGACTTTAGCGAGGTGTTCAATTCGGCCATGCGGGACATCGACGAGGATGGATCTGAATACGAGGCAGAAGTGAGTAAGTCAGCGCGGTTGCCAGACTTTCCCCCACAATATGGCGACGTCAACTCCGATTTTGACGCTCATGCATTTCCCCTAATCCAGTCACAATATGGTTCCTTTCTACTGCCCGGGGAGGAATCTTCTGAGTTCAATTCTGAGTCACAAGTTCCTGATTTCCCACTTGAGGAGGGGACCTCGGACTTCGACACATCCATGCTTAACATGAACATTCGTGATCTCCAAGGCATGACTGTTGAGTTGCAGGATGAGAACATGGCTGATGTTGATACGATGATGTCTGGATTTGACGTTCAAGAAAATTTTGTCAATGGTAGTGGCCAAGCTTGGGAGCCCAACCAGACAGTCCACGAGAGAATGGTGGAAGTGCCAGTACTGCCTGTCTTTACCATTCCTGGCCAACTGGTTATTGGAGCACGACAGAATATTGATGAGAGTCATCAAATGGGTTTCGGGCCAAACCAGGTGGTATACTCAGCGGCTCAAGGGCTCATACCCATTAACAACAGCTCTACGTTTTTCTTCGGGACAATCCCCAACGTGTCTCACGAGCAGCTTAGTTCAATGTATGGGTTTACCATCCCATGCTTGCCACCTGAATGCAATACTTGCCAAGTGCTGCGCCGGATGATCCATACTAATGGTAATATCATTCTGCTACCATTATCTTTAATGATGAGACTTTTGAAACAGTGGTGGCAGTATACTGAACTTCTGATGTTGCTTAGCGTTCATTCTCTTCTTCTGTTTATTAATGGAACGGTTATTGCTCAGTGAAGAAACCTTACAGGACCAACTACACATGCACCTTGGAATAATCTCCTGCTACTTGTACCCTCTTGGGCAAAGCAGCTCGACGAAATAGCTCTCAGATAATTATATAAACATAGCCAATAATGACAACACGACTTATACCTTAGAACAGTGATTTTGACATTTTCCCACGAAATATCTCGGACTTCATTTTCCCTGTTTTGTTGATAACCCAACTGACTGTAGTTGAGTGTCTACATGATTAATTATATATTAACTTCACTGCATTATGTTCTCAGCAACGATGACAAAGAGAATGGAGATTCATGGACATCCAGGGTTTGAGTTTCATGGGACACTGACCATGCATATAAAAAATAAACCTGAAGGATCGAACTATCAGCAGCAAAGGTTTGAGTAAGTATTTGACATTCACCTGCTATGAAATGATCAATTGTGTCTTTGTGTAACGTCATAAGTTTTGTGTGATCATGCAAAGAATTTTCTCAGTCATGTTACAATGCTTGGCAGCAAACCTGCTACGAAGTTACTCGTGCAGCCATGAAGCCATTACTTTGTTATCCATGTTTATAAGAGCTGCCTTTTTCTTTACGTAAATGTTGTATGGAGCGCCATACTTCAATAAAGTATATCCTGTCCTAGCTTTCACAAATGTTGAAAACGATTTAAAGTGAACTAGAAGAAGTGATTTTTGTTCGGAGCTTTAATTTTTTTGGAGTTGAAGTAAAAAGGCCTACGTGCATGGAAGATGTTGCACCCTTCACCTGGGTACTTTCCCTTGAAATCCTAACGGATAGGTACTAGAGTAGGTAGGTAAAGTAGTCTTGTCACCTTATGCTATCGTGGCACGAAATTATAATTGATTGACTTATCAAAAGAGTCAAAAGTGGCCACATAGAGAAAGCTAGAGAAACTTATTTATCATTTCTGGTCCAGCTCTTTTTAAGTATAAGTTGCTTTTCTCTTAAAGACATACTTGCATGGATGAGAATTGCACTCTTCATGGTCTTGTATACTTATTTGAGAGTGCCTCGCAGAAAGGCATGTTAATGTAGGTATGTGGTCAAGTAAAGCTAGGAAGGCTTTTAGCGGAGGGTCGGGTTGTTCTTGAGTTGCTTGCCCTGGGACTGGAGGAGTGTCCTTTTTTTTTTGTCAACAAGGAGTGTCCTTTTGTACTGTTCATTTTCGTGTACCCTTTTCTGGGCTTTGCTTTAATAATACATTTTATAAAAAAAGCTAGGTGGCCAATGTGATTATTTTTTTTTACAATTAAAATTATGATAAGCACCAAAGTCCCCCCCTCCCACATAAGGACAAGCAGCACACAGGAAAACAAAAGCGCACACCAACAGGTACCTACTAGAACAGATAGAAATTACATCATCATAAATCCATACTAATCGGACCAAAAGTCCTCCATAGACGGGGACTAACTAACTATTCTATGCTTGAGCGAGAATGATATTCGAATTTGTATGAGTTATTTGTCGTAGAACTATCACACACTTCGTAAGTAAAGAAAAAACAATACCAGAGATTTTGGGAAGAACTGAATAGTGGTTACATCTCCTTTAGGTTGCAGCTTTCGTAGTTGAGCGAAAAGATCTTTGTGCATGTAATGGAATTGGTTCCTTTCTCCTTGCACGTATTTGCTTGAATGCCCACCTTTGAAGTCGTATTAAAACCTTAAGCTATCATTTCCTAAGTAAGCATGACATTTAAATCCTGAAATGAACTGACTTGACATTTTGGATTTAGCATTTTGGTTTAGGGTTTTGAAATAAATGGATCTGTATAAGAATCCACAGTGTGAAAACTGAATGAACTGACTTGTCATTCAGGGTTTAACATTTTGGTCAGCAAATTTGTTTCTTTGTTGAGCAATAATGTCTACGTGCAGGAAAAAAAGAATTGCACCATTCAGCTTTCATACTTTTCCTGATGTAGCTAGGTATGAAGGTAGCTACGTAGTGACCCGAAGCTACGTAGCCTCTCCGCAGAGGATAGGCTTGTTGTGAGTCTTATGTTATTCACAAATATTACGAAAGAAGATAGGTTAAGAGATAACATGGAGATTCTGATCACTGATAGCTGCTGCTTTTGACTTTTGTAGTTTGTACTGAACCTAGTTTTCGTTCATGTAACAAGGTCTTCTGTGCATGGAGGGGATTGCCACCTCTTTCCCAATCCCATGCATAGATAACACATCTGCTTGAACACCACGTTACTCTGCATAGCAAATCCTTCTATTTGTATTCCCTATGTATGCATGAATGATTGGGTCGCGAGCCTTTTCTGTGATATAAATAGAGAGGTCTACTGTATAATCTTCCTCTCAAGCATTCTGAGAGTGGTTATTTCAGGCTGAATACATTCGAGGATGCGAGGTCCGTCCTGATCAACTACCTGAGCCAACATGTACAAGGCATAAGCGTGTTAGTCAACGACTCCACTTGCGACGTGTACACGCATCACTTGGGCATAGCGCAGCCATTGCCCACGCCTCAATCAAGTGTCGCGAAGGAAGAAAATCAGAAGGAAACCGCTGGTGCAGGTCCCTCGGGAGGAAGAGGTTTGTCGGTTTTATCTCTTGTAGTTCTCTCTCTTTTGTGGTATTTTTCTGCCTATGCAACTCAACTGCAAAGATACATCCTTTTATTATTGTCGCTATAGGGAGGAGAGATCGGAGAGGGTCACGAGGCAATATGGGAGCAACCTTGAAAGTTCCAAGGAGTGCCATGGCAATGCAGGTGATTTGTGTTCTTACAGTGTGGTTATAATGGGAATCTATACGGTTATACGTATCACTCATTTAATCATTTCCTGGTGGTTGTACAGAGGGAGAGAACTGCCAACATGAAACTCGAAGATCTATACGACTACATGCATCTTCCCATAGCCGAGGCCGCGAGAAGGCTTTTTGTCTGTCCGACAGTCTTAAAGAAGGTCTGCAGAAGGAACGGTGTACCTCGATGGCCCTACCGCAAGGTATACCTTACTTGCGTGGTTCTCTAGTTCTCTTATTTCTGTTTAGTTCTCCAGGAATTAGGAGTAGTTTGGTATTGCACGGTTTGGAAAAAAAATTGACGCAAGGGTAAATGTCGCTTAGATTAAAATGCTGGATCGAACCATACAGACTCTGGAGCAAAGTCTTGCAACAAATAGGAATCTGGACCGAGCTACTGTGCTGACAGAAATTCACAAATTGAACCTGAAGAAGGAAGCAGCTTGCAGGCCAAGGCCTGCAAGTCGAAGTGACAATAGCGATTCCGACGATGATGATGGAGGAGAGGCGTTTGAAGCATTATTTAAGTAGAAAAAGTATTTATAATTTTGAGAGATATGCATGCCTGTTTCTTTTAGACGACAAACGCATTTGATCATCCCAATAAGAGAAAAACTTGGTTCTCATTTAGGGCTGGTTATTTTCTTTGAGATGGTAATTTTTATTTGTCATACATTGGCATGAGATCAATCTTAGACCAATAAAACATTAAAAACTTGAGGAGTTCCTGGGAAGTTGTTTGATTAATAAGAGAAATCTAAACATTGTTCTCATTTTGAGTTGGTTGTTTCTTATATTTTTTTTACGTTTTCTATGAGCTTTTATTTTTCTTTGTTATGCCTTTGCATGAGGCTAAAAATGGAAGGAAATTAAGTCATGCGAAATTGTTTTAGGAGATAGTTTTAGTTTCCATGCACAATTATGTATGGTAAATTCTCTAAAGATTGATTAAGATATCATAGTACGTGAAAAATGTATGTTGGAATGGCTGTTAGATTGCAGTCGCAGCTTAAGTGAAAAGAATATTTGATTACTTTTATACTTAATAAGAGACATCAACTGTGGCCTTATGTTGCAGCATGCAAACACTGCTAAGGAAGGAGGTATTTTACCCATTAATGAGGTATTAGCCTGAAAAAGTGTAAATAATAGTGGGTTTTTTTGCTACAACATAGTTGCTTTTTCATTTTTGTTGTTTTTTTGCTTTCCTTTTTAAAAAAGTAGTTTGTGTTTTGATAGTAGTAGTTTTAAATCCTATGTAAAACTTTAGTTTTTAGAAAGGCGAAAGACAATAGGGAAAAGGTCAAGGTCAACCTGATAATTTTTGTTAAATATATTAGTGACCAACCGTTGGATTCTGATCCAAGGGTAACTACTAACTTGACAATATTATGGTCAAGTTGACTTGACCTTATCAGTTCGACCTAGCGTGGTACTTCCCCTATAATTGCCCGCTATTTTGTAATAGACCAAACCCTCTTCTCGCCCTCCCCCCCAATGGAAGATTGAACATAGTTGGTTTTTTTCTTGATTTTAGAAAGTAGGTTTTCTGATGGTACCCGGGTCCGCCGATTGTGGAGGATTGATGTGATTAAATGTCTTTATTTATATTGTGCATTCAAGAAAAAAGATGCATTCAGAGTGTCCTTCCTCACTACTTCACTAATTAGATTAAAGCCTTGTTCCTTCTTTAAATTTTTCTTTTTCATGTCCCTTCTCATCACTTGTAGGATAGTGTTATCGTGAGGGTGTTACACAACGTCAAGTGGTATCAGAGTGAAAGTTTTGATTGTCTTTTGTCGCGATTGACGGTTTTGGAGGAAATTCTTAACAATTGATGATGCAAATGATGACGAGCATGCTTCATCAAATAGAGCTGCTTACAACGGCGTTGATCGTAAATTTTTCGATCCAATGTACAGGCTACAAAGTTTGTAACCAGTTTAGCGGCCTCTTGCGCATTAGATGTTGGCATCCGCTGTTGGACAAAATGCTGCAATGGAAATGATTTACGTGATGATGATTCCGGGAGCGAATCGACCAATTTGTTGGAGCTTCTATAATTGAATTGACAAAATCGATGTGAGATTCAGAATGATCGTAATTTCCTGCCTAAGTTAGAACGTCATTAGTTGGAATTTTGAATGTTGAGGAATTTTCAGATTGGCTGCCTCCACATGAAATTTACTTTGATTGTTCGGGAGTCCCTGATCATATGAAAGTAAAATTAGTTGCTTGTTAGCTAAAGAGTGGTGCACTAGCTTGATGGAATCAGCTTCTGGCCAGCAGATTGAATAGACATAAGCATCCAATTGAATATTTGAATCACATGTGATATTTGTTGCATGTGGGATTTCTACTGACTGATTTTGAGTAGCCTTTGTTGCTGAATTACCAAGGTTGGCAGCAGCGGCAATTCCTCAACCAACATATATACATCAAGAACGATGATAATTGAGGATGCAAGATTTGCTTGTTGTCTTGCATATTATTGTTAGAATGTATAATAAATCAATAAAGATTTTCGTTTCTTAATGGCTCTAGCTTTAGGGAAACTTGGTTATCTTACGTGGTATCAAAGCTATAGGTTATGGAAGGTCTTGCCTCATTGAAACTATTTATATCTTAATTATGTTCCTTATGCCGCGCATGGTGGATGCTTACACATGAAGGGGAAGTTAAGGTTATACAATAAATGCATAAAAATTTTCGTTTCCTCATGTCTCGACCTTTTGGGAAACGGTGTTATCTTACACACATTGCTTCAAACACAAGAAAATGTAAGTATACTTGATAAGAATTCGCTTTTGAAATGTCATCATGTTCAACGAAAAGTAGTGAAGTTAATTTGAGGCTTCCTCGAGGCTTTTTTTTTCGCATCCGTGAGACTTTGAGTGGCCTGCTACAGTTCATATCATCTTGGTCCGACGCACGTCAAGTATATGCCCCTCTTTTTGTCACTATAAGAACTTTACGAGAAATACCTTCATGCGTTGGTCTTCAGTCTTCACCTCTATATGCATGGAGAAGACGTTGATTCAAGTCTCGACCCAGGCACTAGGGGATCCGAGTGTAAGTAAATATGGGTTCTTGTCCCATTTTACTTGTCTTGATTGAGAGGAGACACTGTAATCATCACCGATCCGGAAATCACTTATTTGGAATTAGCTGTTTTGGTACGATCAAAATGGAATTGTCAAATAAGAGTCACCATATTGGAAATCTGTTGAGCAATTTCGGGAAACTGAAATTGGTATGATTTTGTAATTGATTTATGCCTTATTAAGGGCAATGGAGGGGACGCCCTCCATGCTAATGAAAAAAAAGGCGACTTTTGGTTGAAATCGCAATTGATTTGGTGATCTTGATTTCGTTGGGTGAAAAAGCTAATTCGGGGAATATAGCTTTTCACAACGTTCTACACTCGATCGGTGAAGGATTTGGTGTTCTCGGACATATTCTAATCCGTGGAGTGATTCGTAGGCACAAAGGCCGAAGGTTAGTGATTCCAATTTGATAATCTTTGAGCTTTATTTGTTGTTTGAAGGAAAAACCCAATTTTTGAGAACCCACATCAAACGGATAAAAATCCTAAATTCGCTTCCGTTGCGGCTCGATTACCCTTCATTGGTATCGGAGCATTGGATCCGTTGTGGTGTGAGAGTTCCAAGAGATTTGTGGGAGTTTTCCTCGCGGTTTTTGCCGACTGAAAATCTCGATTTTTACAGTCGCGATCGATCGGCGTCAAGAACGATCGATCGCTCAAAAGTAAAATCGGAGAAGACGACTGGTCACGGTCGATCGGCTTCGATCGGCATCGATCGCCATCGATCGCCATCGTTCGGCATCGATCGGTAAGTCTCTTGAAAAGGGAAAAACGGTCGATCGGCTTCGATCGGCATCGTTCGGCATCGTTCGGCTTCGATCGGCATCTTTCTGCATCGTTCGGCTTCGATCGGCATTGATCGTTGAGTTGCTTTGAAAGAGGGAAACGATCGATCGGCACGAATTGCGATCGATCGTATCTAATGTAATTTGTGCAAAATTGACAGCGGAAAGCTGCGATCGATCGGGTATTTGACACGATCGATCGGCGGGATAAAATTTGAAAAACTAATTAATATTGAAGCAGTATTTGTGCCACTTGATTATATAATTGTTGATAGTTAATTAGTGATTCAAACTGTGCTGTTTTTACACTAATTGTCCTGTTCCATTGATTGAAGATTTTTATCTTCAATTTGATTGGAATACTTGCTTGGTTTCATAAAAATTGCAATGGCTTCCCGCATGGTCTCCAGTGAGTTGGCAAAGACTGAAAAGTTGAATGCCACCAATTTTATTACCTGGAAGAGGCGCATCCGTCATATTCTGTTCCTTGATGACTTGGGTCATGTGCTAGACCAAGTTGTTGAACCTACAGGTGAACAGAGTACCGCTGCTCAAAAGAGAGAGTACGAGAAGTTCCGGATGGAGGATGCACGAGCAAGGACCACGATGCTTACCTTTATGGAGCCTACGATGGAGTTGCTTTTTGAGAAGCACAAAACGGCCAAAGAAATGTATGAGGCCATTGAGATGAGGTATTGAGAGCATACTGAGGCACACATCAGGTTGCTCCACACTCGCTACACCATCATGAGGATGGAGGAGGGCAAAAATGTGCTTGAGCACATAAATGCTATGACCATTATTGCTAGTGAGTTGGAGATGCTTGGAGATCCAATTTCATTGGGGGTCCAAGTGTCTACGATACTCACTAGTCTCCCTCCATCATGGGAAGCAGTGGTGGTGGCGTTGAACCTGAGTGACAAAAAACTCACTCTCGATGACCTTACTGCCAAGCTGGGCTTGGAGCAGGAAAGGAGAGAGCATGTGAGGGCCTCTAATGCATCTGCCAACCTTGCTCACCATGTTGGCTCTAAGAAAGGTGGGTCCTATGCTGGCACTTCAAAGAAGAACTTCAAGAGGAAAGGAAAGAAGCCTCAGTTCCAGGGTGGAGACAAGGCCAAGAACAAGAAGAAGGGAGCCTGCTTTACATGTGGCCAGATGGGTCACTATAGCAGGAATTGTCCTAATGGCTCCCAGGGCAACGAGAAAAAAAAACAGCAGGGTGGAGGAAAGGACATAGTTTGTATGATTTCTGAGGCACTGATTGTGAACACTAACACTAGAGGTTGGTGGCTTGACTCGACTGCAACCCGTCATGTGGCAATGGCAAAGGAGTCTTTTGCTGAGATGAAAGAGATTAGTCCCGGAGAGCACAAGATCTACATGGGGAATAACACCTATTGTGACGTGCTGGGGATTGGCTCTGTTCGTGTTCCTCTCTTAGGAGGAAACACTCTGGTCCTCACAGATGTCTTGTATGCACCTACTATTCGTAGGAATCTGATTTCAATCCCTCTTCTGACTCAAAAGGGATTTGAAGTCAGGTTCAAGGGTGGCAAGGGAACTGTGGGGCAGAAGAATAATATTTTATTTACCGCTTCTTTAGTTGATGGTTTATTCAAACTTGATGTATCCAATGACTTTGCTAATAATGAAATGATTGATTCTGAGTATGTTGCTTGTGTTGCTGTTGATAATGCATTGTTATGGCATTTACGCCTTTGTCATGTGAATGCGACAAAATTACACCGAATGTCGGGTAGTGGGTTACTACCTAGAATAAGTGATAATTTGCGCATGTGTGAGGATTGCCTATCTGGCAAAATGACTAGGCTACCCTTTCCGAAAGGACAACGAGCAATTGACCTTTTAGAGGTCATTCACTCAGATATTTGTGGGCCTATAAATGTCAAGACTCAAAGGGGTATGATGTATTTCATTACATTCATAGATGACTATTCAAGGTATGGTTATGTGTACTTGTTATCGAGAAAGTCCGATGCCTTAGAAAAATTCAAGGAATTTAAGGCTGAGGTTGAGAACCAATTAGGACGGAAGATTAAAGTTCTGAGAACAGACAGAGGTGGTGAGTACACATCTGATTTGTTCAAGGACTATTGTACAAACTAAGGAATAGTGCATCAGTATACTTTACCGTATACCCCTCAGCAGAATGGAGTCGCTGAAAGACGTAATAGGACATTGATGGACATGGTAAGGTCCATGTTAAACCACTCTGAACTAGGAACGCAGTTTTGGGGTGAAGCACTAGACACCGCTGTTTATGTACTAAATCGGATACCTTCTAAGTCGATCAAATTGACCCCATATGAGTTATGGACGGGAAGACGTCCAAACTTTTCGAACTTGAGAGTGTGGGGGTCAAAGGCCCATGTGAGGGTGCCTGATCAACTAAGAACTAAGTTGGATCCCAAGACCATAAAATGTAATTTTATAGGTTATTGTGACCATTCGAAAGGGTATCGATTTGTAGTACACCATGATGATGGGACAGTGGGGGTTATAGAGTCTAGAGATGCTTATTTTCTTGAGGAAGATATAGACCTTAAAACTCCTAGTCAGAAAGTGGAACTCTTTGAAATTGAGAAAGAGAAAGTTACTGTCACTAGTAATGAACAAGTGATAGGTAACACATCCAATGAGGATGTTGAAAATCGAACATCAAGAGAGCGTAGACCTTCAATTTTGTTGAAGGATTACTATGCCATGCTTGGTGAAGATGAGATATCGATAGATGAACCTGTACTTAGTGATCCAGTCACATTTGAGCAGGCGATGTGTAGTCCAGATTCCAAGGAATGGCGGAAGGCTGTTCAAGAGGAAATGGATTCAATCTTGAAGAACAAAGTCTGGGAGATTGTTGACTTACCAGACGAACGGAAACCCATTGGGTGTAAGTGGATCTTCAAGAAGAAGCTCAAAGTTGATGGATCAATAGAGAAGTACAAAGCTAGACTTGTGGCGAAAGGTTTCACACAAGTAGAGGGCATAGACTTCAAGGAGACTTATTCTCCAATGTCCAGGTTCATCTCGATCCGATGTTTGTTGGCAATTGTGTCATACTTAGATTTAGAGTTGCACCAGATGGATGTAAAGACTGCCTTCCTAAATGGTGATTTAGAGGAGGAGATTTACATGGAACAACCCGAGGGGTTTGTTGTTTCCGGAGAGGAAACTAAAGTGTGCAAACTTATTAAATCATTGTATGGACTGAAACAATCGCCAAGACAATGGTATTTCACTTTTCACAAGGTGATAAGTGAATATGGCTTTGTGGCCAATGATTATGACCATTGTGTATACTCCTTTAGAGATGGGAGTAGATTTATGATATTGTCACTATATGTAGATGACATATTATTGATGGGGAATGACACTAGTATGATTCTCAGTCTTAAAGAATGGCTCAAGACCCAATTTGAAATGAAAGATATGGGTGAAGCATCTTACATCCTCGGGATGAAGATTGAAAGAAATAGAAAAGCAAGGAGGCTAAGTATATCTCAAGAATCGTACATTGAGAGTGTTTTGAAACGCTTTGACGTGATTGGTTGGAAGACCATAGATTCGCCCATCTATAAAGGGACAGTCTTGTCCGAAAGAATGGCACCTGCATCAGACGAGGAACGTCTGAAGATGCAATCTGTGCCATATGCGCAGGCTATTGGCAGCTTGATGTATGCCATGAACTGCACTCGACCTGATTTGGCTTTTGTAGTAAGCCTTGTGAGTCGATATCAGGCTAACCCAGGTATGCAACACTGGCAAGCTATAAAGCGGGTGTTCAGATACTTACTGGGTACCAAGGATATGAAACTCACATATCAGGCTGAGAACCTGTCATTGGAAGGCTATAGTGATTCGGACTATGCCGGGTGTAAGGATGACAGAAAATCCACTGCCGGTTATGTTTTTATGCTTGGTGGCGGCGCCGTGGCATGGGCTAGTAAGAAGCAGAAATGCGTTACTAAGTCCACGATGGAAGCTGAGTTTGTTGCATGCAGTTTAGCAGCTTCCGAGGCAGTTTGGATTAAAGAGTTTCTAGCTGGGTTACAGCTAGAACAGTGGACTGATGCTCCTGTCCAAATTTATTGTGATAATTTGGCAACTGTGTCGACGCTCCGTAATGGGGAGATCAGTTCAAGAGCTAAGCACATAGAGGTGCATTACTTTTATGTGTTTGACATGCTACAACGGGGAAAGTTGACAGTGAGTCATCTTCCTACGGTTGAGATGTTAGCTGATCCGTTAACGAAGGCCTTAACGACGGATCTATTTGTAAAACATGTTCATAGTTTTGGATTACGACAGGACTAGTGCACGAGTCACTGTGGATCGCAAATATGAACAAAGAACCCATAGTGGGGGATGTAAGTAAATATGGGTTCTTGTCCCATTTTACTTGTCTTGATTGAGAGGAGTCGGCTCTCTCGTGCAAGTGTAGGCATGTGGAGTAGTTAGGCTTCCGTGGGCCCGGTCCACACTAAATTGGAAGAGACATTGTAATCATCACCGATCCGGAAATCACTTATTTGGAATTAGCTGTTTTGGTACGATCAAAATGGAATTGTCAAATAAGAGTCACCATATTGGAAATCTGTTGAGCAATTTCGGGAAACCGAAATTGGTATGATTTTGTAACTGATTTATGCCTTATTAAGGGCAATGGAGGGGACGCCCTCCATGCTAATGAAAAAAAAGGCGACTTTTGGTTGAAATCGCAATTGATTTGGTGATCTTGATTTCGTTGGGTGAAAAAGCTAATTCGGGGAATATAGCTTTTCACAACGTTCTACACTCGATCGGTGAAGGATTTGGTGTTCTCGGACATATTCTAATCCGTGGAGTGATTCGTAGGCACAAAGGCCGAAGGTTAGTGATTCCAATTTGATAATCTTTGAGCTTTATTTGTTGTTTGAAGGAAAAACCTAATTTTTGAGAACCCACATCAAACGGATAAAAATCCTAAATTCGCTTCCGTTGCGGCTCGATTACCCTTCACCGAGAACGGTAGATGTTATGTGTGTGAGTTGTCCACTGGGAGTACTAAGGATTTTTTTAGCTCATTGCACCACTTTTTATGCCGCTGCTGGGCTTTAGTGTCGCCGGCAGGCCGATCATTGAAGCCTCAAAAGTTCATAGGCCAGTTTGAAATGATGGCGTTTTGTTTTAGTTTTTTAAAATCATTCATATATCTCTGTCATCCTAGTGGGCATCTGCTTAATATGCTAATGAAACTCCACGGTTGAATAAGGTAAATAATTACGTGGATGCTAAGGTGATCAGGTCAGGTGCATATGGTCATCAATTTTTTTGTCTTCTTTTGACGTTAGGGGTTTGAAGTTAGAGCAAGATGCATCGACAACGGCCGACATGCTCATGCTCAATCCACCCAAGTGGTGCGGATCAAATGAGCATAAATGTAAGTATAATCAAAACTCAAAACACGCTTAGGGGAGCATGATGGAAGGAAATAATCCACTATCCTTCACCCTTTGATTGAACCAGCCTTGCCATTATTCACCAAAGAGCCCGTACGCAAAGTGATGAGACCCCATACTAATTTTTTAGGAGTGTATTCAATTGTAATTGGAGCAATGCCAAAACCATACCCTTACAACCCATCAAAACTCAAAACACACTTAGGGGAGCATGAAGGAAGGAAATAATCCACTATCTTTCACCCCTTTGATTGAATGAACCTTGTCATTATGCACCAAAGAGCCCATACACGAAAGTAATGAGACATACTTTTTAGGGGTGTATTCTAATGTATTTGGACCAATGTCAGAACCGTAATCTTACAACCCATCCCCAGTATGCACGTGTTCAAGGTTAGCCAGGAGCCGACTGATCAGATTGGGCCGACGTTACCTGGTGGATGCTGAAGTTGATGATCTGAACATGTATAGTGGGCACGGGTTTGCCATTTTCATTAGTTATCTGTCTTCCGGTGGGCACAGTGTTGTATCAGGGGCGTTTGGATGGTGAAAGATCCAAAACATCCACAGTAAAAAATCTATTTTTACTAGTTATTTTCAGATTTTTTTTACTTTGGAACCTCACGAGGTATTTTAACCTCCACAGTGAGATGTTTTAAAATTTTCAGGATCCAAACGGCCATCAAATCCATCGAGGCAGCCAGAATCTGTCAATGAAATCTGAAGACCCAGAATCGTTCAGTTTGTACTTTCAGTGAGGCGATCCTCCCATTAGCATGCAGTGCTACCTTTGCTCAACAGCTCTCCCGTTCACTGCCTTCAACTACTCTTAGCCCATGTTAAGCCGCACATTGAAGGCGACTGGACCCTTGGCCTACATGCATGATTTCCTAAGACCAACATTGCCGGGAGTCTTGATATAGCGTGCAACCGTGTCAATCATTTCCAATTGCGTCAGTCAACAGCATTCTGATGACCACCACCACCACCATGCCGATCAGCTGTGGGGCCCATCCCACTTGGTGGCGGGATGGTATGTGGGCCATTTTCTAAGGAGTATTTCTTCAATTACACCTAAAGGATAAGAACAATACAGTTAAGAGTGCATTTGCAGTATGCAACGTATGGCCTCCGAGCTTTATGGATCCAGCCCATTCCATGGATAACAAAATGAGTGTAGGGTGCTATGCAACATTGCAATGGTGCCATTCTCTGATTCTATCGAGTGTGCAGCAAGATAAGGTAGTTATTCTCTGTAACAAAGCCAATTCGACCGATGATTATCTAAGATGGTTAATAAGAAAGTGAAAGTGAAGCTTCCAAGTTATACCTTACAAGTTGTACTTTACTTGGAGCTTCAGAAAAGTAACACGATGGACAAGCCAGCATGCGATTCCAAGACATGCAAAGTGTACTTTTGGCCATGGTCCCCGCTTGATAGGCCAATTAAAAAGGGCTTGAAACGGCTGTTCGAGTAACCCCCATCCCATGGAGCACCTAACGACAAACAAAGATCGGCACGAGGGGAGCTTTTGGACCGTACGATTTTGATGTGGCGAGATCGAGAGGCCGTCCCAAACCCGCAGGTTGCCCGGCGCGTATAAAATCACACGCGCACAAAAGATGAGGGAGACGGAGGGGCTCGTTTTTATCTCAGTCGCGAGAGCAGAGTGTTGCTATTCTAGTCGGCAGTGTCAGGGGAAGAGAATGCGGTGGTGGCCGTTGCAGACGCACGACTCCGGGCTTCTCCGACCCCTTACCAACTCTCCTGCCAGAGTCCCGATAACGGAGCCCTAGAAAAGTCGAAGCACTTACTCTGAGTGCCGGATTTTGGATCTCCTTTCGCCATTTTGGTCTCTCTCGTCCTCTCTGTTTGTCAGGTTTCCTCGCCCCCCTACTTTGCCAAATCAGAACTTTCCTTCTTTTTATCTTTTCTCTGCGCGCCATCTCTGGAATTGGTTGCCTTTTCTTTTCCGTGTGTTAGTTTTGTACATTTGCCGTCCTCTCCGGCCAACGGGCTTTTACAGCGCCTGTACTCTCTGTACCAGACTCTGACCGAGGCATTTATGTTGCCACTAAAGCGCCGCGTCTTCGTCTCTCCGAGCCAACGGCGACAAGTGGAGGCAGCGCCTCGGGCTACTTACCTCTCCCTCCCCTACAGCGGCATCTGGTTGATGAAATCCTAGGATTTTGGTTTGGGAGGGTGAAAGCGCTGGGGATTTCTGGATCCGCTAAAGGCGGGGAGGGGATTGAACGGAGGGATTTAGATCTGGGGGCTGGGAAGTAGTTTGACAGAAGACGATGCTGACCTGCATCGCGTGCTCCAAGCAGCTTGGTGGGGGGACGACGCTTCCTCATCAGGAAGATGATGAACCTGCTGGAACTCCGACTACCAAACAAGCCATCAAAGCTCTCACCGCTCAGGTAATTTTCATTATAATTCCAGACAAATTGAAAAAGAGGAAGGTAGGATTGAAATTTGATGTTCGGCTATGTTCAGATTTTTAGCGGATCGACTTGCCATCATTCTGATTTAGCGCATTTTCGCGTCAAGTGGAAAGTCTCGTTCATGAAATTCTGGTTGCTCTTTATTTTCATTTGTTTGCCAAAGAGTTTTCAATTACCATTAGAATCTTCTTTTCGTCTAAACCACTGGTGTTCGACTGGCATGTTTAGCAGCTTTTCCCCATTTCTCAGTTTCCTTTCTCTTTTAGTCTACTATTTACAGTAAACTGGAACAAACTTGAATAAACATGTATTAATTGAATAATAGATGGATTGTTTTATCGAATTGTTTTTATGAAGCAATCAGTCTGATTCAAGTGCTCGGGAGCTGATTAATGCAGATCAAGGACATGGCCTTGAAGGCCTCTGGGGCGTACCGGCACTGCAAGCCGTGCTCAGGGTCTGGTGGCAATCGCCAAGCCGGCTATGCGGAGTCGGCGGCCTCGGCATCGGAGCGGTTCCATTACTCCTATCGCCGGACGACGAGCGCGTGCTCAACACCAAGGATCTTTGGCAAGGAGCTCAAGGGAGGGCTCTCGAGCGGGGAGGGAACGCCGTCCATGAGCGGGAGGACAGAGTCGGCATCGGCCGTGGTTCTGATGGAGGAGGAGGCCAAAGAGTGGGTGGCGCAAGTGGAGCCCGGCGTTCTCATCACATTCCTCTCCCTTCCTCAGGGGGGTAACGATCTCAAACGTATCCGCTTCAGGTAAGCGCTTCTTCTCACTTGTTTTTTGACCTTTTAACTGTTCTCCGATTTGCTTGAGGATGCCATTAGAAGTTAAGAAGTAGACTAGCGGATGCACGATTCAGATCTCCTCCTCTAATTTTGATTTTCATTGACTATGGGAAACGTAAACAGAGCGTTGATTTAGGCTCAAGCTTTGTCTAGCTCGCAGTCGTAAAGTAGTTGTCTAATCTGCATCTGATTCTCTGGGTGTGGTTTCCTCCAATTATGTCTAGTGGGGTATGTGCCAATTCTTTATCTTAATCTGTCTGAATTTGAGGGCTAAGTCGAGAGAATCCGTTGAAATGTAGAACTCAATCGTCTCCAAAAGTACTGAGCGTCCCTAAAAGTGCTATGTGAAGGCTCATAAATGTTACCTTCGTGACCTCTGCGGTGGCACTTATAGTGATAACGTGGTGGATGGTACTTTTTGTCGTGATCATGGCCCCGCATTACGTAGTAAACAAAATGCATGCCGATGTAGGTTTTGTATTTGTCTGTTGGTGCTTACCAGGAGTTAATTGTCTTGTTCACTGATGGTGGGGTTCTGCTTATTGTTGGTAGAGATGGAAGATGTGTTCTTTGTCATCTTTTGCTGGTTCTGTTTTGTGATTTAACATAAGAGTACAAAATGGCAAGAGAATAGTTTGTAATGTTGACGTAGACAGGACCGAGGTAACCAGGGAGACAATATATATTTGGCGCTTTCTGCTTTGCTTGCGAATTGCCAAATAGAATGTGCCTAACACCAACTGTAGAACGTATTACTCTCATAAAGGGACAGTAGTAAACCACTTCTGAAAACAACGGCACATAAGTGAACAGAGACCTTAAGACCGGGCAAAGTGAAGTGAATATATCTTTCACCCCCCAAAAACCCACTCTTCGATTAGAAGAGGTTGCTTGTGGTAGCTGAATTTACCTTGGACCTACACAGGATCCTAACCTGAGAGGGGTATCCTTTTCTGGAGCAGTTTAGCGGGCTACGCCGGTGTACTGATTCACACTTTCCTTGTTTACTTCTCCAGTCGTGAATTGTTTAATAAATGGCAAGCGCAAAGGTGGTGGGCTGAGAATTACGACAAGGTCATGGAGCTCTATAATGTCCAGCGATTCAACCGCCAAGCCGTCCCTCTACCCACCCCTCCTAGGTCTGAAGATGAGGTAACAAACTAGCTCCACCCTTACCTCTTTGTGCATCCATCTCCTTGATTAGTGTGATAATTGATTAGTTTCTAATTGACTCAGAGCTCCAAGATGGAGTCAGCTGAAGACAGCCCAATGACGCCCCCGTTGAGCAAGGAGCGGCTTCCCCGAAACTTCCACCGTCCGACAGGCATGGGCTACTCATCTTCAGACTCGCTGGATCACCACCCTGTCTACAACCATGCCGGCCACTACTACGACTCTGTTGGGCCGGTTTCGACCCCAAAACTCTCGAGCATCAGCGGGGCCAAGACGGATGTGTCCTCATTGGATGCCTCCGTGAGGACTAGCTCGTCTAGGGAGGCTGACCGCTCGGGAGAGCTTTCAGTGTCCATTAGCAATGCCAGCGAGATGGAGACCGAGTGGGTGGAGCAGGACGAACCTGGGGTCTACATCACCATCCGAGCATTGCCTGGTGGTACCAGGGAGCTAAGGCGCGTCAGATTCAGGTGAGAATATAACACTAGAGCTGGATGGGTGTGGGTGTCTTCCTAGGTGAATATGAATACGTACTATTTTTTCAAGTTCGTATGATTTAATTATGTTTGGTCACTTGTGGTGGTCGCTTTTGCAGCCGAGAAAGGTTCAGTGAGATGCACGCGAGACTGTGGTGGGAAGAGAATCGCTCCCGCATACATGAACAGTATTTGTGATTTCGTGCCAATTAAAACTCCCCGCTACACGAGGCATATTAAAGTGCATGGACCACTTTGGAGCAGAGAAAATCGTCTTTGAATCTGCTACTTGATAAAAATATAGGAGTTACGAAGGTGGAAATCTTACAACGGCTATCATATGTTATCCTCCTACGCTCTCTTTTTTTCCTCCTAGTTTGTTGCTTCCTTTGTTTATTCCTTTCGTGTTGTATACTTGGACCTCGGGGCTGACAGCACAACCGAGTGGCATGAGTATTGGTAAGGGTGTGGAAATATGATGCGGTTGATATAGTAATACCACTTGATGACTAATTAAACACTTACAACAAGAAAAGAGGTGGCTTTTTGGGTTTGAAACTTTATTTTATTAATTTAAAAGTTTGTTTTCACATGAGATTTTCCTTTTCTCAAAATTATTCGAGGCACTTCTCATACTTGTTGTTTTTTAGACTATTTAAAAAAATTAAGTTAAAATAGAAAATGTTTCGAGGTCTTTCCAATTGGGTGCATTTTGGTGGGCAATTTATATATTATGGCCTATGGGCTTACGCTTGGCCCCTAAGTCACAGCGGTTTTTTTCTATCTACCCTGAAAGTGATCGTGTAGCTTTGATATAAAAAATAAGTTTTTCTGGCATTTGATAAATTGAACCTAACTTGAAAAGCAGCTGCAAATTACCCATTAAGGATAATACTGAAACGAAAATTTTTTTCTTACGGGATAGCCTATAGCCTTAAGTGATCATCACCTTGATTTTCAATGGTAGGCCTCATGCAGCTTTGGGTTCGCATAATCTCTGACTCGTCCCGTATGAAATTTAACGTCATTGGTTTTTCTTATGTTTAAGAACTTGTCCTCTTTAAAAAAACGCCTTCTCTAATCATATGCATTATACCCGTCCATGGATTTTGCTCATCCATGATGTATTGTTTCGCATTCCACTCTTGCAGTATCTGCTTAGCCAATCAACAACAATCAGAGAAGAATCATAAATATCGAATGTCTGTGGGCCTTCGCCCACTGTCGTATAGTAAAGCCCAGAATGAAGTAAAAAATTGAGTTACGTGAAAGCCCAGAATGGAGTATCCGTTATAAGCAACCCAAGCCCAGTAATGCTACGGCCCAATGAGTAGGGCATATCCGTTATAAGCAACCCAATTAGGGCTAATTTCAGCATTTCGATTAATGAGGATACAACCCCGGTCGGTCACCCAGGGCCAATCCCGTAATTCGTGAAGCACGCCCTCCCCAGGGCCTGAACTCAGAAGCAGCGGTGGGCGAAGCAACGATTTTAAAAACCCTGGTTTCTCCTCCCCTCGCTCCCTTCCCCTTCCCCCCCTCGCCACCACTCTAGCCGGAAAACCCCCTCCCTTTTCCCTCCCAGTTGTCAGTCCATCCCTCCGGTTCCCCCCCGCCCATGCTCCTCAAGACCTCGATCGGTCGCCTACTCAATTGACCGTGCATTGGTTCCCCTGCTTCTCCGTCCATTCGGTTCTTGGCCGTGGGAGATGGTCTCTGGTCCGAGAACCGACGCCGGAACCAGCGCTCTCCCTTTTCGTGTCATTAAGACCATCCAGTCGATTAGAGAGGTTGTCGGGAAACATTCCGACACCGATAGCTATTCGATGCTTAAAGAGGCCAACATGGACCCCAACGAGACCTCTCAGAAATTGCTTCACCAAGGTTAGGGTTTCTCACACTCTGAAGGTTTCTACTGGCTTCTTGCCTTGTCGTGGAGTTAGATTAGCCTTCATTTGCCGCTTGGTTGTTTGAGGCCTTTGGGCGTAGGGAGATGCTGTCAAGCTTACTATGCAGTTGCAGAAGGGTTCTCATGGTTTTCCTTTGCATTTCGGAGTATTGCATTTTTTCAGACGAGAGGTTTGGCGGATTTGTGTATTTATATCGGCTGTGCCGGTCAGTTGGATACGAAGTAAACTGGAAATTCATGATTGAGGGGAATGTGCTGCTTGAACCTTTTTAGTGCATCTTACCCGATAAAGTTGGTTTTGCCTCTCCCTGTGTAAATTAATTGAGGTTAGCAGGGAACTTGCATTTAAATAGCCTTTTATAAGGATTGTCCAAAAATGTTGCTGAACTCCTTTGAGTGAACTCTGTTATCGTCAGAGTTGCCATCAACAGAAGTAGTTGTGACTCTGACCCTTGAGAATCTCTAGGGCGCTATTTCTTTGGAGGCCTCTAGAATGAGAATCCTTATTTTCAGTTAGATTCATAGAAGACGATATGCTGGTGAGGATATGGAAAGCCCTCCTAGTATGTGAGCTTCCTATGTTAGTTTTCTGGAGGACTTGGGATAATTCCTCTTTGTAAGCTGTTTGAGACCTACAAAATTGGTTTATTTAGCACCACGTAGGTCCTTATTAAGAGCTCTATAAGGCTTGTTTCCTGAGATTGGCTACATGATTCTGTGTTCCGTTTGAGTTGTAGTGTACTCGAGATGATGAGTGAAAATTTAACTCCATGCATAGCTTTTGCAGCAATAATTATATAATTGAAGGAGAAAGATTATGTCTAATCATTCATAGTTATTGCTACAAATTTCTAATTATTATTGAGTGTGCTTAATTGGTACCTCAGTTTGTTGAGTCAGCTGAGCCATCTAAAATCAACTGTGTTTTGAAACTTACCTGAACTTCTTTGACATCATTTACTTTACCTGTATTTGGCAGATCCTTTTCATGAAGTTAAGTGGGAAAAAGACAAGAAAAACGAGGTATGTCTTGTAGTTGTAACTAAGATTGTGTATATGTTTTTTTTTGGCAAAAATTGCTTTCAAGATGCCACTCTTTTGGTTCAGATTTAATACGTGAGATTTAGGTTTTGCTTATCATTGTTTCATTTCTTGCAAGTTCCTCTCTTGTGAAGCATAGTTGTGGAGATTTTGCATATTTATGTTCCTTTTGTTTTATTTCTTGTTTTGTTATTTTAATTAATTCGCACGTGGACTGATGTTCTTGACAATATCACTAACTGGCTTTATGATTTTGTTTGTAGCTATTGTGGTTCTAACATAACTGCTTGCACTTTAGAATCTAGGGAACAGTATTTCTTCAGAAACTAAAATTCAGTATGAGCATAGTGGACCATTGGCTAAACCTCAGGCAATGTGGGATCGAAATGGTCGCAAAGCAGTTTATTCACGCAATGCGTCTCGTGGTAAGCTAAGCCATAAATAATTGACATCCTGGTTTTTAAAATTAGTGGAGATGATGATAGTGTTTTAATTATAGTGGCTGTGTAAATTGGCGATTTTGTGGATCAGTTATATTAAAAAGATTTACATGAAGTTGGTCTTGTTTTTTTTTTAATGCAGGAGTGAGTCATGAATTTCGAGTAGTGAGAGACAATAGAGTTAATCAAAATGTAGGTGAAGGGGTAAAGTCAGCATCTATAGAACATGCTATATCCAACCAAGATCAGGTGGTTCCAGGTGCTTCTGATAAGAGGTACTTGTTTTTGTTCTCCCTGCTGGTTGCAATTTATGTGTTTTCATATAATGAGCGTCTTAAATTAATTAAAATTTGCACATTTTTGTTGGCTTTTTTATGGAGATACTGAGAAAGTGATGTTGTCAAATATCTTAGATGAAATTTATGGACCATCATATTAAACCTTAGAATTTAATTGTTCTGCTAGACTGCTCCCTGACTTGAAAATGTATGAATTAATAAAACAGCTTTTATCCTTTTTTTTTATAAGTATTTTGCCTTGCTTTGATACGAGAATTGTCACACACAGTTTTTTTTATTGTAGGGATGAAAATGTTAGATTAAATTAAGAGTTCACACCACTTTAAGTTTTATTAGGGAGGGATGGCCGTTACTTTTTTTTAGGGAAATCTGGCTCTCAATGCCGGGAGGGGAACTCTTCTGACACAAACTACAAATTATATTCAAATAGTCCTCTGAGGGCACTGTGACTAACTACAAAAAATGGACAAAACTTTCACTAGGTCTAGTGGACGAAATTGCCCCTCCCCTTTTGTGTACCTTCTTCCTCCTCTTTCTTCTTCCTTTCTCTCCTCTCCCTTCCACATGCTCCACCCCTGCTGCCTCCTCTTCCCTCGGCCACTGCTTCCTCCCCTATGATGCCACTTTGTCATCCTCCTCCCAGCCTCCACTTTCTCCTCTGCTTAGAGGCCGAGAGGCCTGGCCGGGCAGCAGCCAAGATCTGGCCGCTTGGGCAGGCTGCAGCTTTGGTTAGCCAGCCATGGGCGAGCCAAATTGTTAATTTTCTTTTAACCCTAAAATTATGCCTCAGAGTACATTTTACTCATAGAAGAGAGGACCGCTTAATTTCTGTCACATCTGTGAGATACCTGAGGCTCTTTACTAAATTTTTAAAAAACTGTACTATGATAGACATTGGGCTAGTGGGAAATATTGTGTTATCTGCTGAATTAATGCAGAAGCAGTGGACATTTTTAGGTTCTAAGCGAATTAAGAGGTAGGAAGTTTCTGAATCCACTATGATGGATGCGAGAACCAAGGAATTCGTGTATTGCCCATCGTCTCATCTGTCGATAGATAAGTTTGATTTGCTCTTGAACTGTTGTTGCATGTGCGTTAAAAGTGCTAATTGATGTCTTTTATATAGTTCTTCCGCAGCTTTTAGTAATCAGAAGCGCTCTGACACCAGAAGCAGTGAGCTTCAACTACTTTCCCACGGTTTTAGTGGGGCTCGAGATTCTTTCTCCAGCCGTACCCATGATACTGACTTAAGTGCCACTCGCAGACTAGTTTTGGTCGGAGAAAAGAGGGCAATAGTTCCAAGGTCGGGTGTGCAGATCCTGGGACAGAGATCAAACAATTCTTCACCATCTTCTACACTGGCAGCAAGTAAATCTGTAGTTGGTGTTTATTCCAAATCCACAGACCCAGTTCATGTACCATCTCCTGATTCAAGATCATCTGGAAGTATTGGTGCTATTAAGCGTGAAGTCGGTGTCGTTGGTGTTCGACGGCAGTCCACTCATCCTTCAGAGTCTACTGTTCGGAGTAGTACTTTCTCTCTTTCAGATTTGGGAAAGGATAGCGCAAGGCCAGCAGATCCTGTTAGGCACACTTTTACAGCTCACCTTAAGAGTGATCAATTAAATCAACCTGCTGCAACCCATACACCAAATGTTAACATGTCCTCTAACAGAACTTTTCTGGGAAATCACCAAAGTGGCAGACTTCAACAAACTGTAGGCCATCAAAAAGGTATGCATAGTGTAAAAAATTGGTTATGCTTTTTATGGTCATAATTGTATTCCCCTGATCTGACTAGGCATTGAAAGGCTTTACTACTCCCATCCAGTCGCTTTTAATTGAGACTGTCACATAATTGGTCAATTTTATTGAGATATGGGGTCCACAGTAAAAGCCTAGGTTGCGAGCAAGTCACCTTTGGTCGTGGAGGCCTCTCGACTTCAGCCTAGACCTAGGTTTGCCCCAGGGTGGCCGTCATCGCTGTCTCCGGCTGCCTGGTTGGAGAATAATTAGGGAACGGTATCATCTAATTTTGATACGCAATTTTTGCTAATTGTCTCAAGTAAGAGTGGCCGGAGGGAGTAATAAATTGTCTTGGAGAGGGAAGGCCCCATTAATTTAGCTAGACAAATTAGTAGTTTTCCCCTTTTGAACACATTACCTGAGAATGTTGGTTTTGCCTATGAAAGTGTTTTTTTTATTTCATTTATGGTCATATAGTGTGCTGGAGAAGCAATGATGTGTTTCATTTGAAATATCGATTCTTATTTGATTAATGTCGCTATAAATGATCTTGGTTTAAAACTTTAACAATGGTTAAATCTTATTGTATGAAGGAAAATTATAGATTTTCATGTTTAAATGGTCTAAACTGTGGAAGAATATATCTTCCAATTCTTGCTATCGGACCTGCTAACCTGACTTGACAAGTCCTTTATTAATGCCATTTTTACGCTCTTTTAGGTTTAATTGCCTAATGCGTCCTGCTCTTGGAGTAAATGTGGCATTAGTTCCAGTTTCCTCGGTTTGAGGTCCCCAAGTTGTTGGTTTACAACTTGCATCATTATACTTTCATCACTTCTACTAATTTTTAAAAATACAAAAAACTTATACGTCTAATTTTGCAAGTATTAAAGTTGCAAGAAGTGGAAGTAATTTGTGCTTGGTTTTTTACTGCCCTCTCCCTCTCTGTAGCCTTACAGCCTAACATGGAGTGGAAGCCAAAGTCAAATCAAAAGTTGAATGTCCCCGGCCCTGGTGTTATTGGAAAATCTGCAATTTCTGTATCTTCGCCTGCTGATAATTCTTCAGTGACAAGAATGGAACACACTGATTTGCCAGAAAAACTTTCACAAGTTAATTTGTCTGCCGATCAGCATGTTATCATACCACAACATCTCCAAGTGCCTGAGGCTGATAGATCCCGCCTCACCTTTGGTAGCTTTGGGGTGGAAGTTGATTCATCCTGTGGTTTTGGTTCAGGGCTTCAAGCATTTAATAATACCGAAGAACTGAAAGATGAACCTGCTGTGAGGTACTTGCTGTCAAGTTGACTAGTTTTTTTATTGTGGGGTGACCAGTTTTATCATATCCTCTGGTTTTCTCTTTTAGCTCTGAGGGTGTAAACCTCCTGCTCTTTTCTCTTTATCCTGCATCTATTGTTATGAAAGATTAAGGAAAAGCAATGTATTCAAATGTAATCCGCGAACCACTATGTAACATGCTTCCTAAAACTTACAGTCAACAAATGTATTTGAATGATTTCTGATGTCTGTCACTTGTACTGTTATTTTCTGTTTATACAGAGGTTCATAGATATGATAATAGGTGGGAATAACGTAAATGGATTCTTCAAGATAGCAAATGAAGCATGTTAAATAGGTAGGCACCAGCAAAACAGCTAATTTGTTTGCAGGGGGGCATTTTGAACTTTGGTTGCCTTGCTTGATGATTCCAGCTTTCTATGTGGATACAGCTGTTACCATTAGATAAGTGGTTGAATTGCTTTGGACCTGTATTGGGGGCTTTTATTTAGTATATATGTCGGGGATTGTTTGTATTAGTTATTTTGTGTGATCGTTGTGGCATAATATAATTCCTTGTTTTATTATGACGCAGCATGTCTAACCCAATTGACTCAAATGATAATAATTCTGGTGGAGATGGAGTAGACTTACTTGAAGATCATGGAAGAATATCTAGATCTGAATCTCCAGCATCATATGGTATCTTGGAAGCAAGCCAACCTGTGAAAAATGATTCTCCTAGTCATAATTTGAGTGATTACTCAAACATTGGTCTTGTTCGAAGTCAGAGCCCTGCATGTGGTCCAGTTGAGATGCAGCAGCATCAAGACCCTGGTACTTTGTCAAGCTTTTCTGTAAGTCAGTTGATGAATCTTTCTTGAATTTCTTTAGCTGTCTGTGCAAACATTGTCTTGTCTTCTATGTATCAATATATGTTGGGCTATTGTTTTAAATTTTTTTTATACTTAATATGAAGAAAAAATTGCTTCCAGCTTTAAGGATAAGGACATTATTTATTTTTCCTTGGTGGAGCAGGGATATGATTCTCAGTTCGGTTATGAGGTGCCTTTCTATAAACCAGCTATGAATGATAATATACGACAAGGATTAGCTTCTCCACACGAGGTAAAATCAACTGATGCGTCTAGGCTTAGTTACAAAATAATGAATTAACTATTTAAAATAGGAGCATGCACTAGAAAGATTTTTAAGTAATAATATAGAAACATGGGATAGACTAGTTACCAATTACTGCTGATGTACACCCCTCTACCCAAATCCCTGTCATATTTTGACAGATAGCATTGTGAAAAAAACAATAAAGCCATCTTTACGATACCTCTCCTCTTGGCTGCTTTCGTGCTGTCCCACAACTTAACGGTCTGGGCAGGAATTGCTTTTGCCATTTTTAGTAGCTCTAAGTTTGTGTTTCTTATAAGTTGACTAGACTAGTAACATAGCAACTTTGATGTTCTATATTGGTTTATTTTAAGCTGTGGGAACATATATGTCTAAGGATGGTGATCTTTTTTTTATTTTGCAGGCTTTGGGTTCACATATTATTGTCAGTGGCCCTCCGTCTACGGCAAATTTGGTGCAGCAGCAACAATCGGTCACTCAACTGTACCCACAAGTTCACATCTCGCACTTCCCCAATTTTATACCATACCGTCAGATGTTCCCTCCAGTTTATGTCCCACCAATGGCTGTCCCTAGCTTTTCAAGTAACCCTGCTTATCCTCACCCTTCAAATGGCAATAGCTACCTTGTTATGCAGGGAGGAAGCTCTCATATGACCACTGGTAATATGAAGTATGCGCCATCACAATATAAGGGAGGGCCAGCCGGGGGTCCAGTTGGTTATGGGAATTTTACTAATCCTGCTGGATACACCATCAGCACACCAGGGACTGTGGGCTTTCCTACCAGTCTTGAGGATGTGTCAAGGATCAAATACAAGGATGGGAATATTTATGTGCCCAATCCACAGGTAAACCATGTAGTTAGATTGTTTGATTGTCATGTTTTTTTAATGGAATATTCTTAGTTTTGGTCACCCATTGTCTAAAATGTCATAAGGATAGTAATAGTTAGCATCTCCTTGCACCTTATTTTTTACAATATCGAGGCCTTCATTTGATGGTTCAATATTGGTATTACTTCTTTCTCCAACTTGGGATAGAATTAGTTGGGCTTTGGAGGAGATACACTGACTTGCTTGACCGCATAATCCGTGTCATGGTGCATGTTTTTCTAGACATTATTCCTTGTAGGGGTGGGTTACAAAATTAACTAGTTGAACCTGGATCAAATTTTCTTTTGTCCTTCACAAGATTTACAATCTTGAATCTTGGTCTAGTTTCTGTCGGCTAAAGAGACGAGATCACAGAGACATGAGGTAAATAGATCAGGTAAATGATGTCTGAACTCAGAATTCCTTCACATGAAAAAAAAAGATATGCTCCCCTCTGGTCTTTTTACATGCAATTGATTTTCAAAATGACCGGAGGGAGTATATTTTTCTCTAGCGGAGGTGGGGAGTGGAGACTCTTTCGTGAGTAACGAAAGAGAAGGATAGAAGAGGTATTAGTATCTAGGCCACTGATTTGTGTTCAAAACAGGAGGGGTTATATATGTTATGGTAGAAGACAAGAAGCATTTACATAGTATATTGATTGAAGAGGTGAAATATTGATTTTTGAGAAGGTACATCAACAATCATGACAATTTTTAACTACTGGTTCAGTCAGGCGGAAACTAGTATATTGATTGAAGAGGTGAAATATATGATTTTTGAGAAGGTACATCAACAATCATGACAATTTTTAACTACTGGTTGAATCAGGCGGAAACATCGGAGATTCGGATTCAGAACCCAAGAGAACTTTCTAGTATGCAGCCCTCGCCATATTATAGCATGTCGGGGCAGGCGCCACATGCGGCATATATGCCATCTCATGCAGGCCCGACCTCATATAATACACCTGCGGTGCAGTCTGCTCACATGCCATTTCCTGGTTTGTATCATCCACCGCAGGCCGCCACCATCGCAAATCCACACCCTCTGGTACATCAACAGTTGCCGGGCATGGGGGGAAATGTTCCCGGAGCACAGGTGGGAGCCTATCAGCAGCCCCAACTTGGACACATTAATTGGACCTCAAACTTCTAAAAGAATCAATGAACGTTGCATGTTGGGGAATGGTTGGGTATAGATGGAAGAAGCTTTGTTCAAGTTTTTTCTTTGGTTATTGTCTCTTTTGAGCAATGGAATTGGTTACATTTAGCTTAATTTATTAATGCAAGGTAATCAATATTGATCGTTATTGTCATTTGAAGCCCTACTAGTGTTCCTAATAAAACCTGGACAAATCGAAATCCCCTATTACATGCACGAAGAGAGTTCTGTTTTTAAAGCTCTACTAGTGTTTCTAATTAGGATTTGACAAGATTTTTGAATATTACCTGGACAATGAGCCCGGAATGTTATATTATTTGGTTTTTTTAGGCTCATGCTATATAACTTTGTTTTGGGACTTAGTGTTTCCATTTTGTCCTCCCACCCAATACTTCATGTTTTACCTATCGTGAGTCGTGCTTCATTTCACACAAGGAACTTCTATGTTGAAAGTAGAGGTTTATTGGTAGAGAGACGGTGATGTTTGGTAAGTACTAACATTTTTTACAACTTTTTTGGGTCAAGCGACCTTTTTACCCACAAGCAGGTAGAAGAAGTTCACTAATATAGCTTGAATAAGCACTTTCACAACTTCTTCATTCTAGTGAGTGGTGAACTACTCTTTGTAAAGTCACCATCCCCATGAGAAAGGTGTCTTTAAATAACTTAAGATATCCTCATGAAGAGAAAAGAAGATAGAAATATAGAAGAATGGGCAAAAATAAATTAGAATTGAGGGAGATATGACGAAATTGAATGTTACTCTCAAATTGTGTATATAAATAAACATGATATCATTGCTATAATATCCACAATGTAATCGAGTACATAATAGTATATCAAAATTCAATGAGTCATATCTCCTTAATATCTTATTTGTTTTTGGCCTTTTTTTTGCATTTTTCTTTATTTTTTCTCCTCTTTCTCCCTACGAGGATATCCCAAAATTTATTCATACAACTTCTAGTAGGGATGATGAATTTTTTTTACTCCAATGTCATATGGTGAACACGAATTCATGGCAGTGAGTACACGAGATTTTAATTATAGATATTTATGACTCCAATGTCAATGAACTAATCTTTTATCGTGTTGAAATCTATGCAGGTGATGATGAATTCTTAAAATTACTAAAGTAGAGGAATCAGAACAACGTAGGCGTGTATCCATTCTCTTTTTTTTACAAACTCTGTTAGAGTAAGGCTTGAAATAGAATTTGGTCACATTGGCTTCTATGATGAATCTTTCTTTATTGCCATATAAATCATGATTGGCAAGGAGAGAAATCAACAACACAGGCTTGATTGTGGTGGTGCATGAGATCTTTGTTAGCTTGCATTGCTGAACCTGCGGAGTTGAGAAATGTTGGTGGGTTTTGTGCAGCGAAGTCAACTCAAAGAGGGATGTTACGGTATGGTTGGGTCACATATGGGCCTGGTAGTTTATGGGTCGAGCCCGTACTCATGTCGGATGGAAGGTGCTAATACACGGTCGGTGGAAATCCACTGACCGTGTACAGGGGTGAGATGGCTAAAGCCTGGGCTGGGAATCGGGTCGGGTCGGGTAAAATAGGGTCGGGTCGCCCTTTACCCTAGCTAAATAGGGTCGGGTAATTACCCGACCCTATTCATGAGTAGGGTCGAGAATGGCCGACCCTAACCCTACTTCGATCGGGTCGGGTCGGGTAATGACCCGACCCTACTTTTAAAAAATAAAATAAAAATAAATAATTTTATTTGCTAATCTAGTATTTAAAAAGTCAAAATCGACCTTTATTTGACTAAATTTTAATATAGGTATGGTTAATATAAAGTTTTTAGTGATTTAAAAATAAAATTATATTTAAAAATTAGATTATTCAATATTAAATGTATATTATAATATTTTATAATATGTACATCGGGTAAAATAGGGTTGTGCGGGTAATTCGGGTAATTACCCTACCCGACCCTATTTTAAATAGGGTAAAATTTTCAAACCCGCACCCGACCCTATTTTGCAATAGGGTCGGGTCGGGTCGGGTAATAGGGTCGGGTAGGATTTTCCCAGCCCTAGGTGGTGGTAATCTGCACATTCATAATTTAGGGGCCGTGTTGGATCGTGAATTAACAATTTGGTTTTTTCACCTGAATTCACGTTTACCCCTCTTTCTCTACCCAAACAACCGCTTACGGGTATCAATCAAAACAAACCGGGAAGGAGAGAACCGGGGGCCTTTGCAAATCACAATACTATCCTGGACGGAATTTCGGATTCCCGAATCCCCCTCCACCTGTAATATGGATTTTGTAATTTGAAGATGACCAAACTGCCCCGGCAGCGAGCAGAGGAGCACCCCGCGGCGTCGGTCCGCCAGAAAGACCCAAACAAAGATCGTCGCCGGGGCCAGAGAACCAGTCTCTCTTCTTCCTTGTCACAATTGCACTCGGTTCGTCCGCGCTTCCTCTGCCTCCTTCTCCACCAAACTCCCACCTTGGCCCTCTCCGCCCCCACCCCCACCCCCACCAAATCCAACTGGATCGCCCTCTACCTCATGATTCCTCTCAATCTTGGAGAAGAACCCTAGAAAGTCTACTGCTTTCCAATTAATGTTCCCGCGCTCGTAGGAGGTCGCCGTATAGGTGGAGGTCATTCGCCCTTGTTCATAGTCTTATTTTGTGGACACATTGATTTGTGCTTGTAGTTTGGCGTGGTTTTTGGTTTTGAATCTGATCTGTCTGTTTTGCTATGTTCCTTGACTTGGCTTAAAACCAGCTTGTTCATTTTGGACCGTGATCAGTGGGTGGTACTACTTAATTGTGCTTGTCTTTCAATTTCTTGTGAGAGGCTGCGCGCGAGTTTGTAAAGTTGTTTGATTGGGACTGCTACAGGAGTGTCATTACTGACGAAGGTACGTGTTTTTACAAATTTGTCCGGTTTTCAAATTTGCTTCTCTGTTGCAATTTTGAAAATTTGAGGTCTGTTGCCATTGACAATTGTCCTTTTTTTATTCCTTTTGGTTTTGGGAGATGACTTCGGCAACCTGTCTATCAATTTAGCTCAGCGTTTCTCTTTTATTGCTTGGTGTCTGGGATAAATTGAAGTTACTACGAGCTGAACTATATTTGAATTGCAGTTAAAAGGCGTAAAGATGACTTACTTGTGTTTTTGTGCTGGTTTGTAGTCGGGACAAAGCTTTTGAGAATGAGTCTGCAGCAAGGAGTGCAGGCTAAGAATTCTAACGGGTTCGGACGAAGAAATTTTGATAGGGAGATGGGAACACGTACTGATAATAAGTCCCGTCCGGGAAGGTCATCCTCCGGCGGCTTTGGCAATGCAGGTGAAGGTTTCATGCTGTAATTGTTTACTCAAACTTTTCTTCCTCTGAAAGCTGGATAATGCAGGGTTGGCGAATGGCGGAAAAGTTAACTTTTTTGATGGCCCTGCACGTGATCGACTAGTATATGCAACGACCTGTCTTATTGGACACCCTGTGGAAGTTCAGGTTAAAAATGGATGTGTATACTCTGGGATATTTCATGCAATGGATGCTGAAAGAGAATTTGGTATGTTCTTTCTCAGTTTGCATTGCAATGTCTGGATGACAGGGTCATTCATCATTATATCAAAGTGAATATAATCATCTATGTTGTGTTTATCACTGGCAGGAGTCATTTTGAAATTGGCACGGCTAGTTAAAGATGCTTCTTTAAGGGGATCAAAGTTGCATAGTGATCCTGTCAGCAATCCACCCTCAAAAATGTTGATTATACCTGGAACAGAAGTCATCCAAGTTATCGCAAAGGCTAGTTATATGACCATCAAGCTTTAAAGATGATAATTTATAGTCATTTCGAAATTTGGCATCATTTAAGTGTAATGGATGGTACTGATAGTTGATTTCCTTATCAGGATGTTTCCTTACCTGGCGATGGATTGATACATGGCCATATCCATGACAATAAAGATATTCTGATTGACTCTTTTATATCTCAGTCTCACTATGCTGAGGAGAGGGAGCTTGAGCGTTGGATCCCTGATGGGGATGATCCACAATGCCCAGAGTTGGAAGACATATTTGATGGAACTTGGAATAGGTTGGAACATTAAATTTCATTAAATTTGAATTTACCGTCTGCATCTTCAGTTCCTTACACTGTAAACTTAAAAAAACTATTAATTATTTTATTTGTTATTATTTGCAACTACTTTTAGGAAAAAATATAGAGGTTTTTGCAAATAGATATTGTTGGGGTGTTTTTTGTGAAAAGTAGTAGTTACAGCCTGATGGATATTGTCATGATGTTGAACTCCTATGAGAGAGCGTACTTTTTGGGAATGTTCTTATTTGGGGTATTTCATTAGTGAAGCTTGAGTTTAGATGACGATTCCATTTTCTTTTAGGTTATGGATTTTGAGAGAATATTTAATGGCTATATGCATACTGACTGAAATACATGCCAGAACATTTCTTGTCACTTGTATACATGCACCTTTAGTATGTAGACAACCATATCACTTGTATGAGAATGGAGTGTCATATTGGAACATCTTAATTATGTTTAGTTGAAAGGAAGTGTAAAAATTGGATCCTAATGAAAGGCAAGAACGTTTGTGCACAAATATTAATGTTTATATTAATATAACAAAATCCGCCCTCCTTTTCTGTTGATCTAAGTTACTAGTCATTGTGTATACAATGCATATCCTTAGTTTTATCACTAAGAGGAGAAGTAAATAATTTTAGTAGTTAGACAATGTTTGTATATCGTCTTTGCATCACACTAGCAATACATGCAGAATAAATGCAGAAATACAAGTATAGGACCCCATGCTACCACGAATTGTTCACACTAAAATTAAGGTAGAATAGGAGCAAAAAGACAAGAAGATCACTATTGAGCTAGAGTGTCTCTTAGAATTTTTTTCCTGGCGTTGAGTCACTGTCAAACCAAATTCTAGTAGTCACTTTTTAGTGCTTTATGTAATTTAGCTTAGTGGAAGCCCAAAACTGAATTGTTGTCTTCTCAACCTTGCCGGTTAGGCCATCCAAGATTTGATTTAAATCTGATGTGCAAATCTTAAAGCAGACCATTAATAAAGCAAATACGGTAGCTATGTTTTATCTCATTTATCTTTCCTTCTGTAAATAAAATACAAAGTTCTTGTACTCCATGGTGATTTAATATGTATCAATAGATGTAGATATATATGTACGTGTGTGTATAATATATATATATATATATATATATATATATATATATATATATATATATATATATAATGTAATATACACACACAGACACACTCTTTTTAGCAGCATTTTAAGTGAGTTAATAACTTATAATAATTTATTGAAGAAAATGATAGCCTCGAGATATGCATGTTATCCATGCTGATACAAAATTTGATATTTTTGTTTTTATGCCTTTTATTGGCTGAAATGTTATCAGATGTCAAATATCTGATAAGAACTTCCAATCAGCTGAAAAAAGAGTACAAGAGAAAAGATGAAGCATAGAAAATAGATAACAAGGTTACATATTCCATCTACAACCAAGAAAAGAAAACTCACTCAGGGTGCGTTTGGCAACAGGGATTTGGACCCTGTGATTCATAGAATTGCGTCATTTGGTCCCAATCCCACGTTTGGCAACATGCTTTTGGGTGGGATTTTATTTTGGCCCAAATCACACCCTAAATGCCATCATTTGGTTTATAACATGAAAAGGGATGTGTATAAATCACACGTCTGACCCTGTCATTTACAGAATCACACCCCCAAACACTAAATATTAGAATCTCACTTGTAAATTCACACTATTTCCAAACACTAAATTTCTCAAATGCAAATCTCATCTACCTGTGATTTAAAATGACGTGATTATATGTATCCACCTTTAAATCCAAATCAAGGTCGCCATTAAGGGTTTTCTTGAATCTAATTGAGTTGCACATATAGCACGAAATTCAGACTCCACCACCTCGATAACTGATCCCTGTGTACGGATTCATCATGAAGTATTCGGCAATTGCGCTTACGCCAAATGAAGTAGATAGCAGCATTTTTAGCACACTAAAGATTGCACCATCTGGTATTATACCTCCCTGTTTTGTAGTAATGCATTAAACTGTATAAATGACTTCCACTTTGACCTTGTTATGTTTACCAGCTAGGACCAATTCATAGCTAGTCTAATAGACATATCTGGCCATGACTAACGTTGTTGCTTTCTCTGCTTCCTTGTGCGGAAAAGTTTTACATATCTTGAAGAATTAGAAGGGTGTCTTTGAACATTAGCTTTTTCATGATCATGGCAATAGTTAGAAGGAGTGTAAGAATAATGAAATCCACTATGAGTTGTTAGTGCAATTTATTTTCTTTCCCTTCCTTTTGTTTAGAGCCTTAAGAATAATGGTGTCTATTCTGCTTGATAAATGTTCTCAGCAGAAAATGGGATCAGTTCCAAACAAATGAAGCATTGTTTGGTGTGAAGAGTACTTTTAATGAGGAGCTATATACCACAAAACTCGAGAGAGGTCCTCAAATGAGAGAGCGGGAGAGAGAAGCTCTTAGAATTGCAAGAGAAATTGAAGGGGAGGAGACTAAAGATCTTCACTTAGCTGAGGTGACAAAATCACTCCTTGTTACAACTGGGTATCCGGGTTTTCTTTCAGAGACTTACATTTTTTATGATGTAAATGATAAATGATACTGTTTAAATTTTCTTTTTCATGATTTGAACAGGAGAGAGGCCTCCACTTGTATGATGATCTCGACATAGATGAGGAAACCCGGTTTTCTTCTGTATATAGAGGAATTGATGATGGAAGATGTGAAGAGAATGAGGACAATGTCATTGATTCAAGGGATAGTGAAACATTTGGAAGCTCTAAAGGGTCTGCCTCTGGTAGATCTTTTTCTGATGTTAACAGAGGGAAAGTTAGTGATGGAGTGCAGGCATCGTCGAGTGGCCCTTCTGTGGTGAGTATCTGAGAAACTTTGCATGTGGGCTTGTTGAATTTATTAGTGGCCTTGAATTTCTGTATCTTAGACTTCAATTTCAACTTTTAGAAATTATAACATGAAAAGTGAATTTTATAACACCTAGAATGTCATCACAAATATATTTGTTGTGTTTTACTTAAAGTTAAGGTTCTTGCTGGTGCTATAGTGATACAACATTACAATTTGGTGCATTTTAGGCTTTCCCTATACTTTTGCCATGTTTGCCAAACAGTCAGGGTGGTGTTTTTTCTCTTGGAAACAGATTAAGAAATGATATGGTTTCTCTGCAAGGTGGCTTTGCAATTGTGACCTGATGATGTGAGATCCTTGCGGAGAAACCATACCATTTTTTAGGACTAGCAAGCCAACACTAGAGAGAGGGTGATTCATGTATTGAGAAAAAAAATGAAATTTTTACTACATTCACTTGTCAGTCGTGGTGTTGGCAATTCTTGGCGGGATCTCCAAAACCTGTGTCGTTTTCAAAACCATAGAACCGGATTCTACCAGGAGTCCTGCCTGCTTGGTTAAATGTTTTTTAAAAAATGTCCGAATTTAGTTAGAATTGTGATTTTGGCTGAAAGTTGCCTGAATCATGCTTTAAAAGACCATGAATTCACGTTGGCGCAGAAGTTCAAAATTGGTAACTATTAAATAATGCCAGAGGCTGCCCGACAAAGAAGTATTTTTTCATCAATTTAGACTCAGTACTCAGGGAGTCCCTATTTAAACAGGCTTTAATTCACAATTGCTGATGTTATGGAGTCAGCTCTCCTTTACAAGGCCTTCTTTCAGAGTTGCACACCAATTGCAACGTGACTCTTCCAGAGTTAGCTCTCCACTAGCCAAAACCACTTTGTAGGTTCTGATTATATGCTTGAAGATGTGCCTTGAACTGCTCTACTGCCTTGAGATCACCCTTTCAATGTTTAAATCATTGTCCCTTCAGTCTTCTAAAAGAAAATAAATAGCTCTAACGGTTACTGATGATCGTTGAGTGGACAGTTTAGAGCTGATGTCCGGTCTCTGCTTTTGGAAATCAAGTGGACATCTGGTTGTGTGTTGTGAATATCTGTTCATCATGTTTCTGCTTTTTTCCTGCCTTTTACCGTGCAAGACTTTGTTAGCTCTATTCCATGATACCATAATAAGTGTCATTGATAATTTAATTAGTGTGTTATTGATAGAGTCTTTTATGATATCATCAAAGTATTTAATGAGCTCTAACAGACTATAGTAATATTGCCTGAAAATATCATTGAGAAGCATTGATTGCTCATATGCTCTCTCTTTCAATTATGCCATAGGATGAAGAATTTGCTTCTCATGTTCGTACTGGCGGAGAGCCAAATGCCTCTAGTTGTGATGATCAATTGAAACAGCAAGCCCTTGATAGTAATTCGAGAAACATCCATTTGGTGGATGCTGATAGCAGGTTTCCCTCTCTCAATAAAACTAGTGTGGTTATACTTTTTATTCTGGTTTATTCATTGGACTTCTATACTCAAGTTGTATGTGTTTATGAGATTAAATACTTTCAGATTGAATGACATTCAACATATGGAACAGCCTAAGAAACTGACGCAATGTAAACATGTGAGTATTTAAGAACACAATATTCTTTGCACCACAAACGAGCCCACTTAGTTTATACATATACTGTCTTATTTGTTATTAATGCTTTTTTATGTCAATCTGTATGATAATGCAGATGCTGGGGGAAGCTGAGTCTCTGAAGTCTGATGGTGAGTAAAATACTATGTAGTTCTATGCATTTTGGAGTTGTTTTTGTCGTCCCTTAGGTATGGTAAGAACTTGTATATTTAGTTACCATGTTTTTTATATAATATCTTTTAGTTTCTTATCTAAGCTGCCTCTCAAATTTTCTCTATCTTTTAGAGTACCTGTACTAGTTTTCTTTTAATTGGGTGCCGATGTTTTTAGTTAATTATTGGCTTTTACCACATAATTGCGTTAATTACTTTGACCAATCTGGCTTCTGTATATGCCTTTTAAGTCTAGTACCTCTATGAACAATTTCTTCTCTTCATGAATCACAATATCAAACTTCACCTTCGTTTTTAAACTATGTCTTCATTAGAGTATGCAGATATGTTTGTTGACTTCAGCTACAATAATGAATTTAGCTTAAGAATCCTGTATTCAATATTTGCTTATTCCTATGAGTTCCACTAATTACCTTTTTGCCCATACTCCCGAGTGTCTAAAGATTAAGTTGTTCACATTCTGGATCTTTCAAAGTATTCGGGGTTGACATATGGCCACTTGGATGTCTTAATATGAGCCAGGGCTTTCTTTTTCCCGCAAAAGTAAGGCGGAGTGACAAATGTTTATAGTGGAATTACATATGAACTAGGGCTTCCTTTTGGGTGCTGATGTTTTCATATTTCTTATTGGCTTGCCCTCCCTTAAGTGATGACCATTATAGTCTTTTAATAAGTACCTTCAAATGTAAAGCTTAATGTTGAAGGCAATTAGAAGATATATAAGTGCAAATACACTCTAAAAAATATTCATATTTTTAACTAGTCATGTTTCAAACTTGACCTTCAAAATCCCCAAAATTAAATCATTTTCATTCTAAATGTACGTGATTTTTTTAAATAGGAGGTTACTTTCTTCTCATGGGTTTTAAGGGTATTCATATTTTTTAACTAGTCATGTTTCAAACTTGACATTCAATATCCCCAAAATTAAATCATTTTCATTCCAAATGTACATGATTTTTTTAAATAGGTGGTTACTTTCTTATCATGGGTTTTGAGGGTAATTGTCTTTGTTCTTTTAATGATATCACCTCATGCTTTGTTGCCCTTATTACTTGTTTTAAAGATTTGGCAACGTTTACATATCATCTATTTATGCATATTGTGCAGCTCTTTTTCCTAAGGTAGTCTCTTTTCCTGTTTTCTAAAGACGATTTGGACTTTCATTTTGCTCCAGAGATGCATCAGCTCCCTGCAATGAAGAAATCTAGCTCAGATAAATGTGGTTCACCTCCCATACACACTTCTTCATCCGCGTCCAGTTCTTTACAAGCTCTAGAGCCTACATGTCATCCCCTTGCAGAATCTAGTAAAGCTGTTAGACAAACTACAAATTTTCGAGTTAGACCTAGCAGCTCTGCATCATCTGCATCCGAGCATGCCAGTGCAGCCGGAGCTTCTGGTCGTTCTGGTTTGTCGCCATCCTCTTCTGTTGGATCGTTATCTTCTGAAAAGTCAACACTAAATCCGAATGCAAAGGTGGAATTTCGTACTTGCTATTTGAATTTATGACTGCCATGTAGTTTCCATTTTCTGTAAGTTCACTTTTGAGAAATATCATATTTGATTTAGCTCTATTTGTAATTCAGGAGTTTAAGCTCAATCCAAATGCCAAAAGTTTCACCCCTTCTACTGCTTCCTTTAAGCCGTCTGGCCATCTGAAGGCTCCTTCTATTACCATTCCGGTGTCTCTGCTGTTCCTCCTATGCCAGGTTTTCCAATGGGAATTGGGGTGAGAGCAAGCAACTCGTATATTATACATTTTTCATGCTGTTCACAGTTTGTTGATGGTGTGACCATTTACTGAGATCAAGAGTTGTCAAATGTTAGTCTGTATTCTATTTTATTTATTTTCGCGTGATTGGTTTTTTTTAGTTATTTTACTAATACAAGAGCAACAATCATGCTTTGATATCTTTTTATCTTTTAATTTGGTTATTCATAGTTGTCTGCTTCTGTGATTATTCATAGTCTTATTATGGTTATCAAGGTTTTTCCGTTGTTCATGCTATATTGTTGTCGTATAGCCTCTTGGGTTTCAAATCCAGGGCATTGATTTTGGTTATGATGCCTAGCATCACTTCCGTTCAGACTACTAAATTGCTATCACCTAAGTGGATTTTAGATTTCCTTTCATATTGCTGTGGAATACTTTTAGATTTTGATTCAAATCTTGCTAATATTCGATATGTAGATGGGAACATCATTTGGTGGCCAGCAGCCTGTTATTTATAGTCCACAGGGAGCTCCAATGCTGTCGCACCAGGGATATGTCCATCCAAATGGACCTCTGGTATGTGAACTGCTTTCATTACTCTTTGACAGAAGCTTCATTGCATCTCTTTAAAATATATGCTTTTTCTGAAAGAAACCCTTTATACTAGTCCATTCTTTGTTCCCCTTTATATTTGCAGTATGGACATCAGGTATTTGTTGGACAGCCTAGGCCAATGTTGTACACACCTAATTACCCCCCTGTGAGTTCACTTCTTTCATGTTGCTAGTTGATGTCTCTGTTAATGTGTCTTTTTTTTCGTGAATTTTGATTAAAATGAAGTCCGTAGTCAGATTATTGGACAAATGTTTGGTGCTGATGGTTGCATGTTATCGTTTCTTCTTTCTCCGACTTGTCAAAGTTGAAATGAATTGGTTTTAAAGCAGTTTAAGCAGGAATGCAATACATCAACCTTTCTTCTGTCGGATTTAAAGTTTCTTGTGCATACCAGCTTATGTTTAAAAGCTGTCTCTCCTCTCGTCCAGTTTATAATGTGTATACTGATGTGAGGTCAAACGGGGCCAAGGGTAGAATTGTTTGATTCATGTTTCCATCTTGGCTATTTCTGGGAACTGATTTCCATCCGAGACCCTTTTGCTGTGTTTCTAGAGCCCAACAAGGAATCTATTCTTTGTACTCTTTTGCACGCTTTTTCTCCTTTACTTGCTACTTTTATACTTTTTCTTTACTATCAGCCCTCTGAGTAGTAATATATCATGACTTATTTTGGCAGGTCGTACTTGTTATTTACTTTTGACTTGCATGATTGTATTTGTGTTTAGTAATTCTCTTACTATAATGACTCCAAGCATTGGTGAAATTGAGCTGTCTATGATTAGGACAACTTAGCATTTGTTTTCTTTACGGTAGTTTAGTGTGCATATCATAGTTTTCATGTTAGTTAATTCATCATCATCATCATACGGGGGTCGGCAGCATGGATGATATACCACGTTTGACTCTTATCGGAATCAAAATGGTACAAAATCCATACAAAGAAATATAGTGGCAATTTTTTATGCCTGCTGCCCTTCCTGATGCAACCCTTTGAAGAGGGGACGATGATAAGAAGATTCAGCATCATCATATCAATCATACACCTTTCCAACTATGTGGATTGGCTTCACGACATGATGTTGCACATGAAATATTAATATAGCCATCTTCCATCACAAAGCTGGTAACAATGAAAACCAGTCTGCTTTTACATGGGAACATGGCACTTTTCATGTTAGTTAAATTATTATTGTAATTTCCTTTTTGTTAGATTTTCCATGGTTATATGGTATTTTATGATAAGTTGGCCAAGCATGTGAAATATTCAATTGTTGCTTAAATAAATTGCATATTCAGTATTGAACGGAACTGCTAACCAGGCTGAACTCAAATTTTTGAAATTAAATTTGGTGCTATTTTTTTTGTCTGAAGGTTATAATTGTCATTTCTGGCAAATTTTTGGTATGTCCATGCTAATTATAGACAGGACTAGGTAGAACTCCTCATCATTGAGATAACTTTCACGAACTCTGATATCTTATATTTTCAGCTAACTAAGATCAGCAGTGAGAGCAGATGTCATATCACGGGGTTGTGGTCTGATTTATTTTGTCATTGAGCTATCTTGGGCATGGCACGTAATCTCCTGAGATCTCCCTCACCGTGGTCTCACTCTGAATCAAAAATAAAAAACAGTAGAAAAATTCGCGTAGTCAGAAAGATGGGGCTGCCCCATGTGGCTCTATCTTCTATTGATGTATTTTTTTTCTACTTTTAAGCTTTAGTGTATCCTCTCAAGCTCTCCACATAATATATGACATTATCTCTATTCGGATGTTATTAATTTGTTTTATACTAGCACTATTGTTTGTATATGTAAATATACACTTAGGTTGTCAGAATTATTTGCGAAAAAACTTTTTTAAGATGACCGGGATGGCAAGATCATTTTTACATGATCTCTCCACGATCTCTGTGAGTTCTTGTCTATGTGAATTCTCGTCTCTTTGGCCCAGTGAGATGAGACCGAGATCCAAGATTTCAAACCTTGATATAGGGGGCGTGGTCTAGGAATACAAAGAGGAGAGATTTTCGTTTTAGCATGGACAGGAGCTCCATTTGGTTTTTCTGGGGAGTTTATTTCCCATATTAATAGCTCCATTTGGAAATAAGCTTGTCCTACATTAATTGATCTATTTGGAAAATATGGGAGCTTAAATGTTTAATTCTTTTTGCTATTGGGGAATGTAAATGTTTATAGTAGTACAAGGAGCATCAATTCTAAATTACTGTTTTTATTTTAAATTACTGTTTTTTTTTCAAATGAACCTATTAACATGGGATGGAGGGAGTATTAATAGCTCCATTTGGAAGCAAAGCTTGTCCCAAGTTAATAGCTCCATTTGACTCAATTTAAGTTGTAGCAAATACGGGAGGAGCTTAGACATTTATAGTGTGTAAGGAGCTGCAATGTGGTATTACTGTTTTTTCCAAACAGAGCTATTAATATGGGATGGAGGGAGTACTTAATATTAACGCACGTTAGTGGACAAAATTTTGACTTATTCTGATATGTGGGCCCCTACCTGTTGAAATTTGGAAGGATGAAGATTTCAAGTTATCAACTGGTTAGATGAGGGCAGCAAATATTTTAAGCTAATGTGAAGCACCTATTTTGAAGGCACCTTTTGCACCACCCTGCCAGCCCATATTTGTAGGGCCCAGGAAAATTCTCTGGGGAAGTTTGGTATATCGGGCTGGATCATTGAGGGATCATAAATAAATAGGATGTGGATGGTTTTGAAAGGGAAGATGATATGGAGATTGGTCGCAGGATAGAATCCTGTCTTCAATAACAGATAGCCCATTCCCGTATTTTAATCTATTAAAGTTTTCATGAACAAATAAGAAGAATACTTAGCAGCAGTAGTCGAAGAAGAAAACTAGGTATGTTGCAGGCTAGAGGAGAAAAGACAGGAGGAAGAATATGGGTCTGAAAAGAGGAGAATAATTAAATTAGATATGATAGGAGATAGAATCATAGAGTGAGTTAGCGAGGAGCAAGATAGCAAAAGGGAAGAATAGAAAGTTGAGAATAAAGAGCAGGGAGTTTCAGGGGTAAACAAAGCAGGAATAAAAGGAGTGTCTGAGGAGAAGAGACTATTATGCTCATTTGCATTGCTCTAATAGTGTACTTATCATTACTTAATTTTATACTTATAAAAGTTTAGTTGATGATTTCACTTATAAAGATGGTTATCTGATACAGGACACACATTTCAAGGGAAGATAATACTAATGAGGAAGGTGGTTACAGAATTAGTGGTTCAAGTTTGGAATGTCACTGATATCAATTCACCTTCCGACAATAATATCATGAGTGTGATCGGATGGAAACTGGGAAGATTTTTTTATGACCATTCTGATAAGTTCTGTATTTAACAATTTGGAAGCTCTGCCCTACATTTAAGATTTTTCTTGGTGAATAAGTAATTTAGATTTTTCGTTTCTGTAGCTCATTTATTTTAGTGGCTGTCATCTATCATTGTATTGCTTATACAAAGAACCTAATTCTCGATTGATTTTTTATATATTGTTTCGTCAATTGTCACGCCTTTCAGTTTTGTAGGGCTTAAGAGTTCAGTCCGACTTACTATCAGTTTCTTGGTGGATCCTAACACCGGATTTATATTTTCTCCATCGAGGTACATCCATGTTGGATGGACAGTAAATGGAGGGTTGAGACTTGAGCGGGATCCATGGCCTATGGTGCCATCTTGTCTTACTCGTGTTAACCTTGATTGACTAGACGGAAATGCTGAGATGTCAGGATGACATGGGAAGTGATGGGCGTGAGAAACATTCAGAAGATCGGACACCCTTTGGGCCAATTCGGGTTTGTGTGCTGTCATATGGACGGAGGGTGTTGTAAGTTGCTTGCAACACAGAAGCTCCTATTTGCAGGCTAGGTGGTGGGTTCAGACGATTTGAATGCATCAAAGTTTATGGTGGAGGATTCTGGTTATCTTGCTTATGTTTTCTGTTTGGAATGATAACTCATTTGCTTGGACTAAAAAACAGAATAGGCAAAAAACAAGAACACCACCACACACCACAGTCAAAATGAACGTTGTCTTAGTGCTGCGGGTATCCTGTATATGCATGTAAATGAACAAGACGCTCCTATGAATATTTCTTTATTCATAACAAGAACTTCTACATTTGACGGAAGATGGCTAAGCACAGCAACGCTTCGCCCTTGAGTTTTAAATCAATTTTGTCATCAACTTCACATCTTGATTGCTAACCAGCTCCGGTGCCAAATATGAAAACAAAATGACAGCAACATACCAAATTAAGTAGGAACTGAAGCAATAGCCATTAGCCACTAAACATATTGCGAGGAGGTGATGGGCGGGATCGTCCTGTTTAAACTTGGCAGAGATCACTGATGGTATGGTGGAGGATAAAACTCATCATAGATGGAAGGAGGTGGTGGAAACATGTACTCCTTCCATACGGGGGGAGGAGGTGACTTGTAGACGCGTGGCAGGGGCGGAGACTTGTATATGTATGATGGGGGTGGATGTGGTGACCTGTGTCTCCTTGGTGGTGGCGAAGGTGGGGGTGGAGACTTGTATATGTACTGTGGTGGAGAGGGGAAGTGTCCCCGCGAAGGTGGAAGCGGCTTGTGCCTGGGGGGCGGAGGGGACTTGTATGTGTATGGTGCGGGTGGTGGTGGCGGCGACCTGTATATGTACGTGGGCGGCGGAGGGGATTTAGGCACTATCCGACGTGGTGGTGGCGGCGACCTGTATATGTACGTGGGCGGCGGAGGGGGCATAGGCACTATCCGACGTGGTGGTGGTGGCGACCTGTATATGTACGTGGGCGGCGGAGGGGGCTTAGGCACTATTTGACGTGGCGGTGGCGGAGATCTGTATATGTAAAGAGGCGGCGAAGGTATGTAAAAAGGAGATGGAGGTGGCGGAGATCTGTAGACGTAGGGGGGCGTTGGTGGTGGTGGAGAATTGTACGTATACATGGGAGCTGATGGCTGGCTATGCCATGGCAGATGCCAAAAGTGGTGGTGCCATAAATCACCCGGCGGGGTCTTGAACCAGTGCAAGACTCCCTCCGGCTGATCAGTGCTTGCCGGAGAAGGGGATGAGGAGGACAGGGGCAGAAACAGTGAGAAGAAGAGTAGAAAGGCCACAAAGAGGGCCATATCTCGTCTCGGCTTCCAACTTCCCTTGGAGTGTTAGAACTAGAGCTGGCGAGGGCTATTTATATGCATGGCTAATGGGTGAGGTTCATTGACCAGCTACAAAGAAGTTGAAAATATATGTTTGTTTCTTTTGCAGGCCCGTGTTCAACCTGACAGGGGCTCGGGGCAAGTTGCATGAAGTGCAGAAGTATCAGCAGTGTAGGATTGCCCACAAGACCGGCTCACGCTAAACCTATGCCGGCCGGGTTTGCACATGGACTTAGTCAGCTTTTATTACCAATTCACCTAACTAATTAGCTCACTGTTGCATGGCCATCTTCCACTATAGCAGAGTTTCACCATCTTTCTACAAATAACAGTGAAACTATAGTTTTTCAGTTCATGTTTTCTGTGCGTCTTGCCTGTTAGTGATGGAGTAGTTGATGGGAGGCCAGCTAAGTGCTTAACCTATTAAAAGAGCAGATTCGGACGTGAATCAATTACTACCAATTAAGTTTTCATGGCGCACTGTCAATTGTGGTATCTAACATTCAATGCAGAAGGAATATAAATCAAGTCGAAACCTGAGGCAAAGATGGAAGAGGGCACTGAGAGGCAGTCAGCCTAGTCAAGGCGGTAGGTGATTGCAGCAAGGGAAAAATAAGATAAAAAGTAGGTAGCAGAGGTTCCAGCGCCAGAGAGGTAAACATGGATGGGGAATGAAGAGGGAAGATAAGGCCACAGGAATAATGCAGGAACGCGCATGGCACGTCAAAACTAGAGGGGGAAAGCTGTAAAGGGGCACTGGGTATTCTTCTTGTAGCTCAAGCTACAGTTACCTGCTTTTTCATAATAACTGCGAATATCATCATCTTGTTCGCATGCAGTTATTTTTAGCTTTCTGTCTAGTGAGTGATATGAATGAGCTTCTATTCCTGTTTATGTTAGGCCAGCAGTTGCATTTACCAAACACCAAGGCTACACAGCTTTATTTATGACGATCGTCGCCATCAGAATCAAAGTTGGGATCGGGTTCATGTTTCAGTAGAAGAGTTAGGTTGTGTGGGAGTTCCTCTCATGTTCCTTCTCCTCTTCTATTAGACAGAAGTTTGGATGACAGTGAAGCAGGGAAACGACCTAATGAGAAGCTGTTACAGTCTAATAAAAGGGTTAGATGGCATTATACAAAGTACAGCATCTGAATTAAACGGATAGGGCCATTAATTAGTTGGGCTAGCACTTAGTCTATCGGTTTGACCTATAGATCACCATAATCATTAACATTAATTATAACCTGATAGGGTAGACAATTCAATTTCTTCAGCTATGTTCTATGTAGAGCCATTAAAAGATTTAAGTACGTCAAGGATGTTAAATGCCCTTCTTTAGTTGTTTATATAGCAAACCACTGCACAAAAAGACTAATGTTTTTTTAGTGTTTTTAAGTAATGAACGCAGCTCAAGTTCTTGTTTCTACATTGAACAGTGTGTGAAGTGCTAAAAATTCGTTTGAACATGCTCTTCGGTTTCTGGAGGCTTTTATATTTAAATAGATATCAAGAATCCAGTCTTGCTCATAAACACATTGAAGCGGATTGGCAGCGGTGCACAAAGCAGCATGGCACATAAGTACCTATTGTGACTACAATAGTTTCCAATCAGATTCATGAGCTTCTCCTTTTTTCTACAACTCCACATTTGGTCTTCATCTCTAGGTTTTTAATTGTCTTTTGAATGCTCTTCCCCTCCCCCCCCCAAAAAAAAAAATTGTCTTTTCAAGGGCCAATTGATTTGTGAATATTAGGCTGAGCAATTTTGCAGCGCGTCCACGTTTTCCTCTCGTTTTTTTAAAGAATGCGTCCAGCTGATTTTCTGATTGGCCTTTCAGCAGTATGAATTGTGGACGCCTTTTCCATATCCGACAGGTCGCCTCTGCCATCTTGGAGCTATGATACAAAACAATAATAATTTAGAAAAACTGATTAGGCGATGAGTTCATTAAGGACTAACATTTTAGCAGTAGCAAAAAAAATGTTACATTAGGAGGTCCGGGCCTATATTATACAGCACTTGGCGAATCGGCAAGAGCCTATAAGTAAATGAGTATTTAAAAATAAGCAATTGTAGATCGGCTCGAAACTGATTCTAGGCGTGTCTTAAATTTATAATCTACTTTGCTCCCCACACCAACAGATGTTAGAGGGGCTTGTATTTAGAAGGTTCATTTGGACCAACCTCCGAAGTTGATAGTTTAGGATCCTTTTCACTGTAACTGCATAGTTCATTAACACTAATCATTTACCTTATTGTGTACGCTTTTAAGTACATTAATAACCTGTTTCATGGTTAAAAGTCTTTGTCAAATTAAAAGCTACGTTAAACATTTATGTATATCTAACCTTAGAGGCTAATTTAAACACGTAAAGCAGAAAGATTGGGATCTTCCTCGTTTCGAACAAGTAAAAAGCAGCAGACTCGGGTCTCTTTCAACATCAACATGAACCACTAAAAGATCTTAAGACAAGATACTTTAAATCCCTTCTATAGGTGTTTGATAGTAAATCACACTAATGTTTTTTCACTGGTTTACACTAATGAAAGCGGCTCAAGCTTGCTTCTATCGAATGCTACAATTAGCAGTGTGTAAAATACTGAAAGTCCTTCCCTCCCCCCCCCCCCCCCCCAAAAAAAAGTCCTGCACATACTCTTACGGTTTCTGGGGGATTTATATCTAAATAGAGATTAAAAAACTAGTCTCCCTTCATTAACCATCTCTTCAGCTTGTCAGCGGTGCACAAAGCCTTGTGCACATTGGAACTATGGTGTAGATCACGTCATATAGCATGGAAAAATGCTTACAGATTTGGATGACAGTCTCCAATCGGAGTTTATGAGCAGCTTTTATTTTCTACCACTCGTCAACTCCTTATTTGGCCTTGACCTTTGTGTTATTAATTGATTTCTAAAGGAAATTTTCATTTTTCTGGCTGAAGTTGGCCAATTGATTTGTTGATGTTAAGCTGAGCAACTTTCGACGTCCACGTTTTCTCTCGTCTGGCTTTTTTTTTTCTTCTGATTTTGTGATCGGCTTCTCAGCAGTACACTAACGCCTTTTCAATGTTGATTTTTCGTTCAAGCTTTATCTTGTTCATTCTTTATTCAAGATTCGTCGTTTCCCGTTTGAATGTCATGCGCAATGCAATCAGAGCCCACAGTTTGGTCTAATTCAGTTAAATGCCCTACTCGCAGCCCCTAAATGCCAGAGCCGGGGGCCAACACTGCCGGCGCGATCGCCATTTTAATGTCGTCTCTGTCAATTGGGGCAGTTTCTGTTACACTCTTTTATTTGCCCCTCAAAAGGGCACGCCGGCCACAGCAGACAAAGTTGCCACGGGACCAGAAAGCCATGCCCCCATTCTATCCTAGTACCACAATCATGTCCCAAATGGGGTCCGTGAACAATAGGAACCCGGATAAAGCTCGTTTTTCCCATTCAAATTTAGGCATTAACAAGCTTCTAATGAAGGCTATGATATGAAGCTCACATCTAATCTAATAATACATAAACAAGCATAGCTCATACAACCCTTTTCTTCCTTCTTGCCATTGCCCAGACCACCACGGGGAGAAAATATATACAAAATAGAAAAACAAAAACAGGAAGGAAAAAGGAAAATCCCCTTGTGCAACCCCCAACATATACAATATGTAAATGAATCAACCACAATCCCCCCAGATGATACCCTGATATGAATGGGGAAATAGAGGTGATTGATTGCATTTTTCCTTTTCTTTCTATATACTTGAAAAGCGAAGTTGTAAAAATGAAGAAGGGCGGTGGATGAGAGTACCGAGAGTTAAATGGACTAAGTTCATGTATCCTGGGTTTTGGCCGATAACCGCTTCAAAAACTCGTAAGTGGTGATCATGGTGGTGGAGGACATTGTCATGGACGCCCACCGCGGGCCAAGCCCCCTGTAACACGCCGCCCACCCGCCCTCCCTCACCAAGTTCTTCACCGTCTGCCCGATCGTCGGCGCTCGCCCTCTCCCGTTCTCCCCATCCAATACCTGCAGCCTTGTTTTGATTGTGTCCAAGGGCATGGTCATCACCGCCGATACCCCTCCGGCTATGGCCGCGCTTAATCCTTGCACTATCACGACTGTCTTAGAGTCCGGCCTGTAGCCGCAGCTGCTCACCGCCCCAATTCTCTGCCCCTGCTGCTCATCCTCTTTCCGGAGAGAAAACACGCACCCGAATCCGGCCCACACCACCCGCTGAGCCACCGAGTAGGAGGCCCACCACACGGCATTGGAGGGGGCGTAGGTCAGGATCGACATGCCGAACCCCCGGTACAGTCCTCTCGGCCCGTCGGATCTCATGATCTTCTTGAAGGCGTCGATTCCATTGGCGTATTTACAGCTGCTAGAGGTCGAGCAGTTCTGGACCATGAGCCGCTGGCTAATCACGTCTACCGGGGTCCACACCAGCTGCGCCGCCATCGCCGCGCTCAGCCCCGCCGCGGCGTTGGCGACGGTGTTGGCAGCCGGCTCCGGTACACCGAGCTTCACAGTGGCAGTGCCTACTTTGCTCTTGGTAACCTCCAGGGCGGTCATATACAGAGCCCTCGCCGGGATGGTGCCCGTGAGCGACGTGCCGAAACCCCGGTAGAGCCCCCGCAGCCCCTCGAGCTTGAGAATAGAGAAAGCAGTCCGGATGCAGGAGAGCTGCGCCGACGAAACCTGCTGCCGCGTTTTCAGTACAACAACAGGGTAAAGTGTGGCGGAGACGCCGGAGAAGAGAGCGGCGCCGAGGAAAAAGAACTTAGACTTATCGAGCATTTGCCAATCGATGTCGGCGGGCAGGTGGATCTCCGGAGCCCCCGAGTCCTCTTCGGCGCTCAAGCTCATCTTCGCCACCTTGGCTAATTTTTTGCCAAAACGATGATCGGAAAATAAATTCCCCCCTCGCCTTTCTGGTATTTCCCCTTACCGTTGCTTCATCTAATCTAAACAGATACAAATAGAACCCCTAGCTAGCTACTTCTGTACAAAAGCATGTAATAGTCGGGGGATCAGTGCGCTGAAATTGGTGTAATTCGTTCCAATCAATAACGTAAAACCCTAGCCCCAGCCGTAGAAGATGGGGAGAAGGCGAATGGAATAGAAGGCGGGGGATGGAGAGGGGCCGTCTACCTTGAGCGGAAGAGTGCCCTTCGGCATTTCCTCAGGCCGGGGCAGGAGAGGTTTGCCGACCGAAACAGAGGGATTTGGGGAAGGGGGGGGGTCTTCTTGGCCTCTAGGGGGATCATAAAAAGGGAGACAGTCAGTGGATAAGAGGGAGTGGAGGAGAGAGAAAGGAGGAAACCCTTCTTTTTCCTTCAGCTCTTTGTTTTTATTTTACGGGGAAATGAGAGGGGAAGCGGTCGTAATAGAATAGAACTGGAACGACAGGCGATTTCGGGGTGCTGGCGGCTTTATCGGGTGGGGATGGCGGACACGTGGAGGTTGGTGGAACTGAGATTCCCGCGGTTTATTGGGGGCGGGTCACCGGGAGGTTGGTTGACACGTAGGTGGCTTGTGAGCGCTTATCCGAGATTGCTGCAGAGCACGAGGTGTCCGTATCAGTCAGGAGGCGAGCGGGGGAAGGAGCCAGATGGTGACCGGCACGTAGCGGGTGTCGCCCAACATGGCGGTGAAGTCAGAAAAGATACGGTACCGCGTGTTGGACACGAGAGAGTTTCAGGCAGTGGGACTAGTAACTAACTAGTCCTCAAAGAGTTAATAATCATCGGGTTGGGATATCGGTAAAATATGAGTCGGTCAAATAGACGAAATATTAGAGATATATCGGAGATATTGTGTAGGTCGTTAAAAACTAGTTTTTATCATATATTTTCACAATCTAACTTCTAAAATGAGTTATATTAATTAAACAAAAAATATATTTCAAAATATACATATTAGGATAGAAAACAAATATGAAAGTTTTTTTTTTCAAAAAAAAATTTGAAAAAAATTTTTTTAAAAAAAATATTTTTTTAATTCAAAAAATGCCGATATATCGGTCCGAAACCGAGATATATTGAAAATTTAAAAAAATCGAGATTAAGTTGTATCGGTTTGTGTCTGATACCGATATATCGGCGATACATCGACGAGACGATTTTCCATGGTTGGGATCCGATAGCGCACCATGCAGGCTGTTAGTGAGACCTGACTCTGCCTGCCTCCTCTAGTAACGTCTCTTGCCGAATCGAAAGTACATCATATTGCCTCACGCAGGGGCAGGTGACCTCGGATTCGTATACATGAAACACCTATTAGTTTTTAGGTACTGGAGCACTTAGAAACGAGAGCCACCATGTGCTTTAGATTCTAGAAAGCAAGGAGAGCCACCTCACTGATTTCATTAAACTGTTGACTGCTGGGAATTGTGAGCTGAAGCATGATAACGCTTTTTAGATAAAGGGGTCAAGAAGATTAATGATCGGAGGATCCGTCTTTTTTTTTGTTCAAGGTATTAATGATCGAATGACTGAAAGGCTATAACGGGTGGAAGCCCACTGCAAAAGGGGAAAAAGGAAGTGGTTGGCAAAAAGGCTCTAGGCAGATAATTGTTGCGAGAATCATCAGTAGCCAAGCCTACTGCATGTGCCTTCCCAAGCTTTTTTCCTTCCTAATTGATCTTTTAAAGTTACCAACAATAAACGAACATTCACATTCAGCGGGAGCCTGATCATCCGTTGGTAATTTTCAACAGGGTTATTCGATAAATTATTGTTTTTCGGCGTTTATCAACAAACTAATCCAGAAAGTTCTTTAATTTTTAACCAACGTTATTTGCTTCACAAACTTTGGAGTGATTCGCAAACAGAATTCAAAGCCATTTCCGAGTTCCAAAATCCAAGAGCAGGCAAAACATTACGAAAGTCTGTGGGCTTTGAAGTTTGAACTCGGACTCTGTGGATACTCGAGGCTGCTTTGCGCCGTCTAAGGCCCACAATAACATTGGCGTCCATACCTTTGGTTCTGTGTGCCCTTCCTCTAAGGTGCCCCCGTCTGTCACGTAATATGTGTTGTCTGCTCCCAGGGCTCTTCCTAAAAACAGGATGCTGAGGCGGATTTCCCCCACTAAACGGCCTTTCTCCATTGAGATTCTGCAGCAGTCCACAGTCCACGTATGGTTTTTCTTTTGCAGATTATTCGTGGAATATCAAATAGCGTAAACGTCAAATTGTTCCTAGTTGCCAAAAACTTTTTCCAAAATTTGGAAATTCTTCTTCAAGTATGGCAATTTTTTTTAAGAAAATTAAGCCTCATTATAAATTGCCCTATCTCCGGTCAATTAAAGGTCACTTTTAATTGAGACCATCATAATTGGTCGATTTTATTGAGATGTGATGTTAACAGTAAAAGCCTAGGCTTTCCGAGCAAGTGAGTGCCTTTCATCGATGTCGGGTAGCCGTTGTCGCTGTCTCTAGCCTAATTTTAAGAATAATTAGGGAATAGTATCAACTAATTTTGGTATGCATATCTCTCTATCTGTCTCATGTAGTATATAATAAGTCTCCTTCTTATGTGCTCTCTTCCTGCTAGAACGAGAGGGCATAATTTAAGATGGTGAAAAGAGGGAAATTAATTCATGTGTAATTCATGTGGATAGGATGGACTATAGTAAAAATGGAATCATTTCATTCCGCAGAAGAATAAGAAGATGATGACTCGAGTCTATTACATTAAACTGTCAAAAAAGTGCATCATTTCATTCGAAGAAGAAGACGTTGATGAGTTGAGTAATTTACATTAAGGGTGATAATGCACGTTCCGCAATAATACATTAGCTCTACAAAAAGAAAAGTTGAGTTAAATGATGACAAAAACTCATCTCGATAAATTTGATCATGAAATTCCAAGGGTTCCATTGTGTTTAAAAGCAAGCAAGATATGTCTTCGACTTTGACATTTTGATCAACAAAGAGATAGTGTTTAATATGCTACTAAAAAAACAAGCAATAACAAATGTATGCTATTTAGATGATTGGAAATCTCATAGGATAAGGAGCAGGGAAGATGGACTTCTTGCCATGATGTGCGATCAAACTTTTATATATACTCCCTCCGTTCCAAAATACTATGTACATTTAAGAAAATTCTCATTTTTATTGGACCATGAAAACCACAAGAAAATCACATAGCTCTTTCTCCTTGATATCCCGTCCAAGTCGTATGCTCGTTCATGAACAAATTTCTAGTTAATCTTTCTAAGTCTCCTCTCTTTTTGGAAAGAGGAAGTCCCTTTGGTTTGGTAAAATATACACAATATTTTGAAATAATAATATTTCTAAATATACATAGTATTTTGGAACGGATGGAGTACTATATAGGGGCCAAAGATTTTTTATATACATATTCACACAACAAAATTCAAATCTGGCATCATTAAAGAACTACCATTTACTTGGATTATTTACAGATGGAATGTAACATGGTATGATCACTTGGAAGTAATAACTTCAAGCAACCGGTGATCATGAGGATTCTCTCTGTTCTTTATTGGTCTCACAGGGACGATCTCAAAATTCATAATCAAATCAAAGCTTACTACACCTGTCCCAAACCTGATAAATTTCTGTCCTGAAAGCTTCAGAAATTATAATAGTTTCATTTCAATCAACCTTTCTCATCAACTCTTTCCATAATACTCCTTCCCATTTATCCATTACTCTCTTCGATGGTGGTTCAGCCATCTCTTAAAATGTAGTCATTTTTGTACTGGTGGCTAGGTCAATTTCCAAGAAAAGAATAATACTAGCTCGAGTCCCCAGCTTGTTTTCCTTCAGATCTCCCCTGGACAATGATAGAGGACAACAGCTGCCACGACCTCCCTCTCATAAGTTGAATATATTTTGACATCCAAAATTGAACGGGGACATTTACAAGAAAACAAGGCAAGAGCGCAGCATATTCCCCAAAGAAAAAATAATTTACTGCAAAAACAGGATAAGATCGTGTAGTTGTTTCAACTAACACATGAAACCAAGTATATATGTCAGAAGAGGAAAAAAAATAGGCACATATGTTAGAAGACCATGTTCCTGGAGTGCAGTAAAATCAAATTATCTTGAATCACTCGCCTCATATAAGTATCTGATGTGGTTCAGCTCATCGAGTTTAACATACGGCGCATCACTTTTGAGTGCGATTTTGCAACTTCAAACTGACTCAACACTTTATCAAATAACACTAATTCAACACAACATGTTGGTATGCAGCTTACTAATTGCAGTCTGTAATATTTCAGATAAAGCTAGAAGGCAAACTTTATTGGGGGTGGCTTGCATATCAAAGTAGGCCCAAATATGGTAGCCCATTATGCCTAACATTTCTCTTTAACCTCCTTATTACGGTCCTACCTACAATGGTAAGAGTCTCCACATTAGCTAAGATTGAAATGTTGACTCTTTTCTTTTTAAGGCCTTTGTTTCTTATGCTTTCTTATGCATACGAACTTGATTCAAACAACTAGACGAAATGTAAATATAAAACTAAGTTTCCTAAGTGGACGTATACATTAAAAAAACTTTCTATAACACAAAAAATGCTAAGTGTAGCTCGTGAATTAAGAAAAGGAAGGTTAAGCAAGGACCAACACCAAAATCCACTTCCAAGTTACAATACTGGAAGGCCCCTAGTTGCTTACTTTTACTTATGAACTGTTGTGTTTCGTCCGCTAGTTTCATCAGCTATCCGAAGCTCCGCCATGGATCATGGATGGCGGCTTTACCGTGTACGTTGTTGCAGGAACCATATACAAAGCCGGCCAGTTGGCATTGGTGTTTATCCTGGCACTTTTTTCTAATCAAATGATTGTCCCATTCCACTACTTTGTTTGCCGACTTCAGCAAATAAAGCCATAATGGTAAGAGAAAGGATCTCGTCAGTGTCGGAGATAAATGTGTACAAATAAGATCATCCTACTAACTAGAATCCACCATCTTATCTAGAGTAGTTATTAAAGACTTCAGCGTCGATGCAAATGATGTTATGAGCTAATGTAGCATTTCCAAAACATGAACCCCCTTAATTTAAACACTTGGTGAGAAGCAATGTGCATTAGATCGTCTTGCAATGCAACAAATTGAGCCATTATTGACCTTGCTTTTGGAAGTGCCGCTTCCACCTTCTCTCAAACATCTAAAAAGAAAAAGAAAAAATCGAACACATTACATGATGGTGACCACAAATCATCTTGTCACATAATTTTGACTTTCTTGGAACAGTCCCGTCCGTCCCTTTAGAGACCCCAGTAGCCTCTCCCACTAGTAGCCGAAGGAGATCTCACCCGGTCGAACCAACCCCAGTACTCCGGGTTGAAGTGGGCCGGCGACCCAACTTCAGGGCGAGGCGTGAACGGCCCGGCCGAGCCACGCCAGGTCGCCAAACAGCGGGTCAGCACCTCCCCGAGCTTGCCCTCCCCCATGGCCGTGTACACCTTCTCAATGTCCTCCCCCGGGCTCACCTTCTTCGTCCCGCTCAGCAGCTCCGTCCCGGACTGGGCTCTCACGAACTGGTAGATCGGGTAGGTCCTGCACGCCTTGATCCTGTTGGGGACAGGGAAGTCGCCCGCGTCGAACCGGCCCCTCGCCTTGGGCACCTCCTCCTGCAGCTGCTTCTTCAGCTCCTCTTGGAAGACCGGTATCCTCTTGAAGACGGAGAAGCCCTCTTGGGTGGCTTCCTCCCCTTCCAGCGCCTTCTCCACGAGCACCTCCCTGAGCTGGAGCATTAGCGAGTAGGACGGGTTGGTTGGGTCGTCAAGATAGGAGAACACCGGCTGGTGCTCGATCACCATGGATAGTTCCTTCTCGCAGAACCTCGACTCCAGGAGGATCCCGTCGTCGTTGGTGTAGAGCGTCTTCCTCGACGTCTGGAGGACGATATGCTTCACCACCTCCCTCATGTTCTCCTCCAGGTGTCGCAAGTCCGCCGCCTGGCAGAGCGCCACCATGAAGCTGGCCGACATGAGCTTTAGAATCTCGACGGCCTCGGCGCTCTTCCGGGCCGAGATGAGACCCAGCGAGTTAACGTCCTGGTTGTGCTGCTCGGCGCTCTGGACGTGGGTCGTGACCGGGTTGGCCAGGTACTGCAGCTCGGAGCAGTAAGCGGCCATGGCGATTTCAGCTCCTTTCAACCCGTAGTCCAAGCTGGGGTTAGGCCCGCCGCTCAGATTAGACGGAAGCCCGTTGTTATAGTGGTCGCAAACGAGCTCGGAGAACTGGGCGAAGATGAGCTTGCCGATGGCGGCGAGGGCGAGGCGGAGGTTGTCCATGGAGACGCCGATTGGAGTGCCCTGGAAGTTACCGCCGTGGAGGGCGATGTTCCGTTCGACGTCGATGAGGGGGTTGTCATTGACGGAGTTAATCTCCCGCTCGATCGAGTGGGTGGCTGCCCGGATCACCTCAATCTGGGGCCCCAGCCACTGGGGCGACGTCCGGAGCGCGTACCGGTCCTGCTTCGGCTTGGTGAGCGGGTCCTTCTCGTGCCTGATCTTGGCTTCCTTCATGTAGTCGCTCCCGTCGAGCAAGAACTCCATCAGCGCCGCCGCCTCTATCTGGCCGGGGTGGTGCTTCAGCTCGTGGGTCAGCGGGTCTGTGAACTCGGGCTTCCCGAGCATTACCTCGCAGAAGAGGGCAGACAGCAACTCCGCCAGGAGGGCCAGCAGGTTGGCCTCGTAGCACACGGTAGCCGCGACGGCCGAACCGACAGCGGTGCCGTTCACAAGAGCCAGACCTTCTTTGGCCTGCAGCTCGAACGGGCCTGCGAGCCCCGCACGTTTCAATGCCTCTAGTGAGGTGATCTCCTCGCCGTCCTTGGTCACGACGCGGGAGTTGTGGCGACCGGTGAGGACACCGGCGATGTAGGACAGCGGGACGAGATCGCCGGAGGCGGTGATGGTACCCCTGAGGGGCAGCTTGGGGATGAGGTTCTCGTTCATGAGCTTGGCCATGGCCTCCAGGAGCTCCCACCTGATCCCGGAGTAGCCCTGCATGAGAGTATTGGTCCTCACCAGCATGGCCACCTTGGCGTAGTTACAGGGGAGGCTCTCCTTCCCAATGACTCCGGCATTAAGGAATCTGATCAGCTCCGTCTGGAGGTCTGTGGTCTTGTTGGTCCGCCGCTGCGAGGTGGCGCCGAAGCCGGTGGTGACTCCATAGACGTCGGAGCCACGGGCGATATTCTCAGCGACCCATGTTGCACTACGGCTGACGCGTTCCTTGGCGGCTGCCTCGTCGAGTTTGACAGCTACTTCGGGCCGCTGAGCTATGGCTGCGACCTGGGCGACAGTGAGGGTGGTGCCCTGGATTTCCACTGTGTGAGTTTGGTGGAACTGGGACACCATGCGCCGGACCTCGTCGAAGTGGGTGCACTCCAGGGCGGCGGCGGCCTTCTTCCAGTGAGGCGGTGTTGAGACGTAGGAGTTGCCGCTAACGGAGATGGGATTCTTGCCGTCCTTGGGGAGGGGGAGGGTGGGAGGGCGGCACAAGTCCTTGATGCGGGTGCTTCCAGTGGAGGCCGCCATTCCTTGCTGGGAGGAGGGTTCTAAACTAGAAGGTAAAATGATACTGGTATGATAGCACTGGGAGGAGGAGTGAGCTAGAATGGTGAAGCTGAGCTTGGTGCTGGAGAGTTTTAACGGAAGAGCTCCTTTTATAGGGTGCAGTGGACGCTGGCGGCGTCAAGGGTCAAGTCTTTCCACTCACTCTAGTCCTCGTTGGGGGGGGGGGGGTTGGTGTAGATTGGCCGAATCTGCGAGGAACAAGTGAGGAAGCTTCCAAAAACTCAATTTTTTACAGGCTCACCAACTCCCTTTGTTGTTTACTCATTCAATGTGACTCACAGACTCTTTTGATTGAGTTTAAAAGAACATAGGAGTGAGTGATGCTCAAGGGTTGGTTAGTTACCCGTTCCATTACCAACAAAGGCTAGTTACCCATAATAAAAGAAAGACTGGTCGAAGGGCATACATATAGACTCTTATATCCACTGCACGTGTTTCAAATGTGCCGCTATGTGCGAACGGTCTGACTAATGCTCGTGATCCAAAATTGAGGGGCAATGAAAAATTAGATACTTGTCTGGTATTTGTTTGTTGTTGCGGATGGGGGACGTTCATGGTCATCATTGGTGGCTCTATCACACAATATCACTATTCATTAGAGCGTCCAATAACGACTGTACACCTAACAAAATGGCTCCAGTGTGCCCATTAATTGCTGTCTCCGGACATCCTCCATTAACCGGAGTCATCCATCATCACGATCGACAGGCATGTACTGTGCGCTATAGCAAAAAAAAAGCTTTTCCATGAGCGCGCGCTGACGATCTGATGATTATTGACGGCTCCCGTCTGCTGGAGGATAAAAATGCTTCCCTGACCAAACTGCATAAGGTTTCAATATACTACGTTAGTTGTCTGAATTAGAAAACTTATGCTATTTTATTTTGGCTTTCTAATGCATACAAGTAATTTGGCACCAAGGGAGTATGTATATAACACAGCGCTTTGGTCAGGAAAACATTTTTGTGCGGTGAAGTCCTCATCCATTCCAATATCACTACTCTTTTGTTCCATCAAATATCAAATATCAATTTATAAACCCATGTAATTGATTAATTTACATAAGTTAAATGCTATGTACATTCGGTCCCCTTTGCGCATTGAGCGAGCGTAAGGAGCATTTCTCTTCAAACAAAACGCTCGAACTTTTTCCCTCTTTTCTCTCCCCCCCAAGAGGTCGAGATGAGATTAGATATAGTGGCTGTGGCTGATGACCAGGCAAGGCAGTTGAGGAGTCCGGATCTACTGGTGAAGTTTCACCAGTCGTCAATCGTACGGAGTCAACGGCGCACACGGGTATAATGTATGCTCGGTCAAAGACACGTCTTTTGGCCGAGTGCATACGGCCGTCAATTCCGTACGATCGACGGCCGGTAAAATTTCACCAACGGCCTCGCTGGCGAAGCTTCACCAGCAGATCCGGTTCTTACCTGCTACTCTCTATAGTGTGAGGTTCTTACCTGCTACTCTCTATAGTGTGAAGCTCTTTGGCTATATATCTGGAGGACTAGTAAAAGTTTTTTTTTCTAGAAAATGAAATGTAGGAAGAAATCTAGTAGTACCATTTACACAAAATCTAGTATATTTTGACTCTTTTTGCTTGTTTATAGATCTCTAATGAGTTTGGTAAATAAAATACAATGCTCTTCCCCAAGCTAGCCTCCCCTCACCGACACTTTCTATGCAATAGAAAAGATACGAACAGATGCATGCCTTGTTACTGTTCTTTAAATTAAGAGTATATGACAAGTTATGCATTTGATAATTTTCAAACAGGGCCAGATACCTCCAACTACTGCGATGGCAGTCTCAAAGAAAAGCAGAATCGGTCAAGTGTGACGCCGAGTGTACCGAATCCCGTGCCATGACTGAAGACTCCCAACTTGCGAAAATAGATCTATTAATATGTTTATATATGTGCCCAGTTGATACCCACCCACCAAATTTTTTTATTTACCATCTCTTTTTTTTTATTTGCTAAAGTTGCACCAAAGTTGCTTGAGTGGAAGACATAGATTAGTGATCGAGTCAAAGTCTCGGTAACAATTATAAGTTGACCTTTTCGAATTACTTCTTCTATACAACCCAGGGGGAACCTTGTACGTGCTTTGGATGAAGTCTTCCATGTGAGATAAAATGTACGTAAGTATTTTCCCTTGATGTTTCTTTCAACAGCGAAAAATAGGCCTATCCGAGTTATTACATTGATACTTGGATACAAGTTCTACTCCCTCTGTCTGGATTTATTATTAACTAGTTAGTTTAGGTTAATAATAAATCTGGACGGAGGGATTATTTATATTTGAATGACTGACAAATTTCTTGCTGGAAGATGTAAGCCCCTTTAGTTGTCACAACATGATTTAAAGAGGTGAACCTCCCATCAGATTACAAGATGATTTATTGAAAGGAAGGAGTTTAATGTAATGATGAGTTAATGAGTTGTCGCATTGTCTCCCTCTAAGATTTCTTTTTCCCTTTTTTTAATCCTTCCACCCATATTCAACTTCTTCTTTGCTCCAATTTCTATTTCTACGATGTGCCGATATAGTATTTTTCTTTTTCTTTTCAACTTTTTTATAGTACTTTTAAGTGCATAAATATCACTGTCACCTAAAATTTAAACAAAGTTTTAAAGGAAGAAAAATTGGTGTGGTTAGTGTTTCCTATGTCGTACACTTACATGGATTACATCGCCCCATTATGGTAGCCCGAGAATCAAAAAGTCAGATGGGTCAAATGATGAAAGGGATGTAGAGAGGAAAGGAAGTTTCCTACATGGATTTGAGATCCCCTTTTACTTACAAGTTCGAAATCTCATAGTGTATAGCTACAACTTAGGTGTCAACACAAAATGAATAGCTACAACCCGAAAAGTCATTAGGTACGCACCGCATACCTAGAGGTTGTGCACATCACCAGTTGGTGAATGACACGAATTCCAATTTGTGGGTCCCACATGGGCCATGCAGGGGAGTTGTGTTGAGTACGACTTCCCCGTATGTGATCGCGTACCTAATAATTTCTCGCTACAACCCTGTGTGCGTGCGATACCACTAGCGTCTCACTACAAAAAGAGAGAAGGAAAAAAGCCTTCTTTCTAAATATAGTATTAGCCAAACTTTTTAAGCATAAGAATAGTTATCTATCTTGCATAAGATTGATGTGGGTGCATGGATGGTGCAATTAATCTTGAATTTCCAACGAACTCACCTAAGTTTGTGATGATACAAATCAGTATAGCCTGGTTTTGGAGGACAGTAAAACTTTGCAGAAATTTTGCACGTAGATGATCAAGGGTAACCAGTTTTATATGTTGTTATATACGAGCTCTGCTTCCCTAGGCTAAAAATTTATTCAACATTTCTTGCCCTACATCGCTCAACACCTGCCAAGGACATATGAAAACCTGCCTAGGACCTACATAGCCCTAACTTCGTAACTTGTGGAACACTAATTTTCAGGTTTCCTTCGCATTCTATCTAGCTCCACTTTTTTGTATGCCTATTGCATGGGCTCATATTTGGTCACTAGGGGAAATATTACAAAACAACCAACATTTGGGGGAATAGCCAGTCAGTAAGCGGGGGATTTCACTGCCTCTTGTTTTTTTTTTGGTTGAAACCCACTAAGTGACCTACCCTAACCTAGATATCTAAACCCTAACCCATCCAATAGATGCCCTGGTCCGGATAGAACCGGGACTTGGGCCACTCTTATTAACCAAAAATAAAAATTCTTTCCAACTACACAAAAAATGTACCATAAACCCCCTATGCAACCCCCTTAATTTTGGGATAAACAAGAAAAGAGCAGTAAAAAATGATATCAAGCTAAGAAATCAATGTTGAAATTAAAAATTCGATATCAAGCTAAAAAAAGAAATGTTAAATTAAGTATTTACCATGTGTTGGGTGGCTTACCCCGCTAGACGAAGCAACCGTACCCACACAGCCTGATAAACCAAACTAGAAAAAACTCAAACAGCTAGTAGCATATAGTTCCTAAATACAACAAATACTGTCATCAAGGGCGTGCTCTCTTGTTACTGCAGGAGGGGCACTTGTACTGCTTTATATGTTCGGCCCTTGCAGGTGTAATCTTCACACACTTGCCATGGAACCACTTCTCGCACATGTCACAGCAAATCCAGAATTCATCGGATGCATAGTTCTCGCCACAGGCTCCGCAAAGGGTATCACCATGTTCCTCATCCTCATCTTCATCAAAACCTCCATCCTCTTCCTTCTCTTGCATGCCTTTTGTAAACTTGGTCTGAGACTCCAAACCTCGCTGTTGCAAGCAAAAGAATGCAAATATGCAAAATCTGTTCAGGAACAATCGAGATCACAAAAATAAAGCCATCCCATAGGAGAATAGTAAGACAACCAGGTAAATTGTCAAATTTTTTTTTGGCAAGCAGGTACATAATCATTTGTTGTTAAACAGAAGGTCCATAAAGTAAACAAGAGATAAAATACCACCTTAGAATTGGGCTTCGATTTGTTCCCACTGTTATTTGTTCCAGATGATTTTTCCTTGACTTGCTTCTTTGCAGCTCCAGTCACAACCTCATATATAGTTGGGAGATCATTGATCATATTAAACAGCCGTCTCCTGCATTACATGAAAAAGAACAGCTTATATCACCCCTTATGCCTGAATGTGCAACACATTAGTACCATTAATAGCCAAAACATCATAATCAGCGGAATCTTACTTTATTAAGGCCTGACCTAGAGCTGCTTTTGCAAATAAATAAATCTATGGGCATGAAATACATCCACAAGAGGATGTTATTGTCTAGTAAGTTGTACGCCCAGTTAAGCTCTACGTGAAAATACATTCATACGTTCAAAAGAACAAATTTAGTGTTAACCTCAGCCAAAAGTTCACATCTGCAAACATTTTAGTGGGGTGTTTGCCATACAATTTGCAGCATCTGAATCACCTAGACTAAAACTGGTATTATGGAAACATAATGATCCCATACATAAGTTGTATAAAGTACATCAAATTGTCATTAAAATTTCTACACGGTATTAAGATGAAATTACCCTTGGGGGTCTGACATGCAATTTGCAGCATCTGAATCACCTGGACTAAACCTGGTATTATGGTAACATAATGATTCCATACAAAAATTGTGGAAAGTACATCAAAATTTCATTGCATTTATATTATGTGGTATTTGAGATGAAATTATCCTGATCTAATATAAAGGTGTTTCCTTCACTATGAGCAAAAGAGAATTTTGTGGTTTCAGGTTTTTAAACATTTTAACAGGATTTTATAATACTTGTTTTTTAATTTTAAAAGTAGACTAAGTAGAACCTCCATCTGTACAATTATATTTCACATATCCACATGCAGATACTGGCTATTTCCTACAAACAGTTCATCTTTAGCCGGTTCTTCTCTCTCCTCTACCATCGGCCATTGCATCTCTTTACTTACCGACATAAAGAAACTTAAATTTCACCTTTATGATAACTAGATAACTAGTACGGAAAGTCAAATCTGGCTAGTCAATTTAGTTGCAGAAAGGCTAGAAAGACCAAATTCTCATGACAACAATAACCACAATTCACATCCTTTAAGTTAAATTTTCACACTGATTTATGCTAAATCAAGCTAGTTGCAAAGAGGACTAACCTAAAAAATATTGGTAATTATCAACAGAAGAATTGAGCAACTAATTATAGCAGATAGGGAATAATGAACAGGTGAAGAGAAAGAAGAGAAAAACAACTTCAATACGGAATATTACTACAACGTGGATGTAAGAGTATTCAAGTTACAAACTTTAAGTACAGAATTCACTAAAAGAAAGAACCTTAAGAATCACCTTTCATTTTTGTCAAACCCAAATCTGGAACCAAAGTAGAAGGCCACAGCAAGTAGCCAGGCATCGCTGTGAACAGCAACCAAAGACAACCAGTCCTTTTCTTGCATCCCATCTCTAGCAAAGTTAATGCCTAAAGCAGGCTCAGGGAGTTCTGGAGGCACCTCTTCAGCAGGCAAGTTAACTTCCCATTGCTCACTGGGGTATCCATAAAGACACAAATTTTCTTTTTCTGTGAAAGACACTAAATCAATATATTGCAAAACACTACCACAATTAAACAAAAATACCAGTACATTAGCATACAATTTAATTCAACAAGTAAAGACAAAAATTTTGGCTCAGGGCATACTTTCCACAACAAAACAGAATCTATGACAGGCTAAAGATATATATCGTAATAGATAATCTCTAACAGAGTGTTTAATTACACCCTTTTGACATGCTTTTTCCACAATTTTAGAGTTGTGGAGTGGAAGGTCGTAATAGGTGTTTGGTAGAGGGTTCCACAGAATTAAAGTTGTGGGAACTTACTCAAATCTAAACATTCAAAGATTTCAGAGAAAAAAAAACCCACAAGGCTGTTTTCTTCTCATGGAAACCATTGGGCCAGGGCTTTTCCACATGTCCTGTCTCACCCCTCTGGCCACCTCTTCACTCCCCCACTGACCTCTCCTGCTGCTGCCTACCCTTTTTAGCTGCCGTAGCTCCGCCTCTACCTCGATCAGGTATCTCACCACCACTTCCTCCTCCATTCTCTCTACCCCTCTTCCTCCCTCCATCATCCCCTCTCTTCCCTGGTCATTGAACGAATTGCGAATCAAGAATTAGGGCCAAGACGAGTGGTTCAATTATTCTCTCCCGGACAATTAACCAGGATCCCCTGTGGCTGTTGCCAGAATTCTCACTCCATTTTAGAAGAGCTTGGCCTAAGCTATCCTTTCTCAAATCGGTGCCAAAATCCAGGACTTGGACCAGCGGGCCACAATGCCCAGGAGGAGTGTCATGTACTAGGGGATTGCTGAGACGGCCTTGGTGGACCTTGTTGGCGATGCTGCGGCTGCGAGACAGAGGCTAAGAATGGACATATCAAACTTCAGTTTGGGAAAAAGAGCTTTTTGTAATTAATTTGGCTTCAGCTTCTGGATACCTACTCATGCTTTTCATAGAATGGAATCTTGCCAGACGAAAGGTTAACAGCTAGAACTGCAAAGTTTTAGCTAAAAGTTAAAGTTGCTAATGTAACCTACAAAGAAGAAACTGCAACCTAGCACTCTATAAAGCATCATATGACATGTTGCCCTCATTGGGGTCCATGTCTTCAAATTCCAGGCAATATCTACACTCACTAAGATAAAGAAGGCAGTAATAAGACTTCAATAGAAGTAAAAATAATAAACTTATAATTTTTCATGAAAAATGAAGTTGAAAACATTCTAAAATAATCAGCATAAGAGGAGATTCAACTCTTGGCTTCAGCGCAACAATAAATACCATGAACTTAGCAAGTTATTTTAGGGAAACACAATATTCGCCAAAATCTCAATATGACAAGAACTAGAAGGGTCCCTTAAAAGCAGTTTAATGCCAATCCTTCCATCCAAAACTTATACACCTACTTACTGTCTACTATAAAGTATCTACAATTGCATTCACATAGAAGCCTGCATAGTTACGCAAAAGAAAAAAAAAAGCAATACACAGATCATAGGAAAACGTGTTTATCTTAAATGATAAAGGCAGCTATAGTCACAAAATTACTTTCATAGAGATGGGACAGCCAATGATTATTACTTAAATGTGTACAAAGCACAAGGCTACAATATAGCCCAAACGCAGAAAATAAAGTACTCTATACGATAGAGTGTGCGCTAAACAATGCAAAAAGAAAACCTAAAATGGCAACAGAATAAAGCATATAAGACACAATTTGATCAAATGGGAAAGAAATTTAGTTACTGTACTCCAAACAGCGGTCTAACGCTACATTTTCTACAAAAAAATAGAAAGTGTAACAGAAGATAGAAACACACTTTAAGTCTAATAATTGCAGGAAACAGATTAGATTGATAAATATCTCAAAAGATGTAAATTATATTGTTAAAGAAACAATATTTTGAAAAATTGCGTGCTAGCGGAAGAGATAGGGCAAAAACCCTAACCTGGATCGCACTGATTGTAGAACTCTTCAACATCTGCAAAGAAAAATAGTAATGTAAATAAAGCGCATAAAATAAGAGCAGAAACTCGGAATTTCCTAGTTCACGAACTCAAAACAAAGGATTTAAGTAAGAAGAGAGAAAAGGGAGGTACCAGTGGTAAGAGCTTTAATCATGCCAGTTCTGCGGCCCTTAAAATCCCTAAAAACCTCTTCAACAGTTCGAGGATTGTAAGGCGCCGATCCCGCTTCCATTGCACTCCAACCTTCGAATCTTCTCCCTCCCTACAAATTCTACAATAAGTCCAAGTAAAGCCGAAGACGACAGCATACAAAAATAAAAAGAAATCTAAAACGTGAGGTAGAGCCGCGCACGAGAAAGGGAGAGAGAGAAAGCTGAAATATCCTGGAATTGTTAAGCGGAGTGAAGAAGAGGAGAGGAGGGGAAGGTGTGGGGGAGTCGCTCTGGGTTTTGGGTTTTGTTTTGGAAGGGATGGAGGGAAAGGGCAAAGAAAAATAGAGTATTATAACTGGCTGTGCCTGTGGGGAGACTCGAGGGTTGGGGAGAGAGGACCAAACGCTAATAAGCGGATGTGGAATGCGGATCTGAAAGAGTTCGAGTGATGGACACGAGGACGTCAAAGCCTTTAGCAGGAGGATTTACGTTGGAGATCCTGGATCACCACCGAGTCTGACGTGCTCTTCAAGGGCAGAAAAGTGGAATCCTGTGGGGACCACGATCCCCAATCTGGAAAAATGTTGAATTTGGATTAGGAGTCATGAAATCGTGGAACAGTGGGAGGCTGGGACTTTAAAACCAGCAGGCCAGGTAGGGCACGGAGAAGGGGAGGGCGGAGACCGGCTCGCCGGGACCAAACCTGATCAGATCAGATGAGAGGGGAACAACACAGCTCAGAAATGAATGTAGTTGTCGCCAAAGTTCAAGTTAATAACGATACTGTCGATGTGATCTGGCTTACCCCTCGCCCTCACTGGTCTAGCTGAAGATGTTACCTAACATCCTTTTTGAGTCATCCAGTACCTCGATACTTCTATCTCATACAGATGCATAGCCCTTAAAAACATATCCCACGGAAATGCACGACACAAAAGAGACATTTTACCCATCCATATTTTCTAGCGCTTCCACCAACATATGAGAACAGGCGAGGCGTTTGATTGGAAAGCGTACGACTGCGCAAAGGCAAAAATAGGTGGGGGGAGTTTAAAAATCGAGCTATGGCAGAGAAGGCATACGAGAGAGGAAGAGGGCGGTGCCAGTTCGTTGTCATAATCCAGACCAAACGTTGGCCTGCTGCTTAGAAGAAGCCGGATGGAAAGGTCTGCATTTTTGCTTAAGATAATCGTCACATGATCAAGAAGGAACCTACTTTCTTTCTTTTGGCAACAAGAAGGACTTCACTTGTGTAGTGAAAGTTTTAGAACCCAAAACATAGACTAGGCTCCAAAACTATTTTAAGTCCAGTTAATTGGGAGTCTAAATTAAAGCGTTTCAAAGCACATGACATAATCATAATCATAATCATAATCATAATTAATTAGCGCATTTTCCCAACTATTTGGGGTCAGCGACACGGATCTTACTCCTCCATTCCAGCCTGTTTTGGGCTACCTCTTTTGTAAGAGATAGTAAAGTCAAATCCTTCCTTATTAACTCCATCCAAGTTCTCTTAGGTCTCCATCTCCCTCTTTTAGCATCGTTTATCTGTATCCATTCTAATCTTCTCACAAGGGCATCTAAAAGTCTTCTTTGCATATGCTCATACCAACGTAACCTACATTCACTCAGCTTCTCCCCTAAAGGCGCTACTCCTAGGCTCTCACGAATATATTCATTTCTAATCCTATCTTTTCTAGTTATCCCACTCATCCACCTTAACATTCTCATTTTGGCTACATTCAACTTATTTATATAACTCCTCTTTAGTGCCCAGCACTCCGCTCCATAGAGTATAACATGCCTAATGGCCGTCCTATAGAACTTGCCTTTAAGTCTTTTTAGAACCCGCTTATCACACAAAACTCCGGAGGCTGCCCTCCACTTTACCCACCCCGCATTTATCGTATGCACCACATCACTATCAATATCCCCTTCTTTATGGATAATGGATCCTAAGTAACGGAATTGATCACACCTTGGCACTTCTTGCCCATCTATTTCAATTAGGGCTCTATCTATAGTTCTACCTTCCTTAAAATTAAATTCCATGCACTCTGTCTTAGTCCTACTTATTTTAAAACTTTTTGATTCTAGAGCAACCCTCCACAATTCTAATTTCGCATTTAAACCTACTTTACTCTCATCAATTAAAACTACATCATCTGCAAAAAGCATACACCAATGTACATTATCTTGCAAATAACTAGTAAGTTCATCCATAACTAAAGCGAAAAGATACAGACTTAAGGCTGACCCTTGATGAAGACCTACCATAACCGGAAACTCCTTAGTTTCCCCCCCAAGAGTCTGCACACTAGTCACAACCCCTTCATACGTATCATTTATGATATCTATGTAACCTCTTATAACACCCTTCTTCTTCAAAACACTCCAAACAAGCTCTCTCGGCACTCTATCATAGGCTTTTTCCAAATCTATGAAGGCTATATAAAGGTTTTATTTTGTATCCCTGTACCTCTCAACTAACTGCCGTAGTAAAAATATAGCTTCCGTTGTTGACCTCTCCGGCATGAAACCAAATTGATTCTCTGATACTTTAGTAACTTTCCACAAATGCCCTTCTAATACTCTCTCCCATAATTTCATAGTATGCCCCATAACTTTTATACCTCTATAGTTTGTACAACTTTGGATATCCCCTTTCAAAGCACATGATAATAATATAAAAAAAGTATATGCAAACATTATGCAAGTAAACAACTTATATTATATAAAAAAGTAATAGTGTTGCAATCAAGTTGGGTATTTAATAAATTATATTGTACTTATCCTTTAAAGAAGTATATATTTTTTGGTATACCAAAAAAAAATATTGCTCATGTGAAACAGCATAACTTCAACAACTGAAATTAAGGACCACATTATGAGGTGAAATGTCACAGATAAATAATCCTTCGGCAAATCTACCACCAGCAAGTAACACCAGTTGTGTCTTTGGTCTCATTAAAAAGGATTGTGGCCTTTCACCCTCAAGAAAGCCCTTCGCCCCTCTCAAGTGCAACTTTGAACCCCATGTTCGTTACATCTCCTCCCAAAATGGGTTAGTCCGCAGCAAGTAGTTTCCTCATAAGAGAACTATAAGGATTCAGGAAGGCAGTCTTAAAAAGAACACGGGCGATGCTCATTAGAAAAAAAGAACATGGGCGAAAAATGCGCATTTCAGTTAATGATACCTGTTTCGACAGTGAATACATCATATAGAAAACCTAAATAAGAGAAGAGTTCTCTAGAACAAAGATTACAAGTCTCCCTCGCAAATAAGAGTGTAGAAGTCTCAACTTCCGATCAAATTATACGCTTCTCAAGCAAAAACAGCTCAATCGTCTATAATCAATACCCCTGCAAGCATGTTTTTACTTGATGCCAACTAGACTGCCTTAAAAGAATTCAATTTCATGCCACTCCATGCATGAAAAGCAAAAAATGAGTTTGGAGCAATAGAATTGACAAATTAGAGAGACTGGAAAGCAAGCTTGGTAGCTGTGAATCATCCGACTCTGTACGCATTCAACAACCAGATAGCATAACTACCTACTAGTAACAAAAACTGCTTAAGCAGGATCATATACAATGACTAGAATATGCCCAATTATCATTTCCTTCAACCTCTTCGGTTATGAGACTGGAGAGCAGGTTCAATCAGTAAGAGAGAACGATACGGATTCAGGAAGGCAGTCTTAAAAAGAACAGGGGCGATATTTATCACAGACAAAAAGGGCAATAAATGCAATTTTCAGCAAATGATACCCGTTTCGATAGTTGATATATCATATAGAAAACGTAAATAAGAGACTCAGACATGAGCATGACAGCAGTGACCCTGAATGGATCTCTAGAAGTGAGCATTACAAGTGACTCCTTCTCAAATACAAGGGTAGAAGTCTCAACTTCCAATCAAAGTTACTAAAATTTTTGAAGCAAAAACAGCTCAATATCTTACAATCAATCTCCCTACTGGTGGTTAGTTTTACCAAATATACCACCTAGACTTGGTGGAAAAATTTTCCGTTTCTCATGCCACCTCAAGAAGCTGATAAATAGAATAAGCAAAGTATAGAAAGACTGTGAAGCAATTTTGTTACCGTGAATCACCCAACTACTTGAGCATTCAACAAGCAGATAGCATAACTACCTAATTACAAAACCTGCTTAAGCATGATCATATCTAAACCAGAATTCATCCCTTCCTTTTTTATCATAAGATCGGAGGCAGGAAAATTAACTTTTAAACCAGGCTAAATCAGTAGAACAATGAAATTGAAACACCAAAAACTTTGGAGCAGCTCGATTCCAATGATATAAGTTCACAATAGATGATCAGAGGTGAAAACAGACATTTTGTTTTATTTAAACCGCATTGCCCGCCAAGATAACATAGGAGAGCTACAGGCCAGCACCAAACCAACATCAAGAGAGAATGAAAATAAAAAGACTCAATTTGTCGAATAAATATAGCAAATTTCTTCCTGCAAAAGAAACAAGATGCCAACTAGCTGGAGCTAATTCTCAATTGAAAGCACCAACACCTGCCTCACTCTGCCGGGCGAGCTTCGTCCACTCGGTGTGAAAAGACCCCGGACGGTCCACCCGCTCGTAGGTATGCGCTCCAAACAAATCCCTTTGCGCCTGAACCAGATTGGCAGGAAGCCTTCCCCGCCGGTAGGAATCGAAGTAGTTGAGACTTGCGCTCATCCCCGGGGTGCTAACCCCCACCTCCGTAGCCAGCCCCACAACCCGCCTCCACGCCGCCTGCCGCTGCACCATCTCTTGCACGAACTCAGGGTCCACCAGCAAGTTGGGCAGCTGCCGGTTCCTCTCGTAGGCCTGCTTGATCCTGTCCAGGAACACGGCCCTTATGATGCAGCCCCCCTTCCAAATCCTCGCCAATTCGCCCAAGTTCAGGTCCCATCCCTTCTCCGCGCTCTTCGCCCGCAAGATATTCATCCCCTGGGCGTAGCTGCATATCTTAGACGCATACAGGGCCCGCCTCACGTCGTCCACCAGCCTCTTCTTGTCGATTGAACGGCTCAAAAGTAGCTCGCCGGGCTTGGGGATCACAATCCCTGCTTCCTCGTAAGCTTTGGCCGCAAATTCTCTCTCGTCCTTAAGGCCACTGAGATACCGGCCATCTAGGGAGGCGGTGATCGTAGGGGAGGGAACGGCGAGGTCGGCTGCTTGCTGGACTGTCCACTTCCCAGTGCCCTTCATTCCGGTCTTGTCAAGGATCTTATCCACCAGCTCTCCATCGCCACCCATCTCGTCTTTCACCTTGAAGATGTCAGCGGTGATCTCGATCAGGAAGCTCTCGAGCTCGCCACGGTTCCACTCGGCGAAGATGTCGGCCAATTCGGAATTGGAGATGCCTCCAATCGTCTTGAGGACGTCGTAGGCCTCCGAGATGAGCTGCATATCTCCGTACTCAATCCCGTTATGAACCATCTTGACAAAGTTGCCAGAACCGCCAGGGCCAATGTAGGTGACACAGGGGCCGTCGTCCACCTGCGCTGCGACCTTCTGGACGATGTCACTGATGTTCTGGTAGGCCTGAAAGGAGCCACCGGGCATGAGGGAAGGCCCGCGGCGGGCGCCCTCCTCCCCACCGGAAACGCCCATGCCGAGGTAGAGAAGGCCGCGGCCGTCCGCCTCGGCAATCCGGCGCTCGGTATTCTCGTACCATTCATTGCCGCCATCAATGATAGCATCGCCAGGCTCCATGTACTGGGAGAGGGCGGCTATGGTCTGGTCAACGGGGGCGCCGGCCTTGACGAGGATGACGATGGAGCGGGGGCGGCGGATGGAGAGCACGAAGTCCTTGGGGTGGTAGTGGCCGGAGAGCGGGAGGCTGCCCTCGTTTTGGGCGCGGGAGACGGTCTCGTCGACCTTGGAGGCAGTGCGGTTGTAGACGGAGATGGGGAAGCCCTTATCGGCGATGTTGAGAGCCAGGTTCTGGCCCATGACGGCCAAGCCCGCCAGCCCAATACGGGAGAGAGCCAGCGTGGAGGCGTCCATGGAAGCAGAGGAGGGAGGGAGCGAAAGGGCTTTCAGGAGCAGATTTGATGGAAGAATTAAGAAGAGGCAAGGTGGGATGGGGAGGGGCTTGACGCAAAGAGGTTATTAGGCTTTCTAAGGAAGGAGGACAAAAGCTTGAGGAGAAGGGAAGGGCGGACTCATCGAGGGGGCGAAAGGCCAAGAAAGAGAGGGGTGGTTTGGTGGCGTTAAGGTCGAAGAGAAGGGTGCGCAGACCTGCCTCTCTGATGGGAGTGAGCTGCCAAAGAAGAAAATGATACAAGGCTTTGCAAGATATCTTATTGACCCACTGGCCTAAAAGAACAGGATTCGTGCTCCAGTGACCAACCGGATACATCTCGTGATGGTCTTGTCTTACAGTAGATGGTCTTGAGAGCTCCAAGTATCTCGTAATTGGTCCATTTTTGTATTTCAGCCCACAACTGACAATTTTTCAGCAGCTTCGGATTATCACATAAGCAAGGGCTTCTAGTTCTATGTTGCCAAAAAAAGGACTTCTAGTAAAACTGGAGCAGAAAAAAAAATGACTTCAAAGTTCCAAACAACTACGACTGAAATCCTGGAAGAAAAAAACATTACTACCATCTATTGTTTTTTTATTTTAAGTAAAACCGGACCAGCTACGACAATTAGAGCTGATAGCTCAAAACACACACCTACGTCCAACAATAATTCATTTTGGAAAACCTTATGGTGATAATAATTTCAGACGGAGAATTATCCAAAAAAAAAAAAAAATTCAGACAGAGAGAGTACATGGTATCAACCATGGATTCCACCATTTCCACCGCAATCTGCAAACCCATTAATGGGCACTTTTAGCCACTGACTAAAATGGTCGAATGCAATCCAAACTTGATCAGTTCATACGATGCCAATGCCCCACATGGCATTTTCACAATGTTCTTAACATTTCTAAAGCGGCCAGCCTTGAAAATTATCAAATATAATAATGGATGTTTTTGAACAAGCTAGAAGCATATCAGTTATACAATCATTTCAAATCATTAGCAGGTTCAAGTTAAATGGTCAGCCGCTAAATACAGGGAGCTACAGAGTAAAAGCTTCAATATGTTGCAAGTATTTGACTTCGGCTTGTATAAAAAAAGGACATCCACAGGCTTCAAAGTTCAAACCACATAACTAGAATTCACAATTTCTTTCTGTAGCCGGGGATGACACACATTTCCCCGGGGGGGGGGGGGGGATCTTTTTCCAGATACCATCAATATCTTACCACTCTTGTTTTTGGGAATATCCTATCAAAGAAGAGCAAAAACATACAGAAGCAACTAGAACTTTGCATATAAGATGGCAATAGAACTGCTGCCTGAAAAAGTTCCCCCCTCAGAAAAATGCTCTTCTAGTGTTGAACAATGTTTTCTGACCTTTTTAATGCAGCATCCATCATCTTTCATCTGTTAACATTCCCATAATAACATAAGTTATACTTAGCATTACCAGTTTATGGTCAAAACAATGGAACCGACGTTACACAATTGTCTAGCCAACTACATATTTTCTTTCAAATAAAGACTGGAAATGTACAATTTTCCCTACATAAGAACTTAACAACAGCACTACCTAACAAGCACACTGCCACCCAATTAGATGTAAATAATACTAGAACTCATAGGAGTTGTCTTACTAAATAAAAAGACAACACTTTCTTTTTTCCCAAAAAAGGGCTGGAAAAATTGAAAGAAGACTAAGATAACTTTCTCAAGATGATTAATAACTCTCTTCAATAAAAATCAAATCAGAGAGTGAGTACTAAAATCCAGAAGGCAAAAATAAATCTTAAATGTAACAGATTATCAAAAGAGTAAAACGATTACTCTTTATACAGGGAGGCAACTATCTGCTGTCAGAATTTAAAAAAAAAGATATTTCGAAACTCTAAAATCAAAACAGACTGAATTAAGGCTTCAAAAGTCAGATTGAGGGAGAGCTCACAAACCACTTTGTATGTTGTTTTCACGTTTCTCAAGGGCATTCCGTTCCAGAAACAACTTTATAGATCTCCAGTAACGGTCCCCACCAGCATACCATGTGTCCATATGTGAACCAGTTGGAAAATCAACAAATAGGCAACTTCTATTCTGCTCAACTGCTTTAGTGTAGAGCAGCTGCATATGTAAGGGCGGCACCATCTCATCTTGCAGTCCTGACAAGAACAAAATTGGCCGTTTTACCTGCAAAATAATATTTATAAAGTTAATACGCGAAAAAATCTACCGTCACTTCTAGAAAACAATGAAAATTCAATTTAAGCAAATAGATCTGGTAACTATATTCTGTTTAAAAAATCTTGCACTGGAATCAAACTAATACTTTTAAAATTAAAAAACCTTAAGCTGGAAGCTCAAAAGTTAATCTAGATCTTGAAAAAACAAAGGCTGATATGTCCATACACATTATGCCTTTAAACTTGTGATTGTCTGAAAAATAACGCTTAAAAACCCCATCACAGACAGTTTGCAATCACGTGTGATATCGATCCAGAAAATAAGAAACAACACATTGCAGAAATGGTTTTTACACTGCCGACCATTTCAGTAAGATTTCGGGAATATTCGGCAATATCTCCCTTTTTATGTTCTCATATGCTTTAAAGCCTATCACAGGCATAGTTTAGAATCTCCCGTGATAGCGATCCAAGAAATGAGAAACAAGACATTGCAGAGTTGGATTTTACACCATCAGCCATTTCAATGTAGAGATGTTCATCAATCATTCAGTCAACTAGGTAACATTCAGTGGGTTTTTACACCATCAGCCATTGCATTGCAGAGATGGTTCTACAGTGTCAGCCATTTCAGTGCAGAAATGGTTTTTATACCATGGGCCGTTTCAGTAAGATCTCGAAAATATTCGGCCAAATCTCCATTTTTTGTTCTCACTTTTTATGAGCCTATCACGGACATAGTATATAATCTCGTGGGATGTCAGATCCAGAAAAGGAGAAACAAGACATTGCAGAGATGGTTTTTTACACCATCAGAATGCAGAGATGACGGGTTTTTACACTATCAGCCATTTCAGTAAGATCTCCACAAGATGAGATGGTTACCGCCTTCCCATATGCAGCTCCTATAAAAAAAGAAGTTGAGCAGAATAGAAGTTGCCTAATAGTTTATTTTTTTATTCTTCTTTTTTCAGTTAAACTGGCTGCATTATATCTTCAACAGCAGCTCTTCTGCTGCTGTGCAATTCTTCTTCTTCTTTTCTATTGTCACGCTTCTTCCTTTATTTTTTCTCAAAAAACAGATAAATTTGAGAAGAACCATTGGGCAACTCTGCTGGTGCTGGCAGTTCCTCTTCTTCCTCTTCCTTTTTTCCAGATGCCGGCAAGCAGATCTGCTGCCGACAGCTAAACTGCCAGTTATCAGCAACACAGTGTCAGTAGTAACAGACTACCGCCAGATCAACTTGCTCTTCATCAATGTGATGCATTGACCATTCTTTTTTGTTTTTTACAGAAAGCATGGATCATTGATGCAGTGCAAACTTTATAGTATGTCTATCACCAATGACATTAGCTTCAAACTCATGATCAGTATCATTAGCCATCATTTTCTAATTCTACTTAATCAACGTAGTTATAATGTTATGATTTAAGGATCTTTGATGTTCATAAAAAAGATGATCTTTCTTAAATTTCGTATTTGGATTGACCGAGATAAGACCAAGAGTTGAGAATTTGAACCTTGAACTCAAGACTCCTAGACGATCAACACTAAAGAGCTCTATTGGCATAAACTAGACATTTGCGCGGGTCAAATTAAACTCACCTGACCAATAACATCAATTGTACTCCATGGAGATCGAACAAGGCAATTGAGGATTTTCGGCCCTTTACACCCACTGCCTCCTATGAACCACTTAAGGAAGGGTAGTAAAACACCGGCCAGATCAAGAATTGAAGTAAATGTATTCTCCAATATCAAAGCAACAACCTGCCCAACAGAGTAGAACACTGAATTACTTGTCACTTAAACACAATTTGATAGCAGGAGGAAAGCATAAAGACATTACTCCCTCCAAATATTGGACTTAAGGCCCGTACGAAAGAAACAGAGTTTCCCCCTCCTCCCCCCCCCCCCCCCCCCCCCTCCTCTCTGTTTTTGGTTGTGAGGGGGCAATGTAATGATGGGTCCGTGTTTTTTCAAATGTGGACAGGCTTCATTGGACAGAGGGAGTATAATGTGAAAACTGGAGGTCAAAAACAAAATTCATGAAGAAAATTGAACTGCTGCTTAGTTTTTTTTCCACTCCAAAATTCAAATGTGGACAGGTTTCATTGGACAGAGGGAGTGGGAGTATAATGTGCAAATTGGAGGTCAAAATAGAACTCATGAAGAAAATTGAACTGCTGCTTAGTTTTTTTCCACTCCAAAATTCAAATGTGGACAGGCTTCATTGGACAGAGGGAGTATAATGTGCAAATTGGAGGTCAAAATAAAACTCATGAAGAAAATTGAACTGCTGCTTAATTTATTTATTTTTCCACTCCAAAACGTATTTCCACCTTCCCAATGATCTCTTATGCGCTTCCTTCGGTGAAGCAGTGAAAATAGGAGTCCTGAGCAGTAGCCAAAAAATGGACATGGAAGGAAGGTAGCTTGACACAGAAGGTAAAGCTATCACTCAATTAAAACCGTCATTCCACCCAGGCATTGTCATCATACGTGTCACAATTTGAATGATTAATCAGAAACAACACCAAATATTGTCATTTCTGGGAAAGTCCAACTCCAATCCTTCCAACTTGCATGACATTAGCATTGACTACTTTTTCACACTACAACAAGAGTCAACTTATGCATCAAAGTACTCAACATTCCACATCATTCTTTGTCCATTTCAAATTTTAAATCATTTTTTGTTCTATATATAAAACACTCAGTCTAAAAATCACTAATGGAACGGCCTCTAAAAAAAGCATGTCTGCAGGCATTTGGACATCGGCATTTAAATTATCAGGTTGGCAAAGCATCCAATCAAGAAATAAAATATTTGCTCGATGTGGGATTTTTAAAAATTTCCATATTTCAGATAGTTTCTTGGGCTTTGGACAAATGAAGTAGACTTTAAATTTCTATCATGTCACATGCTCTTAAGAAAGAGAATACGCAAGAGGATATAAAATTTTCAGGTGTGAGAAATGATAAAAAAAGAAGGTAGGAACAGAGGGCCGATACAATTTATCGTGCTTCCTTGTTTTCAAGGTTGTGGTACTATGTCGTAAAAGATACACCTAAACCAGAACTAGGTTTGATCCGCTCATCCAAAAAGCATAGATTGAGAAGAGGTTCTTCCAGAAAACCAGTGAGGATATGGCGCACCTGAAACTTGTCAAACTTAAGAAAAATGCATAGCACTGTGTACAAACAGACTAAAATTTCATAGGCAAAATATCTGTGTAAATTGGTAGTGAAAAAGCATTACTTTGCTGATTACACTCCAAAAAATATGTGTCACAAAACCCAAGTTGCTGGGAAAAAACATTTCATGATTATGATTATGACCCTGGAAAGGTGATAATGCTAAGATAGATTGACCCACAGAATGAGTAAATAATAATCTGCTGATTTGAGTAATGCTCCATATAAAAAGAATGAAGAAAGATGCATTCCTTCGAATGATTTTAGATTTAAGGTAGGTGAAAGTGTTGATTAATGCCTCTTTCCTGGGGCAATCCCTAATGCCAGAGAAACATCTTATCAACACTTCAACCCATCTGGCATGGTTTAGCTCTCTCTATCTGCATAAATGTCAATGACTGTTTGAAAGTAGAAGTACCTTATCAGGATTATTCTTTGTCAGCACTGATCCAACTGCACCACCAAGAGATCTTCCAAAGACAACTATTCGAGAAGTGTCAATGTCAGTTCTCTGGCTCAGATGGTCTAATGCAGCCTGTCAAATAAAATACAATTTGAATGATCAACAGTTCACGTGGACAAATAGAGGAACTGAGAATAGCTTACATGTACGGTTAGAAATAGCAATTTAAAATTGAAAAACACACCTGAGCATCCCCAGTAATACCTTTCTGAGAAGGGTAACCGTCGCTTGCTCCATATCTGTTGAACAAGTACAGAGATACAATCACACAACAAACAAGACTACACTCATCAAACAATATGTAAAATCCTTCAGAATGAATCATACCCTCGATATGAAAGCATGAACACATTACACTGCAGTCTTTCTAGCACTAAGCGAATATAGTCAAGACGATGGGCAATATCTGTGTTTTAATAAAGGCTTTACAAGAGAAGGTAAATAAAATAAAATAAAATAAAACACTATAATATTGAAACTAAACACAAACTCCTCATTTAAGCAGTAAATAAAGGATACTGCCAGCATTTTCTTGGAAAAAGAGCATTGTTGGACCTGCAATGACAGCAATCATACAATTAACAATATATCAATCTCTAAATAACTAAAGAAAAATAGATCAATAAAACAAATTGATCAATAATGTCGTCACTGAGTGTAAACATTTAGAGAAAAAATCCAGACAAATTTCGTTTCCTTAGTGAAGCAAAAACTGATACTGAAAAGAATAAAATATGTGTAAAATCAGCCTGCTCCAAGGCAAGGCAGCTGTAGGCCAAGTCCCGCGTAATAGGTGCCGCCATACTTGAGCCTATCTACTGTCCGCGCACAAGACAAGCATAAGGACATCAAATGCGTAGAGTCTAACATCAAATGAGACCCGAATATTTTCAACCCCCCAACCCAACCGATCCACCCACAGCCACAAAGTTTCTGTCACTCAATCAACTAACGTATATTTTCAGTTTCTAATAATTAAGGAGAAAAATGAAGCCATGAATTTATGCAATGCAACGATAAACCCTAAACAGAAGAAAAGAAACAAGAAAGCGACCATTCAGTTTTATCACAGCTCATGAGTATGAAAAAATTAACACAACTGGAACAATTAAGCTTAGTTAATCTTCAATTAAGCTAACAACCAAGACTCCGCCAAAAGTTACTCAAATTTCGAATAAAATGGAGACATGCTCCTCGAAAAGGTCTTGTATTTAGCAGAATCGTCGGAAACAGAACGCAGAGTTTCAGCAGCAACTGCCACATAGTAAGGTAACGAGAAGAACAAAATTTTGTTCCAATTATCACGGAAACATCAAGAATTTCATGATCTAATTGACAATACCTCGGCAATCGGGGAAAGCCTTGATGAACCACGCGTGGAGGCGGACGCCGTCGGAGGAGGTGAGCCATACGTCCTCGTATTCGAGGCGAAGCCTGGTGGCGGGCGTGCAGGTGTAGGCCTTGCCGAGGCCCGGAAGGACTGGGACGTAAACGAGCTTCTCCTGAAACGCCACCAGCAGAGAAATCCCGGCCACCACTATCCCCCCAACCCCGTACACCAGAACAGTAAAGTAGGACACCATTTCCTGACCTCCTTTCCCCGCCCTCTCGGACTCTGGCGCCTGGCGGAGGTGAAGAACCCTCCCGGAATAGTCTCAGGAGAAAACTTCAAAAGTTGCAACCCTCTACCGTGAGAACCTCCTCAGACTTGTGCCCGGGAAGAAGCCTGGGCCGGCGCCGCCCAAATCTATTGGGCCTTGATATGGGCTATGTACTTTATTTTACAGGGCATATATTAGCAGTGGTGTGACTCATGACTTGTGAGAACTAGTCGCTGGAAATAAGCCTGGACTTGGAGCGACCATGAAATCTATTGGGCCTTGAGATGGGCCCTTGTACATGCAAGACATAAATTAGCAGAAGCCCAAGTCGCTGGAAATGGTTTCTTACAAGCGAAACCAAACCAGGCCGTCTGAAAAAAATTATTGGGCGTCCCAATAATTTTACTAGTGCTGCTTAAGTACTTACGAGATGTAGAAAATGTCATAGATATTACTTTACATATATGATGGGTATTGTTATTCTGCCATTCTTTCCTAACATTATCGATCTGGAGTAATGCTAAACTGACGTTGAATTGTTGATCATTAAAAAAAACCTTTGATCACCGGCAATCAATGGTGTTTTGATGACGAAGTAACTTTTTATCACGTATCCAAAACGGAAATGTTAATTCAGGGCCATGCCCAAATGGCCTTTGTCCTTTAATCTGGTATTAAAAATGGGTCACACTGGGTGGACTTTATCCAAAATGACGTAAAAAAAGCCATTTTTCAACAATCTGTGGTTGTGCGGAAATCAGCTACGAGGGGAATGGACCTTCCGACGTGTCCTTGGGCTTGACTACTCTCCTGAAAGGCCTTGGATTGATCTCTACATAGAAGTTTTAGGCCTGTTTTGATGCACTTTTTCTCCGACATAAAAGGGCTTTAAGTGGGCAGACAAAATCTTTTACTTAAAAAAGTATTTTTGGATGACACTTTTCTACCATAATTTTTTTCCCCTGAAGAAATAGGAAATAATTCATTTTTAAAAGTATTTAGATGACACTTTTCTACCAACAAAATTTTTATGATAAAAAAGGGAAAAATGTCCCTTTTCCTTTATCCATTGAGGAGGTCTCTGACATAAAGTCCCTCCCATGGCCTCGAGCCCGCCATGGCAACCCTCCCCTCGCCGGCCCCTCCCCTCCGAATGTCCAGCTACCTTCTACTTTGAGCCACCCCGTCGCGTCGGTGCCCCGTCCTCGTGTGCCTTCTTGCGGAGCAGCCTGGATAGGTTTGTGAGGAGGGTGGCCTCCATAGAGGCTCTAAGGGATGCATGGCGTGATGCCAATAACGGCTTTGAGCGTCTTGTCTACGATGCCCGACTGAATCCCACCAAATGCGGATTCGACCCAAACGCCCCCACCAATCTCCCAACATACCCAAATCATCCCCACAAAAATGTCGGCACAATGACAGAGTTGTTTGACAGGGCAAGCTAGAATCTTTCAAGAACAATGGGCATCACACGGTCGTTGGGCCCAAGTTGAGGAAACGGAGAGGGGAGTGGTTGGCGGAGAGGAATAGGGCTTGGAGGTAGGCAAGGTCGAGGTTATATGGGTTGTTGGAGATGTAGATGGGAGGTGGTCACTTGTTGGGCCATCGAGCGCTTCAACGGCCAGTATTCGACCTTCCGCCGCTTTGATTCATTTGCTCGCTCCTCCACCTTACGCGTCCAGGAGCTTGACCAAGAGCTGAGACTTCGGCAAAAATGACGCACTTCACCTTTGATTAAGGGTCTGTTTGGGGCGTGAAAAAGCCCAAACATCCATAGTGGATTTTGGACATCCACTGTAGCATATATATTTTTTCCATAGTGTTTCAGCTGGATATGGAAAAAACCCGCGCGGATGTTTTGCTTTTAATCACACCCTAAAGAGGCACATGATCCAACTTTCTCCCTTTTTCAATTTCAAAAAAGGGGGAAATGTAATTTTTTCCTTCACTAAAAAACATCCAAATGCCTCTTAATGCTTTAAATCTTTTTATTTTGCCAACAACTGGGCAATGGGCAGTGATACCATAGGAACCACACTCAAACTTAAGCAGTAGGCTCTATGGCTAGGGATGAAACTTGGGTTGGGTTTTTACCCGACCCGACTCGACCGGCCTTATTGGGCCGATTATAGGATTGCTTAAGCAGTACCCAGTTTCGGTTCCGAGTTTGAAAGAAGAATTGACCCATCGAGTTGGGTCCGGGTTTTCATGTGAAACCCGGACCCGACCTGGGTATATGATATATATATATATCATATACTCGAACTCGTGTATATTTTTTTTGCGGCAAAAGCACTCGTATCTCTTGATTTAATTGGTTTGAATTTTTATAAATATATATATTATTAATAAAAAAATTAAAAGAGTTAATTGTTTACGTTGGAAACATAAAAGTTCTTATACCGGGGTGGGGCGGGTCTGGGTTTCAAGTTCTAGTACCGGGGCGGTTCCGGGTCCTTGAAACTGGACCCGTGGTGGGTTTGAGACTCTTATGGGTTTGAATAATTAAAATGGTTTGGGGGCGGGTATGCCAATACCCGACCCAAACCCGCCCCGGTTCTATCCATATCCATGGCCTAAACACCATTTTATAAAATGCTTAGGATGTGACTCAGTCACTCAGCCCATGACTCGCTCCCCAAGAATTATTACTACTGTGCTGTGGGGGTAATGTTAGATAACTTGTACCTAGTTTGACCATAGGCTTTTTTTAAAAAATATATGATATTTTTACATCATTTTTCTTATGCCAGTGACATACCTCAATGAGTGAGTAAACTGTTGCAGTAGGGAAGTGATATAGGGATATCATTGCCCTTTGTTTTAATGCAGTATTTTTTTATTATCGAGAGGGGGTGTTATACACTTCTGTCAGTTTCGCTATCGGTCAAGCCCATCTTCCTTTCCTATTAAAAAAAAAACAATCGTCGGCTAGGCAAAAACCAATCCCACACCACTGGCGTCCTGACTCGTGACTACATTTTCGTAGCTAGGAGGGGTATTCTTGGAATTTCAGGTGAAATCGTGGGGAAATATTTTACGACCAGGATATACATTCTTCCGGGAGAAAAGTTTATATGAGATCGCTCTCATATTGCTTATATGAGGCCACTTTGAATCGTAGCCGTTGGATCTTGATCTGACGGCTACAAATATCCATAATGATCTTACCCACTCTTTGATGTGACACACTAACCTACCCACTGATTTGATATCCACCCTCCGATCGAAATCTAACGGTAATAAAGATTGGCCTCATACTCCTTATATGAGAACAATCTCATGTAAACTCATCTCTTTTTTTTCAGGGGGTCAAAGAGAGGGAAAGTTCTTGTGGTCTTCCCAACTTACCAGACCCGTCCACGTCATTCCCGTCTATTGACGGCAACACATATTTTAGCTTTGTGGAAGTGACAATCTAGAAATGATCTTCCATGGACGCCCGTTTTCTAACACCCGCTTATCAATACCCCAAATTTTCTAGATAATACCCACTTTCATAAGAAAGGATTAAAAAAATTATTTTTTAACATGCTCACTGGTACTCCAATATTATATTTTGACGATAGGTGTTGACTAACAAATATCTTACTATTTGACACTAGCACCATCGACAGAAATTTTAACTATTCCGTTGAGTTCAATCTAGCGATAAGGAACTACTGTTATATATTGATTGTAGGGTTTTATGGACAGGATTTTGTTGGGTTTTGGGCAGTGGGTTCAAAATTCTAATAGTGAAATAAAGCTTACTAATATAATTCTCATCTTATGCTTATATTGATTATTTAATGATGGGAGGTTATATAGGTTGTTGGAGATGAAGATGGAGGGAAAATAAAAATCTTATAGGAGATTTATTTAGTCCTACATAGGAAAGACATACGAGTGTCTTACATAAAAGTTTTTTTTCCTCTTTGTATATATTATTAGTGTGAAGACTCTTCATAAACTAAGGTATACACATTCGTAGGTGCACACACCCATGTGTTTGGCGTAGGCGAACGAGAGCATTGTGGCGCATTAGTGGTGCACTTCGCAATTCGCATCTAGAGTATTTAATTTTTTATCAAACGATTAATTATTTTTTGGAGCTTAAGAGCCGTTGATTATGATCAAACGGTGAGACAAGTGATTTAGTGGATAATGGACTATTAAACCCGTTTATTTCTCTTTGTGAAAAATGTTCGTTTATCTCCCTTTGTGAAATGGTGCTCGTTCATTTTATTAAGTAAAAAGAGTACATTAGATTCAGGTTTATATATGGCTGCCTTAAAAAAGATAGAAAAAAATACCGTTCATTTGGGAAAACTCCTCCTTTTTCTATGATTTTTTTTTCCTAAAAGGCAACAATTTTTTTATTCTTCGAGTTCGGAGTCAAATTTGTTTGAGTGCACGCTCATCGACTAACAGTCCGTTGTATATTGGGGACTGATTGTCGGAGGAAGCATGTGCACAAAGACGGTGACAATATATGTTTCGAAGTCAGTAGTGAAAATTGTACTTCGAACGATTTTGATTGATCAACTATTTCAGGTTCAAGTGTAATATAATTCATTACAGTCGTTTAAAGTACAATTTCTCCTGATTAGATATTATTCAACAGATGGAACCGGAGTACTACCAACAAAAATTGTGAATGGGATTAGTGTAATGTTAATCAGCCGGTGACAAAAAAATGGGTATTCTACTGAGCACGTGGTGCTACCCGAGAAAAATTGGGGTTCAAAAATATCACCCTAAAAAAAAGGGAGAGAGACCAGGGCGGCTCAGGTGCCTCCCACGAAGAAAAGAGGAGAAAAGGATGTTAGCTTTTGTAGTTTAGGGGAGACAAAGAAGAGGAAAGCTCGGCCTGTGGACTTGTTTCAACTTCTTCTTTTGTGGGCGTTTGGTTCTATGCTACTTTCCTTTTTCCTTATTTTGGGTGCACGGGAAATAGAGAAAAACGCAAAGGGTTTCGAGCGAGGGAGCAGGAGAACAGCATCTAACATGCTGAGATCTCACCCGACACTTGCTATCTTTGCCAATCCCGAAGGTAGGTACCTTCAACTCCCTTTCTCACTTCTCAGTTCTCACTCCCCCTCTCTCTGAATCTTCTTACACTTGCCTTTCCTTGCTTCCTTTCTGTCTGCCTTTTTTTTGCTTCTGTTTTCGTGCTTCCTTTTGTTTTTCTCAATCTTGATTTTAGGATCCAGGGTTCTCTTTCTGTCTGATCGGTCTGTTTTTTTTTGTGGATTTTTTGGAGGGATAGCTTTTGTTAACTTGTTACCAATGTGTTTGATTGCTAGTTTCATCAAGATTTTTATCTTTCTTAAGCTTCTTGTGAGAGAATTTTATCACCAATACTGTTTTCTCAAGTTTATTTTGTAACGTCGAAGTGGAGTATATATTTTCTAATGTTTCAGGAAATGATTTGATTGCTTGCTTATTTGAGCGAAGTTGTTTTCTTAATTATAGTGTATTCACTTGACACTTTCTTTGCTTATTTTGAGAAACAAATTTGCTTCGGGTGGCGTGTGTTCAAATTTTGTGTCATGAAGTAGTCAACCATGGGGTAGAGCTTAGTATCATGACCTGTTTAAGCTGTTATTTGATCACCCACTTACCATTTACTAATGCTAACTCCTTGTTTGGTGCAAAATGAGTTGATTGGGATTTGGACGTTCGTCTGAAGCTTGAGTCGAATTCTTATGAGCTTGCTAAAGATATGTTTAATACACTGTTAATTTCGAAATAGGAGAAGATAATGTATAAGTTGTACTAGAGCAACCTCGTCTGCAGTAGAAAATGTCACAGCTATTACTTTCCATGAGGATCATATATGATGGGGGCATTGTTGTTTTGCCATTCCTTCCCTTTACAAACCGTGGTTGTCGAGAAATTAGCTAGGAGGGACCTTGGGGCCTAATTAGGCGGGTAGCTCCTGAGGCAAACGCTTCTTGGCTACTCTCTTGCACTTGAATTTTACACCCACTCCCTGGTGTACTGTCTGAGGATAGGCAGAAGAATGGAGAGTAGCATTTGTTCTACATTTTCTACTAAATGTATATCTAAAAACCTGAGAATTGCTTTTCAGATCCGCTCATTGCCATCTTAGTGTGTACAGTGCAAATTTTTTTTCTGTTTTTTTCCTCGATAGTATTGCTTGGGTGCATCATAGATGATTAAAACTCCTCCTCTCCATTAGATTTTATAAGAATATGTTTTTTGTTATGGCTCATCAGGTCTTTCTGTAATTTTATATGCTTTTCTTATGTATTTGCAACTTGCTTGTTTGGATTCTTGAGCTTACTAAAGTTGCGGACACCAGTTCTGCTGGTGTGTTCTTCGTTGGAGAAGATTTCAGGTGCAGCACGCTAGAGAACGACTTGAAGCATCAGAACATTTTGCTTCATTGACTAGGATACGCCCTTGGAAATCGTTTTAGAGCCCGCAAGCAATGAAGAAGGTAAGGAACAGAGAATCTGACCAAAGGTCCATCATTCAGCACTGATTGTGGGCTGCTCCCTGTGAGGTGTTCATCTGCAAGGACACAAATTTTAGAAACTACATTTATTTAGGGTTGAAGTTTTACCTTGAGTTTGGATTCTTCAACACAGAAATGTCATCATTGTGCATGAGTTAATCTGTGAACTGCAGGACCAAGAGTCATCTTCATCTCAGTCTAGTGGTCAATCATATTGTGAAGTACCTAGCATTGGAGGTAGGCTTTATAATGACTGAACATCAGCACAATCTTGTACAGACTATTCATTTCATTTGTATTGTAAATCACCTCTTTTTGCGAATTAATTTTATTCCGAGGTTATGTTATAAATATTGTTCGATCATGGAATGAGCTTAAATTTTGATAGTACAAGTTCAAAATGCATCAGTAAGTGCGTTTTCTATTGCGTTAGATTCTAACTTTTTATATTAGTGTTTGTGGTAACTGAGCACTTCACAGTGAAAAGAATTTTTGTTAGTTTACATTGGATTTTTGCAAATGCAAATAGTTAATACGTGTTTGGTCTCACATGTGCAAAACATGTGCCCTGTGCATCACGAACTGTTGGATCTTGATCCGTTGGTTCATGTGGAGGTGCAGGCGGGCTTGGGCAAGTAAAGCTGCTGCCCCCTGTATTAACAGATGCTGCTTGGACGAAATTGCTCGGCCATTAAGTGCCCAACATATGTGCATGCAAGTGCGCTGGGTGAATCTAAATGGGATTTTTGCAAACTATTGATATATAAGAAGCTCCATATTATGGATATAAGGTATAGTGAAATTTGCTGACCCAGTAATTTGAATAAGGCGAAGTTCACTACAAAGGTAGAAGTTAATGTTCTTTCTGTTCAGGATGTTACTGTTAGGAAACGGAAATCTTATATTCATGTTTTTTATATTTCAACACCCCCCGTGCAAGCGTCCATCAAATGCATGACATCAAACACAATGGGGGAATAAACACATCCAGCAAGACTAAAACCCAAGACCTCCTAGAACCTGGAGCTCTATTGCCATGTAAGATAACCAAGTTTTCCAAAAGCTTGAGCTGTTAGGACATGGATTTATTTTATATTCCAACACTACGGATATGAATGCTGGTGCGATTCCAAGTTGAAACTAATTTTTTTTTCATTTACTTTCGATGAATAAGCATATCAAGTGCATCAGTAATTACGTAAAATCTGTTTCTTGTGGAACATAAAATTCATCTTAATTGCATTGACATTTTCGATTTTGCCACCTCGATCAGTATGCAATAATTTTGTAAGGTACTAAAGAATGTTATAAAGGAACTATTTTTTCAGTGCTGTGTTAATTAGCTGGTGTGCAGGAAAGGCCACTTAAAGAACTTCCTGCATTTACAAAAATATTGACTGCTGACTAATTTTGTTACATTTAGAATTGTAACAATTGTGTTCTTCTGCACAGCTTACTATTTTGCATGCTTATTGTTGCTGTTTACTCAGGACACAATGAAACCAGTGTACCGCTGACTACCGAGTTCACTATGCAAGCCACATCTCTTCGAACTCCTGATTTTTCATTTCCTGTGCCTCAATCTGATGGTTTTCAACCAGTTGTAAGTGGCTACAGAAAATTATTTCTTTTCTGGTAAAGAAGTTTGATGTAACTAACTCAGCGGCAAAAACCAGGTTCACATTCCTTATGCGTATGCAGATGCATACTTTGGTCAGATGGTGGCTGCTTATGGTCCACAGGTGTGGTTCTTGTATGCTATGTTGATTTTTCCAGAAATGGTTTGGCATTTTCAGTTAGATCTCATGTTGCATAAGTAATATGGTGTCTTCTAAAATCAAGAGCGAGCCCAAAAGAAAATTGACATAATTGTAAATTATTAATAAATACTCCCTCCGTGCAAAATTACCTGTCCTTATTAGAAAACCCTGGTTCATTTTGGTTTACTAATGAGGACAGGTAATTTTGGTTGGAGGGAAGTAGCATTTCCCAATAGAAATTTACTGTAGGTAGGATATTTTTATTCATACAAAACGATAGGGAGTTCTATATAATTATGAATAACTGGAAGGTGCTTCTAATTTTATAATATTATGAGCTTTATTCAAATTGAGGTATTGTGGAATAGAAATAATTGAATAATTATGAAACACTTATTTCTACCTCTTTAGAACGGACAGAGTTACTTGTAAAAACCCTTTAGTGGAGAAATTATGGTAGAATGGTAGGAAACGTGAAATATCTCATGAGGTTTTCCTTATACCCCATCGTCTCTTTTACTTCTTTGATTTTTCGATTGCTGTTTTTAATGAAAAAGTAAAACATTTAATAGTGATGTGATGGCTAGTTATATCTGGAAGTATAAAGCTAAATGGTGCAGGGGTCTGTGGTAGCATGGGGAGTTATGGGCGAGAGGAAGCTAAATATTGGAATAATCAATGCCCTTCTTACTCATGGTTCATTATTTGTCATATGGTTGCTGATACAAAACCGACCTGCTTGGCAGTTGCTTGATCACGGTTCACAATATCTTTTATCGGACACATATTGGTTACCTAAAGATAAGATATATCGGAGACATTGGGAAAAAAAATATTTGTGGCCTAAAAATGAAAGGGTTCCTGCATTGAGGTCTGGTTCGAAAATGACGGGAATGAGACCTGATGTCGCCACCATATTTTAGTATTTGTTTGTAGATTGGAAAGATAACATGGTAGAACACGATGGTCCTTGTGGAAAATAATCGAAATTTGTACATTTGAAATTGAATTGGTGTGAAGGGAAATGAGGTCTTGCATTACCTCTAAAAAACATGCTACACGATATGAAATCTTGTAGCTTCTTTCTCGGATTTTCTTCTGGGAAAAGAATTTTAGGAACTCTATGGGTTATTTTACTGTCCTGTCTTTTCTTGTTTTTTTTTAAATTTTCTTCTCCAGCTTTTTTAGAGTGTGTTATCTCTTGGGATCCGAAAATATAGTGATGTTTGTCGATGAGTTTCTACATTTAATTTACCAGACCTCAAGGGATTTTTGGGGATCGTGGTATGAAACGATTTTGTTTACTGATGTTACCATCTGTTTTATCTGTGAATGATTTTCTGAAGGTGTCCTGTAGCTTGTCTCATTTATTGCCCACTAGTAGCTGTAGTTGTGCCACAGAGTTCTGAAATGACATAATTGGTAATGGATTTAAGACCTCATGGCTTCTTTTTAATATTTAACTTTCTTCTGACATGCCATTCCAGAGCATGCGTCTGTGTGTGTGTGTGTCTTTTTACATTATTTTTTTCATCTACTGATAATTTTTTGTACTTTATACCAGAGAAGCACACAAATGTATGATGTTCCACAGCACGAATTCCATTGCCTGATCTAGCAGAGGATGAACCCGTTTATGTGAATGCAAAACAATATGGCGCAATTCTCAGGAGAAGAATGTCACGTGCCAAGTTAGAGGCTCAGAATCAGATGGTCAAAGCTCGAAAAGTATAGCCCTCACCTTATAGGCCTTTTCATATTCATGCAAATGTCGCGGTCTTTGCAAAGTATTTTCAATCTTTAGTTTACACACTTCGGCAATAGCACTCATAGTTGGCCTATCCACCATAAGGCTCCACTCTAGATGGTGGAACCATAGATTGGAAGAACCGGGGGGGGGGGGGGGGGGGGGGGGGGGGATCCCAAAGAAACAAAAAATGTTGTTTACAAAGATTACTTGATGTTATTTAACATAAAGCATTTAGTCAATATAAATGACCTGCTCTTTGCAAAGATTTTTTTGCAATCAATTTGTAAATATAGATTGGATTACTATATAATTTTTATTGATATTTTGTTCTTATGGTCTTGGTGGGAAGCTACTTGATTTGTCTTTTCACAAAAAATAATAATTTGCAGCAAGGCTTAAGACATGAATTAGAATCCAAAAGTTCAGGACTGTGCAATTCTTTTGTTGCGGTGGGGGTGGGGAGGAAAAGTTTTAGTTTTTTTCAAATGAAGCCTGGCTGTGGCTTGTTGTTTTAATTATGATGGCATGGAATTACCAATTAGTTAAACTGTGTTTTATCTGCTTGCTGATTTGAGACTTTATGGCATTCGTTTGTTTTTGTTACTGAACTGTGCATACATTTGGCAGCCTTACCTTCATGAATCTCGACACCTCCATGCACTGAACAGAGCTAGAGGATCTGGTGGACGCTTCCTCAATATAAGAAACATCAGAATTCCAGGTCCGGTGCATTTTCGCAAGGACAAAATGATGCATGTTTCTCCTCACGTGCATACGACATCTAGCTCTGATGTAACCAGTGTTTCTAATGGTAGTGGAGATCTCTTTGGGGTGCCTGATATCAGATCCGCTACCTACCCATCCCAGGGTGTGGAAGTCTCCAAAATGGAGAAGTCATCGGTGCATAATGGTTCCCACCACCAGTAAAGAGGTGCTAGGAGGATCCACCATGTGCTCTGGGTTTGTTGAACACTGGACTTGCTTGCCATCCGGTGTGTGACGCATGTCCGTCGGATAGCCTGGTGTTTTATGGGCAATTCATCTTGGCTTTGATACACTTTTTTATCTGTGAACAGAAAATTAGAGATGGTTATTAAGAATAGGAAGAAATAGTCGAATCTAGCTCTCATGCATGGTTTGGTTTGTTTGCGTTCGGTTAGGATTATTGGTTCTCGTTTCATCGAACAAAAATGTTTGGACGTAGTACTCTGTTGTCTGTGGAATATGGATTTGTAAAGCTTTGTACAGTTTCCCTGCTTACGTATTGCATATCTAAACGGTTTTTGAACTTTATAGCTGTGGCTTTCCTGGAGAAAGAGATTTGGTTAAGGTCATTTAAATATTTTTAATGTTTATTGTCTGAAGAAATTTGGACTGGGAGCTTTTCCTGTTCCGAATTGCTTACATTATGGCTTGAATTTCTGCTGATCTTAAAGCAGTAGAATTTAATAGCACGATCTGCAGACGGTGATCGACATTTTGGCGTCAACGAGTGCATTAGCCATCTAAGCAGGATGTCAATGCATTCAAAATGGCGATGGCATTGGCATTCAGTCCCTCCATTTGCATTTGGTGTAACAGATCAAACTCTGCGCGGACCCATTTGTTGAATACCCACGAATGATGGCATTCCAGGTTACCACATTCTTTTGATGTTCATTCTCGAACAAGATTTGTGCATCCAATGTGGAGCCACATTTCGCGTACATGTCAATCAACGCATTTTTTAAGCTGCACTTCCTTAACTAAACCCAACTTCACCAGTGTCGCAACATCAGGTCTTAGAGCTTCAGCTTGCATCACCTCCACGCACACACTAAAGCATTCCTCTAACAATCCATTCTCTGAGAATGCGCACATGAGAGCATTTGCGGGGAACGCATTGGATGACAGTCATGAGTGCTAGACTTGATTGTTCTAAACTACTAGGAACCTTTTGTTATCTCTCACCACTATCTCCCTTTCTACGACATTGGACACCAATTTGGCTGTTGTATGACAATCTCCACACATCTGGAGGTTGTTGCATATTCTTAAGCTCACATCTTTCCATTTTTTAGTAGACCAAAAGCAAATGCAACCTTCTCTTTGTGCCCTCTAAGCATTTCCACCTTTACTTCTTCATCCAAATCATGCAACACCAACTTGGTTTCAGGCACATAACCCTTATCTTCTCCTCAACAAACCTCCACATCTGTGAAATTTGTTTTGATTCTAAGCACGTCCTCTCATTGACCATAAAATGATAAAGTTTGACACTTATCTCAATCCAACTCCGTATGGCTTCCTTTCTCGGGCCAGTCTCCATCATCTTCCCCTGAACCTCCTCACAACATCCCAACGCCCTAATCCTGCAAAAAAAATTGAGACAAGAACGTAATTTGCTTTTAGGGAAGACAGATGACCTCTTTCCCCAGTCCAAGAGCTGATAAAAGGTGTGGGGAATATTTACTATGTAGTTCATTCGCTTCGAAAAGAGTTTTATCTTTAACATAATTTAGATTCTTACCTAAGTTATTTGTTTTTACTTACAAAACTCTTATGACTTTTAATTCTTGATGTGTCTTGTTTATTATTAACAAATCGTTTTCTTCTTTTAGATTGAATTAATTTATTTGCCTATTTTTCTTTCACTTTTAATATCCTAATTTATATTTTGTAGTGGACATTTTTTTGTTAGTCTTAATAATTATATTATAAACAAAATAAGAACCTTTATTGAAAATAATGACAATGTTAAGTCTGTGACCTCATATGTTTTTAAAAATAGTTAAACGGAAAAAAAAATTTCGTCTTTGAGAATTTAGGGAGAGTTAGACACATGAGAGTCCTCTACTAATAGATGCACAGTTGATATCTAAGAAATTAACTACAATTCAAGATGAAAGCTGCCTTTGTAGTTATTATGGATGAGAATTACTCTTCTTGAACTCTCCTTGCTCGAGAGAATTCTAACGGAATTATGAATCAGCACTATGCAGAATTATACATATATACACTTTTTGAAGGGTGAATACAATAAACTATAGTTTTGTCCAAACTATCACTAATATACCGGACCATGACCACACTGGTTCGATAAAAAAATTGAGAGTTCTGAGACAATAATGAAATTGGGTAGCACCCTTATTTTCACTTCCAGCACAGCTACTTTGAAGTGTATAACAAGAGACGGTTTCTTTGGAAGTGAACATTTTACTGATCTAGTTTTTAGGGCATTTCGGATCATTAGACTGATGTGGCTCCCTCAAGGCCAAAGTCAATTAGCATCATGGGTCAAATGGCAAATAAAAACTAGAGAAGATAAGGCACAAAATTTTTATTGAGGGTAGATGGTGGGCCGTCTAATCATGATAATCAAGATCATGGTCTTGGCATTACTCCTTCCTTTGTCACTCGATCAATTACTTTATCATTACTTAGGCGGGAGAATGTTCAACGGGTATACAATATATTGTCAAATGCCAAAACAATAGAAAGAAGAGGGTAGGTTGCAATTCGCTGATGCAAGAAGTTCAACATCAATGAAATGTTAAAGTTCTAATTTCTCCCGCAGTTGAAGTTACAAATGCATTTGAACTTGCTGTGACCATTAGAAACGCAGACACCATTTCCATTCTTCACTTGATAGCAGCTTTGCTTACACTCTGGGAGTCTGCAGTCATTAGGGTGCAATACCGCTTGACATCTTGCTGAATCCTCTAGTGGGACGGCTAAACGAGCTGTATATGTAATCAAACCCAGGAAAACAAACATGACTTGTTACAGTTAGTTCTTGCACGCTCTAATGAACTTCAAGTAAGAGATGATAACAAAAAGAATAGCATGAGTGCATAAGCATGACAGAACCTGATAGGAGAAGGGCAAGAAGAAAGAAGATAAGGCAAGAAGGCCAACCCATCTGTACAGAAAATGAGTTTCCACCCTTTAGATCCAAAACTTAGAGGTGATATCTCCCGTGTTCAATATATACTACAACTGGTGGAGCAATTAGAGGCATTGGTCTTTCTTTGCATGCAGACCACGACTACATACATGAGCTGAGGGACCACAAATTAGCCACTGAGCAGACATAAATGTTTCCTGAATTATCAAGATGTTGCAGAAATTGCAGCTTCTTCCCTACGAAACAAGCTAAATTTCTTCAATGTAAAGAAGGATCGGGGTGAAAGGGAGAGGACAAGTTCTATCATTGACGACCATTGTGTGCCTGACCTTATGGTAGCGTCTTATCTCCGCGACATTGCACGCTTTGCATTTCGGGAGCTCTTTTCAATTAAATTAAATGTTCCTTCACGAATCACGTATATGACATGGTGTTGTTGTTGACCTTTTGGCAATGGGGAGAAGAGCAAGCGAAATTTACGGCTGATTATTATATGTGTGGGCTCCTATGCTGATCTTTGTTGGATCACATTGACATGAAACAGCCCCATGAATTTCGCTTGACGTTTCATGAGAATTATTTGAGGGAGAGTGTTAAATGACATAGGAAGAGCCCACAATGTCTACTCAGTGTATGATCAAATATTGCTGCACACATGGCGGCCTAGACCATTTTTGCCAGGACTGGACAGCCACACTCTGATGTCTGAAGATGTGGACAATGATGCACTGGCCAGACATGGACGTGGACAAGACTTGTTCAACTGATACATGTTTTTTTTTTTGGAATTCCGCTGCACGAGTCCTAACTTGTACATTCGATCTTTCTCGATTTTTTTTATATGGTGCCAAATCATGTTAGAGTGTTCTTATAAAAAAATTTATGCTATATTACTGTCATATATTTGGTAGACCAAGATGCAATTTAATGAAATATTCATAGGTTTAGTGTTGATATGTATTATGTATCTTCTCTTCAATGATATTATGTCGTTGTCTTACATTGGTGTTTTATGGATATGAGATTGATGGATAATGTGGTATTCTATTACTCACTCCGGCCTCATCCCATATTAATAGCTCCAGTTGGAAAAACAGTGACTTCTATTGAAGCTATATTATTGTCATATTTGGGCACGTTTGAAGCTGCAACCATTTTCCGTCGACTCTCATTAGATGAGATATCGTCAGAAAGCGGCTGCTGCTTTAGCTCCCATATTTGCTTTCCACTTGAATTAAGCATGATACACTCTATTCCCCAAATGCTGCTCTCAATATGGAGTGATGTATGTGTTTAGTGCAAATGTTACGACATTGGCCGATGATTTCTATCCATCCGATGGATTTACACATGTTCAAATCAATGCAGTGGAACTTAAACATTTTCAACTTTTTTTCACACTTATAACATGTTTATGAGTAATTTGTTTTTAAAAAGCATAATTAGTCCAAACTTGTAGAGTTGCAAGGCTAATCAAAACCTTGTACTCCCATCCACATTTGAAAATGAAAAAAATTAGAGTCCCCTTACCCCCACTCCTTTCTTTCATATTTTAGCTAGCGAGGGAGCAAAGTTAGCCTTGATGGAATCGTGATTTTTTCAAATGCAGACATGCTTCATTGTGCGGATGAGTCTACTCTTTTAATAGCTCCATCGGGAAAAAAAGAACAGACCTATTTTAGGTGAAAAATACTTCTTCTCCCGCTTTATTTTCACTGCCACCTCAGATGCCCCTCATTGAAATGTTGTGGGGCCCATATTTTATTTTATTTCACTACACTAGCACATGAGGTTGCCCGTGTGCTATGGGCCCGTGATCAAGGGATGAATAGCACCACTCGTTTTAGATGCTCTATCTAGTCAATTAAGTGGATTTTAAACCTCTTATTCTCCCATTTAGTTGGGGCAAACAAAGTGCTTTGTTAAATGCACAGATGCGCACTTTACGCTCCCATATTTGCTTCAACTTCAATTAAGCCATTACACACTCGTTTTTCCCAAATGCAGCTCTCAATATGGGATGGTGTTTGTTTTAATGCAACTGTTATGTATTGGGCGGCCTATGAATTTCTATTCATATCAGGGATTTACCCACGTTCAAATCAATGTAGTGGTGCTTGTATACATTTTCATCACTTTTGACACTAATCACACTTTTTCAAGTAGTTTGACTAACAAAAATGTAATTAGTACAAACTTGCACAGTTGCAGGCTAATTAACCTCAGTGGTAGTGACAAAACAAAGGCTAATCAAACCGGACGGGGAAAACGTAACCCGCCCGGTTCAATCAAACCAAGCGAGGATTATAGTCGAGGACGCCATGCCCTAGAGGAAGGGTGTGGGTTGCCGCTGCCTCCACTTTTACCGCCACAGGGAGGACGCCCTTGCACCAGGCAAGTTATCGACTCGTCAGCTCGTCTCAGCTGTCCACTGCTTCCATCAAGGCTTCAAGGCCCATCAGCACCTTCGTCTTCGTCAAAGGCAAGCCACCATCGCTGCAACTAATGAAATTGTTTGTTTTCATTCGTATATATGCTATCTGAGATGGTTCTGGAGTATTGTAAATGCCAATTAACAATCTTTTTTAATAGCGGCAGGTCTCTTGTGGGGGGCGGCCCATTGCCGGCGGACCTTGTGTTGCTGATCACTTTGGAACGCCTAACTTTTATAGCCATTTTTTGAGAAAATTGGGTTCTCTGTGTCTTTCTCTACCGCCTAATATTCACGGAGAGTTGGCTGTAAGCACATCCTGCAATCTTATGTAGTTAGTTGTTTTAGTTTCGTTCTTTTACATTTCATTTCATCATAGGAATAGATTAATCAGAAAGCAATCATTAATCAAGCAGTGTGACTCCGACTCACAAAGCAATTAATTTGAGTTTACAGTTAATTAATCTAAATTTCGTGTGAAGTCGGAAACTTGGGCATTCGGTAATGTTTCATTTTTCGCATTAGTCAAGGATGCTTTTGGTTCTGGATGTCTGTGATTTTGAAGAAGTTTGAAAAAAGAGAGATGAGACCATGATACACTTCTAAATGGCATACAAATGCAGAAGTTTCTGTCCTGATACAGTTTCAGATTTAGCTTTCTGAATTAAAATTTCCTATTGAAATCTGCAACATGGTTTTAGATTTACCTTTCTGAATTAGGAGTTTCAATAGATATGTACTAACTTCCTTCTTTTTGCTTGTAATAAAAAACACTACTTCTTTTTGCTTTACCAATTCAATAGTTATTTTCTCCCATCAGTGTCTTCGGATATGATAAATATTTGCCTCTATTTTTAACATTGAGAAGTTAGTTTCTTTTCACATAACTGCTAAGATCATGTTGTCTCTTAATTATTCATAATTACATTAAAAAATAATATAAATATTTTTGGTCAAAATGTATGTCTTTTTCCCTTGTTGTATGGAGTGGTATTTTTTCTTTAGTCCTTTTTGTATTACGGGGTTCAAGAAAGACCCAGATAATTCCGTTATCTTTGTTTTTTGGAGTGATATTAGTTGAAGGCACGGTGTAAATTTTATCTTTTATTTTATTCTCCCTCTTGCCTTATATCTATGATTTGAGGAACTTGCTTAACATTATATTACTTTGCTTTATCTTAATGCCAGGATACTTTTAAACACAATTCTGTAATATGGCTACGAAGATTGAGCAGTCTCCGTCTGTTCAAATGTCAACATCGTCTGCTCTATCTTCTGGTGGTTCCAAGATTTCAATGCTTGGAAAGAAGTCTGGATTTGTGATACCAAAGAACAGATTGTCAGGATCCTTGGTCCCGGTACTTCGAGGTGAAGGAAAGGTGGAAACTGGTAACATATCCGCAGAAGAGACTAATAGGGTTTCCCGGAAAACAAAATGGGGTGCCGATTTGACACAAGACCCAGTGGTGAAAAGAGGAAGAGCATTGGCGTATCAGGTTTGTAAGTGTGGGTTTCTTATTTCTACACATCATAGTATTTTATCTACATTTTTATTTTCTCTACTTAATTTTCAACTATAAAAAATTACACTCAATAAAAAATGATGAATTGTGTTATTTTATTTGTGGAAAAAGGTTCTACTTCAATTTTCTATTGCTGGAGGGCACGTCATTTTTACTTTCATACATTTGGCTTGTCAGTTATAATTTTGGGCATTCTTTACTTATTAATGCCGACTGTCTTCAGTCATTATTTTGGTTGTTTACATTGAGTATGGATTATGATACACATTAAAATTATACTTCTGGAGCATGAAATATAGAAAGTTTTCGGCGCCCAACCTTGTTGCTGGAAGTAAGTCAGTGCTGTATCACTGGCATCTGATGGATTTACTTTCCTGTAGGGTGCCATATTTAGTGTATCTTCCTTGTGATGTTTACGCATGGAAGCTTCCAATTCCAGGTGGAATTAAGTGATATTACTGCCTGTGTGGTGGTACAAATTTTGAGCAGACTCGAGTGGATCAAATTACAAAGCACTTGAAGGCAGAGGTGCACGGTGGGGAAACGGAGGAAGGGTTGCAGGAATCCAAGCAGACAGGTGGCGATGCACAGAACGAGGTAAAGATTTAACAGGATTAAAACATTATTAGTCAAGGGTAATCGTTCAGTGCTTCCATAATTTTATCTTGTCTTTTGCTGTATGTGGTGAGCTTGTGAAATGATTTTAAACATGTGCTACAGTTGCCTAGTAGCTCGTTGGGTTCATTGGGTCGCTTGTGGCAATACAAGAAATTAATGGAAAAAGGAGGCCAATTATATCTAACCTGGATATACATATACTGCCTGTGGTGTCATTGGAGGATACCTAACACCTTGTTTAATGTATATGGTAGGACACTTGATAGTTTGATTAACATACATAGAGAAATTTGAACAAGGGGACAACATTTTAAGTTAAAAAATTGGCTGGACCAAGATAATGATGGTTGAGCATTGTAGGCTTTTCATTTGGTTCCTTTTGACTCAGATAGTTATCACTTACTAGCTTGCTTACATGTGTTAATTGATGTTATGCACATTGTGGTTGACACATGCTTCTTTGGAATTTATCCCCTTTACATGGCTGCAAATTCATTTTCATTGTTTGTTCTGTAACTCGGATATAATATGCTTACTTTGAATGTGCAGCATGAAAATTCTGAACAACTGGAACTGGAAAGGCGGGAAGCTATTGGTAATCTCTTTCTTTTTATTTTTTATTCAACTTGTTCTACTGTTTTTGCGGTATCTTTATCCTCAACTGTCTGGTGTACAGGAGAAATTTTAAGGTTGAACCCTAGTTACAAGGCACCGCCAGATTTCAAGCCATTGCTGAAAGAAGCAAAGGTTTCTGTTCCTGTAAGTCTGATGGTCATAAACGAATGTTTTTCTGTACGTTTTCTAGCTTGTTTTTCTATTGCATGTATGGTACCTTTTTATACTTGATATGTGTTTGAAACTTCAAGAATCTGGGCTGACTTGTCCATCACCTTTGCAGCAGGAAGCTTATCCTGGTTACAGCTTTATGAATGTACTCTTAGGGCCTGAAAGCAATACACAGAAACAACTAGAGGAGGTAAATCTTCACTTTGTTATTCATTATTTCTTAACTGGAACCTAATCGTGAGCCATTTGAGAAGTTGGCAAATACATTTAAGTTTTCATCTGCAAACGAAAAAAATTCTGTTAAGTATCCTGCTAGTAAGAGATTGTGGTATGCAGAGGAATATTAATACCACCTTTGAATTATGGTTCTCGGTGCTTAATGACATTTGAGGTTGGTACAAAAATAAAAAATAGATAATTTTTAAGTGTTATTGTTTGTAAGTCTGTTGTGCCACATTTTCCTGCAAGGTATGTTGGCCTTTTCTGTTATGTGTTTCATTTTCCATGGTTTCTTTGTGACACATGACCATGGTTCGTAATCTCAGTTCTTGGTCTCGTCTCGGTCGCCCAAAGAGAAGAGATCGAGAGATCATGTAATGTGATATTGCCATCTCGGTTACCTTAAGAAAGGTTCTTCACATACGCCCCCTCTGTCTGGAATTATTATCACCATAAGGTTTTCCAAAATGAATACCTATCTACATATGCAGACACTAAAACACTCTCAGACAAATATAATTTCATGAAATTAGAGATAGTCCGTACAATACGTAGAATGTTTATGAAGATAAATCTAAAGAAAAACCGAGTTCAACTAGTGATTGTAAACCTATGAGTGGGCTTTTTCATATTTTTCTGTTGTCTGTCTGAGACAACTGAGAAATTGCCGAGATCTCACTGAGACTTATGAGATCTCTCCGAGATCATGTAAGATGAAAATATCCTTCATACATGGTTTCACGCCTCACTTATCTAATCGAGATCTCACTGAGATCCCGTGAGCTTGCGAACCATACGTTTTTCATATTTTTTTTCAAAAAGTTTTTTCCTTTAGAGAGATATCATTGTTATTGTAGTGATGTAGGCAAAGATCTTGCCAAAATAGTGTAGAAAGTTCTTCACATTGTCTCGTGTCTCGGTCATGGAATGTTGTATCGGCGATATATCGATATCGGGTCCCACCCGATAAAATGATACTGAGCAATATCGTTTTTTTCAAATTTTTTAAAATATCGCCGAGCCCATATATCGTTTTTGGTCCGATATATCGGTGGTTTTTGAAAAAAAAACGTTTTAAAAAAAAATTTAAAAAGGAAAAAAAAATTAACTTTCCCGTTTGTTTTCCGATCATATTTTGAATTATATACGCGTTTTTATGCATATTTTACAAATTTATGCTTGTTCTAAATTAGTGTCACTCATTTTAGAAGTTATATTGTGAAAAATACATAGTAAAAACTAGTTTTAGACCACTGATATTTTTTTACACAATATCTCCGATATTTTGTCTCTTTGGTCTGCCGACATCCGATACGACATTCCTTGCTCTCTGTGAATAAAAAGAGACATATCTCGGAGAGATTGCAAACCATGCACATGACTCTGCAAGGCTAGAGCAACCTCTAGTGGCACGTAAATGGCAGCATCACTGGCTGAAAGAGAAATTCCTACATATTAATCTAGGCTTAATGTTTGTTAATGTTCCTTTTTATGAATTATCAATTGTCCACCAATATGAGGTTATTAGAGTGAACTTGGTATGTATTAAATTGGTTAATGAACTAGGTCAGTTTTTATGCTTTGTTGGAAGAGCCTGTTCTGACCATTTCAGTAGCTTGATTATTCGTCGTAATAATCTTTTGTGAATTCTTCCGGAAGGCTATAATATTGCAATGAAATTTGAACAAAGTTAAGCAGTTGCTTCCAGTATTCGTGTTTATTCCTCTTTTCTATTTTCCCTCTCTGTTCTTCCATTTGCTCTTTCTTCTTAGTTCCCTTCTTCACCATAGGGACTTGACCAACCTGTTGTTTGTCTGTTCTGAGTGCCCCTACTTCCATCGGAGGGAAGAGAAATAGAGAAAGAACCTCATGATATTATTTTGTCAACTAATCTCTAACCCACTATATCTCGTCGAGATCTCTGTCTCGGGGGCTTTGGCAAAACTCAAGATTGTGTCAGTTTTACGTTGTTGTCTGTAAGAACTCGCTGAGATCCCCTAGACCATTTAGAAAGGCAGGTTTTTTTCTCACATTTCACTGCCTCTGTCAGTTCTCCGTCCAAGAGTCCAGACTCCACAGAACAGTTCATAGCTTCCGGCTGTTCCATCTATGACATAAGGTAGACATGGGCCAGGGATCAACCACGAAGAGTGAGGTCATGGTGGGTGGGTGGGGGGTGGGGGGGGGAGAGTTCCTGGCCTGAATAACTTTTGGTCAAGCTGCCAGAGACTACCATGTCAGTGGGGACAATGACCTCTGGACGCATATTTTTTAAATCCAGGTTCGCTTCATTATTAACTCCCTTTAATTTTGGGAAAATTTCTAACATTAGAATATTAGTTTTTAGAGGCTTGGCTAAAGTTTGAACCTGATCTGAATTATTTACACCTTGGTTAAATTTTTATTCTACCTTAACATTCTATTTCCCATTTTCTAACACCCTAAACTATCTTATAATTTTTTTGAAAAATTACTATTAGTAGATATACTTAGATTGGAAAATATGTATGTTGACAAACTATTTTATGATCAACAAGACGGCTGAGATCATTTTACATGGGTTCTCCGATATCTCATCTCCTTGGCTCATTGAGATCAGACCGACATCCGGGACGGCGAACCATGCTCTAGATACAGTAACATCGGTTCGTAACATATAGGATTAGAACTGCTTGAAACCATTTTATGCTTGAAAGAATTGAGCAGATATGTATTTGACAGTTCTATAATATAGAATGGAGAGATTTTCTCATCCATCCTAGGTGTAATAACCATTCAGGCTATTTGTGTCACCTACTAAGGTCTCTGTATTATCTTGGATCTTAAATAAAAGTAGCAGGTAAATAATTTGAAAAATATTTTTTACCAAGGCCTTTTGGTTGTTATAATGTTTGTTTGGGCTTTTTGTGCTGTTGCATGGTGTTCTGTAACATTTAGAGGAAGTTGCAGAATAAAAGAAAAAGCGAGTGGAAAACGCAATTAAAAGAGCGAGGAAAAAGAGAGAAATGGGTGATTTCCCTTATGAGCAAGTTTCTTGGGGATATTTTTTCTGTGTATTTCCCTAAGTTTGAAAATTGTTTGGGAATTTTTTGGAATGGGCTTAATCTCAGTCTTAGTTCGTAATCTAAAAGTGCTTGGTTGATGCCATTAGTGCTCCATACAGCCTTTTATAATTTATCTGTTCAATGATACAGGAAACTGGTGCTAAGATACGAGTTTATGGTACTGTAAAAGGCACGGGAGAGAAGGTAGTGCTGGATATGCTGTCTTTTATTTCCTCTATATTCATTTGTATGGTCTTTGATGTGTTGTTTTAATCTGACAATTCCCTTACACAGGGAGAGATTAATTATTCCGCGAAGAACAAAATCGATGGTGGTTTTGAGGATATATATGTTCATATATCTGCTGACACGTTTGAGAAGGTGGATGCTGCTGTTGCACTCATTGAGCTGTTAGTTACCCCAGTTACAGTGAGTTAACTATGACTTTCTTAATGTATATTTCTCTACTTAGTGACTCTGTTTTTTGGATTATTACACTGTACCTTTGTTATTTTTGCAGGGAACTTCAGTGGTCCCAACTGATTTGAATGTTGGCATTAGGAACGATGTCAATTTGTCTGATCAGTGTAAGGGTTCAGCTGCTCCTGGCTTGAATTCTGTGCCTGACGTTGATCAGGGTGTGCTACACCAAACAATGGGGCCGTTACAGTCCAGTCTTGGACAGGTGTCCCATCAGTCATACCTTACCCCTTGGGTTACGCCTGGTCCACTTCATACTCCTAACTTGCCCACTGGTTTCATCTCTTCTAGTTCGGGTCGTGTATCTAGCGTGCCAGCTTCTCATTTTTCTCCCTCATACAGTAATCCTTTTAATGCTTCTCCAAGGATGGTGGCTTACCCTACAACTGCTGCAGGAAATGTGCCTTTTCCCCATAATATGTCCCTGGTTACCTTGAGACTACAACAACCAACACAAATACTACAAGGATTGATTAACCCAGTGTCATCACATCAAAATTCTCCTATTGCAAGTGCACAAACTGGCCGCCAACTGCATGAGCCTCGGCCTTTGGCTACTGCACCACTTGTAGCTCCAAGACCACCTATGCCTTCAATAAATCCATCTTCAATGTCAGATCCTGCAGCCCAAGTATCTACTGGATCCTCTTCTGGGTGGACCGGTCCAGTTACCAGCTCTACTTTGAGGCCTCCAAACACTGTCCAGATTGGTCAGTCTGCAATGCCTTTGCAGAGGCCTCATTTTCCTTCTCTACAGTCAAGTATTCCATTTAATTCTAGAGTTGGTCCTATGCTTACATCACCTGTTAATCATCATATAGCTCCCGCTTTCAGTGCCACTGAACCCCAACACAATAGAGGTCTTATGCCTGGTTTGACATCCCCATCAGGGTTTTCTACAGCAATGCTGCAAGCACCTATTCCAGCTGCATCTGCTCCTACATTGTTTCCTCCACCCAGAGTAGATGTTTCTAGTTTGGGCCATAATCCCCCTAGAATGCAGTTCTCTTCCCCGAATTCTCCTTTGCAGCCAACATTGGCACTGACCCCAGGATCCATCTTGCCATCATCACATCAAGCACGACCACCTCAGCGTGCAAGCCTCGCAGACTTCACTTTTCAACCTCGCTCGCAACTCTCAGTGTCCCAGGCTCAACCTCCAATGCCTTCAGGACCCACAATGGCTTCTGTTAATTCTTTACAGCCACCATCTATCAGACCAGCGTTTAACTCATCTCAAGGTTTGCCCACCTACCAACAGTCAGGACAAGCTGTTACTCGAGCGCCACTCCATTCATCAAACCAATTCCGCCTGCCTGGTTTTACATCCTTCCAAAATGCTCCCCTGCCTCCCCCACCGCCAGCACCTCAAATGGGTCAGCCAGGCCTTTTGCCTGCTGCTTATAGTGTCAATCTACCTGGATCATCTGTCCAAGCAGGGATTGTGCATTCTACTAGAGCGAGAGGCTTCATCATTCAAAACCCTCAATCTGTTAACAATCTTGCATATGATCCATTCTCGCCAACTTCAGTTTCCCCTGCTGATCCTCATGGGAAGCAGGGCAGGACGAAGATGAGGAAACCGGAGTCAGATTCTGAGTCCGAGGATTTGATGACTTCTGTCGGAGTGAGATAAATGTTTGAAGTCAAATGTCTTGGACACGAAGATATTGGACCTACTAACATCATAGGAGCAGTCTCCTGTTTTTTGTGTTTGGAAGTAGAAATAAACTTGATGCATTGATAACATGTGAGTGCAGGAGCATTATATTCTTTCAAGTTCTTTCTTTAGATGGTTGATAATTTAATTGGTTTTTATGAAGTTCTATTTGCGAGTTGGTAACTTTGCTTGCTGGCTGTAATGATATGTACATAGTTATGGTTTGTCTGGTAGAACAGCTTCTATAAATTATGGTTCTACATTCTGGCTTTTTGCCTTGTGATTCAGATATGTGATTTTTGCATCGAGACACTGAAACAGTGATAAGACTTACACGTGGATTGGTTCCATATTATGTGCATGCAATTTCATGTGCAACCAACATGTCACGAAGCTAATTCACATATATGATGACGTTGAATCTTCTTATCATTATCCCCTCTTCAGAGGGGGGTTGCGTTCAGGAAGGGCTTCTAGTGTAAAAATTTGCTATTATGTTTTTTTATATGGATTTTGTACCATTTTGATTCTGATGAGAGTCAAACGCAGTATATAATCCATATTGCTGACCCTGGATGGCTGGGTTAAGGTGTATGATGATGATGATGATATTCTTAATACTTTGTCCGTTAATGTCAAAGCAGTCAGAAGACACCATGAATTTTTTGGTCTATTGATGGATCTTTTTGGTTCAAAGATCTTGCTTGACGGATAACGGAGAATTGAAAGCCCATGTGGTAAGTGCAACTTCAAAATCTCTAGTAGATGAACTTCTCACATGGGTTAGTAAAAAATCTCGTTATGTACATAGTTTTGGTTATTATTTGTTGTGGCAAAATAATCCTTGAATCAATTATTCGAAAAATAATCCATGTGTTTGTTAATATTATTTGGAAAAACTGGCCTGTGTTGTAGTGCTAATGTGCTTTAGGGCAGGCAACTGTCAGATTGATGGGCCCTGGCTACTGTTGCAAGCTAGCCTGACTCTTATTGGTTTTGGGGCATGATTGAAATTAATAATGACATTATATATGAACATAGTGTGTTCTAAAAACAAGATTCTATGTTACCTTTTTTCGCAATAACATAGTGCATGCTACTAAATAAAGTGGTCTCTGCCCACTTTTTCTTTTATCGGCAACCCCGTAAACTTTTTGTAGAAAAATAAAACAAAATAAAAATTCGTGTACTTTCAGACACTTCATGCCAATGGGATTCATTTCAACCTGCGATCCAACCAGCCCTACTGGGGCTGGAATGGCGGTGTATGGCAGTAACGTGACTATATTAAATAGAGACCGGTTTATAACAGATAGTTCTTGTATAAAGGGCATGAGAACAGTCTTTTGAGTCATTAGATTTCAATTCGATGGATATCAAATCAGTAAATGGGTGAGTATTATCAATCACTTACCCTTGTAATCTACAACTTGCACTGACTTTATATAAGTCAAAATGAGAGCTATCTCATTTAAATTTTTTCCTATTAAATACTTTCCTGTCAATGCCATTAAAATTTCCCATTTGGTCTTCAAATGCCAATACTGCAGGTGGGCCCACTGATCTGATATCTGCCAGCCCTGAAGCAATGACTGATTTTTTCTTTTTCAAAATGATCTAGAATTAGCTCATTTGGAAAACTATAATAAATTATTAATGTGGGACAAAGGACTAACATAGCATTAAGCATAGTAAAAAGACTGGATTGGCGGTGTATCAGTCTATTTCTGCATACGGTACTGACATTGGAACTTGGAAGCGACGACCGGACTCTGGAGTCTGGCGCTGCTGTCAGGCCACGATGTTTTTTTTGGCAACAAAGCCTCGAGCCTTCAAGGCTTGATCATTTATTCCGAATATGATACAAGGGGCCCGCGATACACAGACAACATAGCCGCGGGAAGCAAACACGCCCAAACATAGAGTAATACACATACACATAGATAGATGTCATCACACACTCGAGGATCCAACACAGCAGCGTTGAGGACGCACCTAGATAGATGTCAACACACAACTGAGGCGCTACTGCCAGGCCACAATCCCATATGGGTTGGCGTGTATGATACTATTATTTGGTAATCCAAGTATTTTTATTAACATAGCATTGTAACTACTCAGCCATTAAATCTTTATTTTCGGGACATTGCCCTCTAAGACAGAGCTTGATCTATAATAGGTGTCCTAATTTTAGATGCCAGACAAAGAACACTACTTTCCCACAGAGAAACCTTCGTGGACATGACTCATTTACGCAGGCCATGCTTTTCAATGTGCATTTTTATCCCGTATTTCAGTGTGCATTCATTGAGCGTGTAGTTATGCATTTTGGAAACAATATTCATTCACAATCAGCGAAACCACATACTCTCTGTGTATTGTTTCTAAAAACCAGGGATAAGTAGAAAGGAGATTTCCCCAGTTTCCCCTGCCTAACCAAACAAGAAGGGAAATGTAACCTCTGGAAAGCCAGACGATTTTGGTTGAAAATAAGCTCGAAGAATACATTCATGATCAATGCACTAAAATTTTTAATGTGGTTAAATCCATCCATTGGCAAGAACCAAAAAGTTCGTATATTAAACAGTTATTATGCTCCTCTGTCCCATATCAAGTGTCTTAATTCGTTCTACTTAGATCATTTTGAAAGCCCAAAGTGGACACTCAATATGGGACGGTCGGAGTAAAATAGTCCTGGAAATAACTTGGAGATACTGCCATTTTTTTAAAAACAAGTACATCCTATTAAGAGACGAAATAACAACAGAATTTTATCCAAGATATATACAATGAAAACATGTTGGCACTCAAATTGAAGCACCTGACCTCAACACCCTCTCAAGTTTTTCTGCCTTTTCATAATCCTTCTCAGTGAGGGCTCCGGCAGGAAATGGTGTGATCTCCACAACCAAATGAGAAGTGGGAAGTTCATCAAATAGCGCCCTCACATTGTTACAACAAACGCTTTCCCCATGAGCACTTTCACGTCTGATTTGGCATCCCTGAACATCCGAAAGATCTTAAATTCGTATATCAGCTAAATCACATGCATACCTTCACAACAAAAAAAAACATATGCATACGATCTTCCACAGTTAACATTCAGCACATCCCTATATATTTGGTTTTAGGATTTCTTGTATGTAAAGCAGCTATTGAGGGTACAGGGGAAAAATATCTTTGAATTGCAAGTTTACATGGTATTAGAGTGGTTAATAAATATGGAATTAGAGCAGGAAGTCATTAGTTGAAATTTTCAAAGAAATAAATGTCCTCATTATATGAAGTTCTCATTATCTAACTCATGCTACTATACCCGTCATGATTCATTAAGTTTCATTTGCCTAGCTTGACGCTGTCCTTTCCTTTTTACCTTTCCAAATAATAGTATTGCTGGCATTGGCAGAGCAGCAGAGTAGGGATTGTTACTTGTTACAACTAACATGTGATGCCCCAGAAATTATTTTTATTTTATTTTATTTTTTTGAAATACAGAAATTATTTTTATTAACTCATTAATACTTCACAATTCACATGATTAATTCAAACTACTGCCATTCTTTTTTGCGAGTTTATTTATAGTAACTACTGTGAAAGCATAAATTCGGCCATGAGAATAACATAAAAGGGGTTGAACAAAAAATGAGAATGCAACTGAGATGAACACTTCACAGATTTATGACAGTGACCCCATCAATCTACATAGCATTGCCAATTGTTAGCTCTTTAAACGCCTGTTCTAGAGTGAATAAATGGATTATAAAGTAAGGTCCTGTTGAGTTCTTACTAAGAAAAGATATTCAATCATGTGTCAATGATCAGTTTATACAAGGTCGCCACGAAGACAATGAGAAGATTGCATGTGAAACATGTTTTTCACTCAACTGCAAGAAATTAAATATTGGCAGGTAATCACCTTGTGTGAAGTGGCGTCTCTGAAATGGTCATCATCCGATAGTAAAGAAGCAATGGCTTTAAGAAGCTTCTGGCCAACAGTTTTTGAAGGTACTCTGTAACTCCTTTTAAGAGTACCCTTCGTCGTCGGATGCCATTTGCTTACTAGCTTCCTTTTGGCACTTGCTTCTTTTTCCTCTAAACCATAAAACAATAAAAATTAATCTAAAACATACCCAATAACCATAAGAATACCATTCCGCCCACAGGGCTTTAATTCTCGGCATTTTACTATGATCAGCCATGAAATAGAGATCAATATGTTTAGATAGTAATGGTTCTGAACCTTTGATATTTAAGGATGACCATCCAATTGTAAGAAACAAATCTCATAAAGAATTATCTAGGAGAAAGGTTCTAAAAGTTCAGAACAGATAAGTAACCTTGTGATGTTATTACAACCGAGCACGAAAACTTCCACACTGCTATGCTGTCTTTCATTTTCATTATAAGATGAGGCCATGATTTAATGTTAATTAAGAGAATGATAAAAAAAATAGCTAAAAGGAAGAATATTACTGCACAAATGCATCTAGTGATGATATACATTATCCAAAAAAGTCATGAAAAAAATCTGAATAATCTCTAAAAAAAATAAAAGCCATGAATCATCTGATCATGACAGCTGAAACATATTCAAATAAGAAGTGTCCGAGTAAATGTGCCCGAACCAGGTACCTGATCTCCCTTGAAAGCTCTCTAGCCATTCTGAAAAACCCAAATCCCCAGTTTCTTGTACTGAACCTAAAAACAAAGAGATGTGAACATCACCCAAAATTTTTTTTGGGAAAAAGTTCGCAGACCATCTCGTCTGCGACCTAAACCCCAGTTAGCTGAAAGAAAAAAGTAGAAACTTTAATACTCCCTCTGGTCACTTTTAATAGATACACTTGGTTTTCAAATGAACTAAAAATTAGATTATTGGAAAATCAACTATATCTATTAAAAGTGACCGGAGGGAGTAAAATTGGGCAAGTCTAAAACCTGGGATTAATGGATTTGACTGAGAGCCAGCCAATCCAGCCTTGAGGAGAGCATAGAAAATGCAAACCCTTCCAGCCCACAACACCGGAGTTTCTATTAAAGAAGCATGAGCTGGTAGGACTGAGGTGCTTCCACTTCTGGGGTTGAATCGGCGGAAAGACTGCAACTTCGGTGGCCTGAGTGTTTCTAGAGAAGGAAACAAGGATGATTTGCTGAGAGGAGCCTTTGGGTCGATCTGGGCGCTTAGGAACGGTAAATGGAAGGGAGATTCAAGCAGGGAGAGAGGCATTTCTAGCAGAGCATTTAGAAGCAAAGATCTTCTTGTTGAACTGGAAGTGCAATGTCCGAGAAAAAGGATCTTATGGTTCGGAAAAAAAAAATCCAAGGATTTGGTGAAACACAAAGATGAGGATGTGGACTTAGCTTTTTGGATCGAGTGTCCAATTCTGGATAGAGATGAAATGTGTCATGCAGAGAATGACTGAGGACCACCTTCTGTTTATTGTGGGGTGGGGTCCTCTAGCTAACGGTACTTATTCAGTGCGCCGAATGCGCCACGTCGATGGGTCGAATAGCTAATGAGAATAGCCCACCTAAGATTTGAGTGGGATGTTTTCAAACGTCTTACATGAATTGTCAGAAAAATATGCTGCTACGTGAGGGACTCCCATGCGCACAGCGCACTGAATAATTTCCCCATTGGTTATCTTTTGTTTCTTTTCTATTTAGGGGCCGTTTGGGGCGTGATTAAAAGCAACTGTAGCATCAGGATATTTTATATATCCAGCTGAAACACCTCAGGACGTGTTTCAGCTGGATGTAAAAATCCACATGGATGCTACTTTCAATATTAGTAGCATAATCCATTGTAAAAACCCTAAACAAACAACTAGGGGTACAATAGATAATGTTTAGTCATGTATGACATATCCTACGACTATACGATATAGGGCTGTTTGGGAGGTCATTTACTTTACCACATCAATTAAAGCCATTTTCCACTAAAACTTGTTTGGGAGGCACATTCATATAGTGAATTACATTTAAATAGTAAAATATCATTTAAGGTCATTAGAGAAGTAACAAGGAAATTTAAATGTTAAATGGCTTTTCAAATAATAATAGTAAAAATAGACTATGAACCTAAAAGAAAATAGAAAAAAAAAATCATGCCAAACAAACTACCATTTTTATTTAATTTGGGGAAAGGAAAAATAAAATTTTACGCTTCCTACAAGGCCACTTATCCTGACATCCATCGTATCTGCAGCCTTTGGACCAATACAAAATCAAGAATGCTCAAAAGAGTTGTGACTGCAAAAAAAATATTTTTTACTTGCTAAACAGCGTTATCTGAGTGTCATTTCCAAACTATTTCACCGGAACGTTTTTTTTTATTACATACCAGCAAACATTACTTTTTGTCATATTTTCTATGTCAAATGGGCAGGAGCATTGAGCAGATGCAATTTTTCAACGAGACGATGATGCAGTTTTTTTTGTGCATTAATCTATTAGTTCATCTCTCATAGGTTCATGGGATAAAAACATATATGGTGTTGCAGTACTTGATTAGAAAAAAATTAAGAAAGATGTTACAGTATGCAACCCAAGAGGGACACATAGTTTAGGAGAAAGTGAAGCACATTTTTTTTAATCCACGGCGAAGCAATATGTTCATGACTTCATGGAGATCTACCTTGTTTTGGTAAGTTTTCTTTCTAAAGAAAATTTTAGAGTTCCCCCTCTAGATTTTATGATATACAATTAACACTTTTACCCTTGTAGGTTACAAAATGAAAGAATTCCCTTAAAACTGCCAAAATAATAGTGTGAATTTAGGCTCCCTCCCCCCCTCAGGATAAGTGGCCTTCCTACTATCATCAAATGGCCTCCCAAACAACCTCATTGTTGATTTCAGATAGGGAGCCTTTCTATTGGCGTTGATTTAGATGAAATTATGTGACATCTCTTTTCTTGAGATTTAAGAAAACCTCAGTCAAAATCTTTCTATGAAGTAAGATCGTTTTAAATCATATTCCCCCAAACATTAATGTTCAATTGTAATGTAATAAGATGGTTTTGAAATGGAATCCTCGAACATATCAAGGTCGTAATCTTCGAAGGTCAATGTGACATAAAAATAACTTCATGACTTTGATGCTTGACTTAATTTGCCGAGATGATGCATAACATTGTTCAAAATGAAACCAGATTTGAAGATGACAAATTATAACTTTTCAACTGGTTTGAATTGTTAAAATATATTGTAAGTAGATTGTCAAATTATAACTTATATATATTGTCTGTTTCCTAACATCTCGATCTATTGGGAAACATGAGTTGTCTAACAAAAACAAAGAAATAGTGTCAAAGCCTTGTGCACACCCTAATACACTATGTGCGAATGGGATTCGATCCTTGGTCCTCTCCCACAACCAGGAGAGAAATATTTCGGAAGAAAATGAATTTTAAATTGTCAAAGCAGGGATTTTTTTCTCCTAATAAGAATATACATAGGAAAAGTTCGGGAGGGAGGGGAGTACATAGTCCCGGCTGCGTCCCTAATTCAATAGTTTTCAACTCTTATGTTTCCACTAAACATGCAGTAAAGAAATAATTCAATTCGTCCTAATAACTCACTCGCACTCACATACTATGCAGGTGACTTATACTAAGAGGACTTGGTAATATTTTCAAACTCTAATAATGCTTTTAATTAATAACTTACCTATTGAATCTATATATAGCGAGTTGTCTGTTTATCAATTGATCTTGTTTTGCATCTCCCCTGTCTAGCATGTCATCGTAATAGAGTAACAGCTTTTATCAAACTAATGAAGCAACCCCTCAATTTGGGATCACGATTAACTTCCAGAATGCTGGATATCTTGCATCAAAGACAAAAGAATGCTAAATAGGGTGCTCAATAGAATATGCATAATCTGATAAGTCAGTCCCACTACTCTGAATCAACCAATTTGTATTCCCACTGGATGATTTGGATGAACAAAGGCCATCTAAATCCCCAAATTGTCAATTCGCAGTGAGTACAGTACTTAAATTGGAATCTATTCTTTTTGTATGAATACTTAAATTGGAGTTTTTTTGTTTTTTGATATACACTTATATTGGAGTCGGACCACTGAAGAACGAAATATTATCTTCTTACCGGTCTAATAACTCATTTTTCTTTATATGAAGACTAATAACTCCCCAAGGCAAGAAATGGAGATTTCCGGTATTTATCGTTGTCAACTTGTCATAGTTCACGCTGGAGAAGATGGACCTTGACTTGTTTGGTAAATAAAGAGAGAAAGAAGATAATGAAGTGCCTTTCTTTTACGGGATTCGCCCACGGTTTGAGGCTTCCAACAGCCTGTTTGTATAAATGACACTTTCGACTTTGCAGCAACCACTGTCCACTAATCTGAATGGTAATTGCCTGAATGGAAATGACACAACCTACACCTTTTTTTTTCTCAACAAACACTCAGGGCATGAAAGATAAGTCACCGCATCTGCTTCTCTTGATTCTTATCCATTACTATAATGTTCCTTTCCTTCAACGGCTCCAACTATTGCTTGCTTACAAGTTTATAAGCACCAAATGAATCAGTGGCCCCATATGCAAGCTTTCATCTCTACTTTTTTTGAAATTATGTCTATATACTAATGTAACATTTTTCTTTGAAACAAATGTCATTTAAACCAGGAAAGGTCCAAGTTCCAACCAGCCCAACAAAGGCTGGAGGATCAGGATGCAGCAAGCTCATGTAACATGCTGATGATATATATGAAAACGTGATTGTAGCCGCCAACGCTCGCACCCCAGCCATGAAGCTAGGTTCCTGGATTTATCTTTTTTTGTTAATTTTCTTCGCGGGCCCCTACTTTTATCTTCAAAAGGATCCCACTCTGGTTTGGCTCATACTTTCCAGATGATTTCTTTTTTCTTGGTCAAATAAGAAATTTTAGAGATGATAAGTTAAGTGAAGCAATCAACCACCTTCGACCCCTTAAAAAAAAATCAACTACCTTCGACCTCGTGATAATGCTAAGAGAAAACATAAACTTTTAATAAATACTCCAACTGCAGCTCTCTGTCCCTCGCAAGAAGCAACTACATAAGGAAGCTCTAATTACTGAGGCAGCTTGAAATCTCCATCAACCTCCCAATCTTGGAAACATACTACTGGAGAACATATTCAAGAACCAAAAGCTTAAAATGCAGAAAAACACAACCAATTGTCATTATTCTCCTTATTACTTCTTTGTACAATTTAACAACATTGTATATCACCCCAAGCTGGACGCCATCACCCCAAATCAAAGTTCCCCCACACCTTTTTATAACTTTGATGTGATGCAGGGAAAATTTAAAACAAAAAATCTTTGCATAAAAAATTTTGAAACGAAAAAGAACAAGGGCACGACTAATTTGAAGCCATTAACCAAGTGTAGTAGATTTCCATCAAAGCAAAGGTGACAAATACCTAACCTTGTACCAATCTTGCGCTGCCTGCTTCATTATCTTTCCATGTTCCTTGTAGAAATGCCCTTGTCCACCTGAAGAAAGCTCTTCCTCTCTTCAGTCTTGTCCTTCTGTGACTGCGACTCTACGTCATCTTCCTCTTCTTCCTCCTTGCTCATGATCTCGTACGTTGAACTCTCGCCGTAAGCTCGGACAATGATCAGATAAAAGACCACGCCGAAGATGGCCACACCCGTCGAGCACCAACTGAATTGGAGGTTCACCAGGGACTTAGCCCTGCTGAGGGCCATGCCTCCCTCGCATCGGACTACCTGGTGCCCCTCCTCCAAGTTCAGCCCACAACCTTTGAAAATCAGGGCCGGGGTCCAGAGCACGAACCCCATGACCATGAGCCACACCCCTTGGAAGATGATACTCAACGACCTAACGAAGCTGGTCACGAAGCTTCTCGGGAGGCCGATACCCATGAGGGTAGTGACCAGGGAGACGAGGACCACCAGCTGGAGGAGGAGGTGGTACTGGCCCTCGGGACCCATGTGGTCGGCCGAGTGGAGATGGAAGAGGAGGAGCTGCTGGCCGAAAGCGAGGGCAGCGAACAGCTGGGTCAGCTCCTCGTGACCGTGAGGCCGAAGGCGGTCAAGGACGAGGGCAATGACGGCGTAGGTGAGGAAGGAGAAGGAGATGGCGGAGTGCTCAAAGTTGTGGAGGTGGTTCGAGGGGATGGTGCCATCAGTGTCGAAAGGCTGGTGCCGGTCGGGGCCGATGACGAGCTCCATGGATATGGAGGCGCAGGTACCAAATATGATTAGCAAGAGCTCAAGGTGGCGGAGGCTCGAGGAGGGGAACCATGGGGAGGAGGCGTAGGAGTTGGGGTGGCGGGCGTGGAGCTTGGCGTGGTTGAAGAGGTGCCACAGCCCTATGAGGAGGAATCCGAAGCCCGGCGCGACATGTCCGATCAACGTGCCCATGTCTTCTGTTGATCAAGAAGATGACTCTTAATTTGCCTCTTCTTCTTGTTGGACTGATCAAGGGAAGGAGAGAGAGAGATGATGGCTTTGTGTGATGTTGGTGCCTTGGGGGGAAGTTTGGGGGGGAATAGAGGGGGTTTAAAAAGGGTGGTCCGTCAGGTCGAGAATGGTGAGGGTGTCTAGAGGCTGCTAAGGGGGTTTGAAGGTTCAGGATTGCGATGAGAATTCCTAGTTTAAGGGTTGACTAATTGCTATTCGTGAAGTATAATGAAGGTGGGCTGCTGGGATTGATTTCAAGAAGAAATGCGTTCAATACAAACTCTAATACATATTCCTTCTGTGTATATCCCTTGCGAAACATCTGCTCTCCTGGGCAAACCTAACAAATCTCCATCGTCATGAAACTACTAAATTATACATATATGTATACGTCATGCAGTACTGAAAACTATAGGTAGCTGCCATCTTCACGTTTTCATTTGTTGAATCACATGTATTTTTTTCTTTGTGATGAAATAAGCTCCATCGTCATTGTTAGAATGGCGTATGTGGAAAGGATACCAAAAGTGAAGTTAATTTAAATGGCGTACATCACTAACGCATAATTACTTAAATCACTTGAATCTCAGATTGTTAGCTTTAAATAGCACAGCGAACCACAGTCAGAAATGCCTTCACAGAAAGAAACAAGGGAAAAAAAATAAATTAAAAAATTAAAATAAATAAATTTATCCTAAAATAATATATGAGTTAGTCCACTTAAGTGCACGAGCCACTGTTCCTAATCAGGCTGACTGTCCCCTTTTCTTTCAAATATTAGGGTCCATTTGTTTTGTCTGATTAAGTGCTGAAATGAATAAGTGGCTGATAAGTTGTTCATAAGCCGGCTTTTCAGTGTATTTGTTTAACTTGCTAAATAAGTGACTGAATTCAGTCGGTATACAAAATGTCACCTGAAAAATCAGAGACCAAAATGGAACTGATTTTTCTGAAAAACAACCCGATCCTTTTTGCCTCCGGACCGCCATGGCGATCATCTCCCCTCTTCGCATCCCCCCTCCATTGTGATACTCTGCTTCCAGCCTCCGTCTCCGGCCTTTGGTCTCCGTCCCCGCACCCCCGGCCATTGTCGACGACTCACGGAGGTAAGTCTCTCTCTCCCTCCCTCCCTCCTCAGCTCCTCCCTGATTCCAGTTCTTGACTCACGGAGTCTTGAAATTTCACTCGCATTTGCTTCGTCTTTAGGTTTTTGCGAGATCGCTCTTTGTTTCGTTTTTTGTGGGTTTTTGGTGTGGGATTTGAGAGCGAGAGATTTACTGTTGAGGGAAATGGCGGAGGACGCCAGCTCAGGCTTTTCGCTTCTTCTTGCGCATCTATTTACCCCCGTTGGGGTCTCCCTTCCCAGCTGGAAGAAGGGTTGGTTTCACCTGCGAGCCGGCGCTGGCATATCCCCGTCTAATGGGTCGTCGGCTTCCAGCGGCGGCGGTGCAGATGGCAAGCCTGCAAACGGGAATTTGGTAACTTTTTATGGGTTTTGAATCATTTTTTTTTTATTGGGATTGCTTAATTATTGTCATATTGGAATGCACGTTAGCTGTTTGTACTTGAGTCGCTGTGACATTGTTGCCTGGTACATTTTGTCAGCTGCCCACACTCCATCCGTCCGGAATTAGTAGTAGCATTTAGTATAATAGAATGAATTAAAATCAGTTATTTTTGGATGACTAAATGTTACCACTAATTCTAGACGGAGGGAGAGCATATATAACTGATGTTTAGATAAATGAGCTCATTTTGGATAACCAAATGATACTATTAATTCTGGACGGAGGGAGTATATAACTTGTGATTAGATAAAAGCAAAATTCTAGACTAATTACTAATCCATTGCACATCCATATCACTAAAAGGTATTAAGTTTTTCTGACATAAAATTGGTGGACCCCAATGGATTGACTTTTGATTGAAGTACTTTGTATGATAAATAAAGTAGCCAAACCAGTCAAGCAATCAACATTATCAAGGATATAAACCTTCTATTAACTAACTGCACATTCATAGTCAAAGCTTTCCATGTTCACATCTGGAAACAATATACTCCACAGTCCACATCATTTGGTCATTGATATACTAGCAGACATTCATCACACTCCCTCCTCCGACTTTAATATTCCCATTTACATTTTCAAATTGAACTAATTTTAGTTCATTTTGAAAAATAAAATGGGATAACTAATATGGAACTGCAGGAGTATTTCCCAATTTGGTAGATTAGAAGTGAGTCTGTAAGCTGACAGACTAAATGGTGAACACCACTCCACCTAGCAACTCTCTCAGCTAAAATGCCTCAAAATTACATTGATTACTACCAAATAAAGCAAGAATTGCAAAATGGTGATTTATCAGTTTTCTAAAATCAGTATGATAACATCTATATGATCTTTTCATCGCGTAGAAGATTTTTATGTTCTTAATACTTGGTATCAAATAAAAATGGCAGTTTACATTTGCCTGCAGCCCAAGACCAGAAGGGAGATTCTTCTGGAGTATGCCAAAAGTGTACAACCGGATTTTATGGAAAGATCTGCATCAGACATTGGATCTCTAGTGTTGATTTGTGCAATCGATCTGGTGGTTGTTTTTTTTTCAAAAACCCTATTTCTGCAAATCTTTGTTACAAATTCTATGCTTAAATGAGCTTTAAACTGGATGTGTATATCAATAGCAATATCTATATCGATTTTGACAGCTATAAATAAGTCTTGAGATTGAATGAAGCTATGTGGTTCTTCTTTTTTTGTTGTTAGGTTTGTAGACAAGTCTCCAATTTGTACTCGATTGTCAGCATTTTTTTCTATCATCTTGATGCATTGTTCTTTTGTAGGCAGTTGGTTAACAACAAATTGTTTTTCATCGCTAATGAAAACTCTGTTATAGTTACTAGTTACTGAGTGCTGTATGCATCATACTAATTATGCTCCTCTCTTATGACTTCAATACAATGTTTGTCCCTTGTGTTAAACAGGGACCTCGTGTAGTGACTCCCCAGAACCCATCTGGGGCTATTCCAGTAGCTCTCGGAAAACCATGCCCTATTCTAAGTCAAGGCAATCGTCCTCGTGCTAGAGCTCGGTCGAAGCCCTTGTTTGCAGGACTTGAGCCCTTCCCTCAGGCCCGGCAAACGCAGCCTCCGCCGGTGATTTGTGTTGATATGCCCAAGCCTGCCAAGGCACAGCAGCTTCCTAGCGACCTTCAAGGAGTGGTTTTGACGCTGGGAGGACCTAGGAGTGGCTCTAGTGGAATAAGCTCTTCTCAAAAAATAATTTTGTAAAAATCTTTTTTCTTTCTAATGTAATACTAGTCCAAAGTCCAAACTGTCCTGTGTCAGTGTAATTTTGCAAACGCTTATTTTGGTGAACAAAGAAGGGCAAATATTACTTGCGTTTACAACTCCTGTACACAAAGTTTTCACGTAGCGTACTAACTGACACAATGTTTCCCAAGTTAAAGTGGAGCTAGTAAAACCAGGTAAAGAATCTGAGGGTACCGACCCATAAGTTTCATTTGTTTCGTCTGAATCTGAAAAATAAAATTCAGATTCAGTTTGGAAATTTTCAGATACATGACTTTTCAGAAATTTCAGTTGACTTTTCAGATTCAGATTCAGACTAATCAAATGGGCCCTCAGTGGCGGAAAAGCTCCTTGAAAAACGTATTTTTATTCTCTTTTCTGAGAGAGCACTTAATCCTCACGCAAACATTGAACAAAGCACAAAACGACATAGCTTTGCAGCCTTTCTCCAAAAGTAACATTTGAAGCTCGAACCAAAGAGGAATCATTTTGACGGATGCCCATCATATTAACGTGAGTAAATAATTGACAGCCTATCCTGCAACCCAGCCAATTTGCAGGCCCCCCATTTGTCTTATTACCAAGTTGCGGGGGCACCCTTAACAACACAATAAAATTCTCACAAAACAAGAGTCCGTGTTTTTGTGCCATCATCTTCCCATGCATGATCCATAGAACCCACTGTAACTTGCCTTTTAAATCTTGCCTTCCTTTTCTTATTCCTTTTTTCCAGCAATTTGTCATTTATCTCATGCTGCATCCTTTTCCATATAATATAGTTTTCCTCATGTAAAATTTTATACTCTTTTCGAAGTATTAGATTTAATTAATTTTATTTCAAGCATAATTGGTTGCTCTTCCAAATACCATGACCCATCTGCTCCAATTGCTAACCCAAAATTGTCTTCCTCTACAAAACTCCATGTAATTCTGAAAATGAATAATAAATTTCGCCTTCTTTCATCTCTAGGTTGCTCCTTATTGGGCATCATAATCTGCTCCATAGAATTGAGCAGTGGAATCACAACAAAACTTCGATAAGTCCTCCATTATGCATTCTAATCTTTATAAATAAATCCATAAAACTCTTACGAACTTTAATGTCCTTAATGGGTTGTGGCCTCAAGGACATTTCTTGTATTTTTTGGTGATGGACAAGGTTTTTTCATGGCTGCTCTAGTTCTATCCCTATTTTATTCATGTTGTCCAAGAAGATGACATCCAAAATTGAGGTTGAGATTGAGCAATTGATGATATATTTTGTCCTTCCTTTCCCGTCATGGCGCCACTTTAGCATTCCAAAATTGAACACGATCTGTTGGCCCCCCCTTCAAAACATGGTCCTACAGAATGGGTGCCCCAGGAAAATATAAAAAGAGAAGAGCTTGTTAAAACTTACCAAATGAAGGCAATAATATAGGGGCCGTGCAAATTGGCTGGGTGGCAGGATAGGCGGCCTTAATAATTTTGCCACGCTTGCAATATTTGCACTGCTTAGATAGTGAAAAGACAGACTATAGGGATGTTTGAGGCGTGAAAAATCAATTTCATCCACTTCCAAAAATTCACTTAGTTAGTTGATTATCCTAAAAATCCTAACCAGTTAGATTTTTTTCAGTTGGATAATACTGATTTTTCACGCCTCAAACGGCCCCTAAATTATCAAATACAAGGGATCAAAGAAAATCTAGGCATTAAACAAGCAGAACTCAATGACAAGAAATGAGCCCACCTTGCAAAACAACCAATGTGAGAACGTTTGTGAAGAATGCAACAACGTTTCCCACTCTACTAGTCCCATTTGTCCTTATTTGATATATATTCACCCATTTCTTCTTTCAAATGGACTATTTTTTTATAGGTGATTTTTCCTTTTTTATAACATTGTAAAGTATCGAACGTATTTGCATCATCAAGATGTGGAGCCGTTCCTATACGAGCGAGCCACTTGGTATTAAAGCCCATATCGGGTAGCCCAAAGATCACTAGAGAGTTGGGATCCACCGCGGCTCCTCCCCGATAACTCCGCCGGCCGCTGCACCTTCTTTGATTCCGCCTCCTCCCTCTCATTCCCCCTCCTTCGACCTAGAGTCTTCCTCCCTCGCCCCCCGTCTTTCTTGGACTCGTCCCATCATCAGTTCATCATCCCTTCATCTCCCTCATTGGCCTAAAGCAAGTTTGTTGTGGAGTTTTTGTAGAATTCTGAAACTGCTTTGGTTTTCAATCGTATAACTGCCGAGAAAGTGTACAATCTTAAGGATGGGAACGCGGGAAGTGTACGAGGAGAAACTCCGGACCGGAAATCTGCACCATGATCCCACCATCAATCCCGGCCTCGGCTCCCCCCGCTGCCCTCGCTGCCTCTCTCGCGTCGACCCTTCTCATTCCGTACGCACACTTCTGCTTACTTATATGCGCTTTCTTCTCATTCGAATTCGATTCTTTATTGTGGCATCTGGCAAAGCTCTCACATTTCTGAGGTGTTGCAGGGAAGTAGAGAGTGGGCAATAACCTCTGTTCTACATGACGCGACCGCCGTGGTATGGATTTTAACTTTGATTTACTATTTTTTGGTTCGAATATTTGTTTGTGAAATTTGCTTGATAAGAGATGAACAGAGCAATTGAGGTAGGGAAATTATAAGGCGGTTGACAATTAAGGAATTGCAAGGTTGGCTACACTTGAAAACAATATACTCCATCCGCCCTGTTTTAATAGCTTCATCGGACAAAATAGTGATGAATGGTGGAAACTAGTAACCGTATCTCCAAAGAAGACTCAATGCTTTAGAAACCACAACAAAGGGACTCTCGTAGGGGAAAGAAGTGGTTCAAAATCCACCTAAAATGAGCCGGGTGGAGCATCCAATATGGACTGTCTTCTTTTCCCAATGGAGCTATTAAATCAGGCGGAGGCTGGGAGTAGTTGTTTATAGTTATGAGTTTCTTCCAATTTAGCTCCTGCAATAGAGAAACCTTCATACATTTTTCTTCAGTGTAGACCTATTACCTGCTATTGTTTGATGCTTAGAAAGTTATGGAAGTGAGGAGAATGTGATAGTATGTTGTGTATGAATAGATGCACAGCTGATATCTGGGCAATTGGGTAGTTGAATGTTTTATGGAGGAGGGAGTAAACTAGTCCTCCGGCAGGAGGAAGAAAGGCGAGAAAAGGATCGAAGAGGAGAAAGGAGGTGTTTAGGGTTAACTTCCTATTCCATGATGACTAATCATTCGGCCATAGCCTTATATAGTTCAGAGCCGGTGGGTCCACAACTTAATCGAATTATTAAATAGATATTTCAGCCCTTTTAAGTGGAAGACGCAACATAATATGTCAAAGTATATAAAACAATATAATAGCATCAACAGAGAGAATCAGCATGATAAGAATATAAAAATTTAGTTAAAAGAAGAGATGTGCTCTATGACCTCAAGTTATGCTTGATTGTCACCGATTTACTCAATTCTCTCACGTATAATTTATGTCCATAACTCTGGTAATATTTTCAGTGAGTTTTTTTTTTTTTAAATTCTAAACATTTATTGTCAAGCAGTAGCATTTAACTTTACTTGTGTAGGCAATCTCATGATTATATGTTTCCTGTAGTTTGGTACAGGTGCTGGGGCAATGCTTAGTACTGTTCATGGAATGAATACAGGTATTCCGCAGTGCATTATGTGTGTAATGCTTTCTTGGTCAGTTGAATTTATTCATATCCTGTAGCTATTGGAGTCGAAGTTTTATTGGTCTGATACTAGAAGGAATTGATGAAGGTTCCTTTGATATATTTTTGTTTGTGCTGCAGGGATTCCTTTCATTCAGAAACATGTGAAGGGACCTAGATGGCTGCAATTTCTTGTTGGGGTACTAGTCCATTTATTATTGGTTATGTTGCTTTTTTTATGGAACATCAAGTGATTGTAGTACTACTATCTAGACTTCTTCTAGAAGTTCCATATGAAGGCTAAAATGACTTCATATCTAAGTTGGGAACTTTATATCTTTTAGCAAAATAAAAAAAAAAGCTCATTGAGGGTAATGACTCTTCCTTTGGAATCAGCATAGCTAGGAACAAGTGTGCTTATTACTTTTATCTGAAAATTTCCTAAAGAGAGTAGTTCTCTTTGAAGTTTTAGTTTGTTTGTTTCATGTGTAAACTCAGTTTTATGATTTGACAACTTTAGGATCTCTCTTATGAAGCTCTCGTTAGAGAGCAGCATGCAAATGTTACTATTTGTTCATTCATAAGTCATTTTGATTAATCTAAAGAAAAGTCATTTTGATTATCTATTACATATGGGCTTTAACTTTACTGCTTAGAAGAACTAACAACCATCTGCGGAGGGGAGGAGATTTGCTTTTTTTTTTTTTGGGTACAGATGAGGGGAGAAGTTTTGTTTTTTTGTTTGCTACTGGAGGGGAGGAGATTGCTATGCAACCAATGTGTTTAACATGTAAAGGGTAGAATTTCTTGGAATATGGTACTTGGGCCCCTCTTCATAGGGTTGCGTCAGGAAGGGCATCCGGTGTAAAAACTTGCCACTATGTTTCTTTGTATGGATTTTGTACCATTTTGATTCTGATAAGAGTCAAACACGGTATATAATCCATACCGCTGACCCAGATAGCTGGGATAAGGCGTATGATGATGAGGATGGTATTTGGGCCCTGTACACCCATAGCAGTGTTAAGCAATCATTCACATTAAATATATATAGCTCAAATAGGGCCTCTGATTTCATCTTTTCCATCTGTTTCACAATAGTAATAAATTTGGTGATAAGTTCAATTTGCTATGGTTTTTAATAGTTTTGTCTTCATTTTTCATGTTGTTAATTTATGTTTGTTTTTTGTCTCTTGGCAGCTTCCTCCAGTTCTTTTGTATTCTGCGGGTAGTGCTACATTTGGAGGTACACTTATGATAGTATTGTTACGGATTTTATTTTGCTTTATGAATAATGTGAATTTCATCCTTCAGTGAGATTTGGTTTTATATATTTTCCATGATTAAAGAGTTCCTCTCTTTCTCTCTCTGACACATACACTACGCACATGCAAAAGCATGCACAAAAACACACTGAAAGGTGAAATTGGAACTCTTTCTTGGAGGTTTGAAATTGAAGAAGTCAGCATTTGAAACACATGAAAATATTATTTGTGACAAATGACTAGCCAGAAAATTTTTAGTGGGTTGTTTTCAGCAGATTAGCTTTGTGTCATATTATATAAATAAAAAATTAGCATTGAGACATTGATTTCCTTTTTTCTTTTAATCTTTTTCTGAGCTTATGAACTTTTTTACCATTTTCCTTGACTGTTAGTGGATTAGCATCTTGGGGTGGAATTTAGGAACGCTCTGGAAACAAGATCTGTATCTGGGACAGGATTTGATATAGACCTCGTTTTTGGAAAGTGAATCCAATCCCAATTAAGTCTGGCCTTAAATTGAAGGGGTTTGGTACTTATTCTCGATTCTGTTGAAGATGACATTTCAACCTTTTTTCCATGAAAAGTTGTCTGTTCCTAATATAACCCTATAGCGTCGTACTGCTCCATATGTTTGTTGCGAAGTATTCTCATCTCTTAAATAGGGTTTCCTTGTCTACACAGGTTATGCAGTGCCAAAGATCGCTCAACTTTCTGTAACATCATATTATGCAGCAACAAGTGCTTCGCATTATGGTATTTCGCAGATTACCAGGTTAATTGAAGATGCTCATACTGGTGGCCAACATGAGAATTAAATAGTCTCTAGTATATATGTAAAAAGTTAATCCTGATTTTAAATTCTGTTATGGCATGACATTGGATAATATTCAAACTTACACAATGAAATTCAGGTAAAAAAGGTAAAAATGCAGGCATCTGGCAGTGAAATACTTGCTATAGACTGAAAAAATAGCCAACAAATATTATAACAGGGTTGTTGGAACTGGTTTACTAGAGAGGGAGCCATTCCAATAATTTGCAGACCGTCATCCACGTGACCCTCTCCTCCAACCTCCAAACTATCCTGATTTATGCGTGTACGTTTAGAATCATGTAATTGCCTTCAGTTTTTTTTTTCAGGTACACATTCGACGTGTTACGCCTATTCGTCACAATTTTTATACTCTGTTCCACGTTAATAATCTGAGTTGTTTTGTTAAACGTAGTAGGTATAGTTTATTTAAAACTAAATTTGACTATTAATGTGGGGCTGATGGTGCATTATTTGTGCATGGTTTTGGAAAAAGTTACGCCATATTGTTCATAAAACCATTCTTTAACGTAAGTTTTTTAATATATAAATACTTGACAGGAAATGCTGGTTACACGGTAATGTCAGTGTCACCCTATGAAGCGTATAGATGTAGATATTTTTGTTCTCATATCAACTAATCTCCTTCAATATCAGGGAGTATGTACTGTAGTCATCAGTAGTTCTGAAAATCGGTATAAAATCAGAAAGAAATCTCAACACTGCGGCAAGTTGCTGTGGGTCATTTGAAGTGAAGGCTGCATTTAAATATACTGATGGCTGAATTGTTTCCACCTGCATCAACAATATGTCATTCTAAATATATTCGGATTATTCCTGGAAACACGAAATAATTTGAAGAGACTTGCATCAAAGTGCGGAAATGAAAGAAAAATAAGTCAGCTTCAATGACAACATGCCAGCGATAGTAAAAAAACATGATGTTAAACTAGAATGTTAAGGCAAGAGTAACAACCCCTCTTGCACCAGGGGAGATCTGTTCTACCCATAGTGAGTTGACGTCAAAGTTCGTGGTAATGCGGGATGTGTGTTCATGCGGCCTCCATAAACGAAAAAAGACGAGATACATAATAGCAAGGAAAAAATTAACCTGAGCACATGTGCAGGAAAAATTTCCTGCACACGAGTCAGGATGGGCCGCTGGGTTGTCATTCAGTGGCCCAGAATCACAGGGAGTTATTTTAAAATCCTCCGTGATTTTGAAACCTGCCCTCTGCTCTGGGCCACTAAATGATACAGCAGGAAATTTTCCAGCACATGTGCCCCTCAAGTAAAAATTGCTTTAAGAGTTAAAACAAAGAACCGTGAGAGAGGACTGTAAGGGTTTAACACGCAGTAGTGTCCAAGCTGTTGCAACCATGAACTGAAGTGGGTGCCAAACAGGTAGAAGCCAGAGATGAGTAACAGTAAGGGGAGGAAGAGAGGAGTCAGGTTGTAAGATGGGGAGGGGTACAAAGGGGTTATTGGAAGGAAACTCATGTGGAAAGCAGGGACTGTCACTTTTGAAATCCATGGCTGCAACAGTTTGATCGCTGGGGAAGCACTTCAAACTGCATTGTCATCGGGATTCATCATCACAATCAAAAAACCTTTTCCAAATAATTTGAGGTGGGTGACATGGATCTTACACCTCCCCTCTAGCCTGTCTTGTGATAAATCTTTCAGGAAAAACAATTTGAGGTTGTCCTAGATCAGGCTTCTAAAAACAAAATACTATCGGAGCAACAGATGAGAAAGTTATGGACAATCATACAGCCAAATCAGAAATATGAAAACACCACCGCTATTCTCAGGGGTCAGAATAATAGCAGGTGTACCCAGTACGAAGGCATTAGTTCATTGCATTGCCCTGGCGTGCATAATTCAATCAACATTGAATATGCTTCTAAATACAAATCTAACTCATTCATCCTTCACAAAACACCCAAAGCTATATTGCAATCTCACACTTGTCTCAAATTTGTCCAAATTGATGTTCGTTTTACTGCAAATCTGAGCCCCGAGGCCCCCGAATAACTAATTATCTGATTATCAACCATGTAGAACCGTTGGTTGAACCAATGTAATTCAATGCAATGTCAAGTTTTTAAAACATTACTTCTGATGCTTAGGACGACTCAATGTTCAATGTGTTGAGTATGGACATTAATTCTTGTCTTTAGGATTGTGGTCATAATGTTTCTCAATTGTATGTGGTTGGATAGCACTGTACCTACGCCTTACACTTGTACTTAAATTTTCCAGTTACATTATGTATTATATTATACAATGCCATAGGCACTATTATTTGAGTAACACAAAAGGCATAAGCTGGTTGCATGAGTTGATTCAACTGAAGCTCATGTATGGCATAAGTTTCAATTCTTATGCCTGATCTTCAAAAAGCAGCGGATTTCACAGATTCATTATTGGCAAAAGATGTTAAACCCTTATGACATTCTAGGACATAAATGGTTGCCAAAAGAAAAGCGAGGACATAAATGGTAGGAAGAAAGAAAATCTCTTGAAAGTTTGCAAACATAAATTGAAACGTAAATATTAGTTTACCTTATTTTTCCATGCATAGCGAAGGGCCTCAAGATAGTATCCATCTTGGACAAGTTCTGAGAGATAATTGTGATGCAACGCAAGATGTCGTAGCATGTCAAGACCCAACTTCCTTGTATGATCATTTTGCCGGCCCGACTCTAGGAGTTGAAAAGCAACCTCTTTGGATGCTTCTATAATCTGAAGGAAAGAAGTAATCTCATCAATCCTTAATGACAGATGTGAAGATGCAGCAACTGATAAAAAGGCAAATATGTGATCTATGGTGGCAAAAACAATAGACAGGTCATCTATTGCATGCATCATTCTACAGCAACAAAATAATCATCATCAACACCACCAACTCCAACTTAACAAAGCAATATAGAATCACTTCTGACATGCAGCTCTGTCTAAACTCTAAAGTTGATTAATTTATGAAGCTTTATACATTCGATGTTCACAGTGATGGCACACGTCCAAAGCAAAGAACACACAATCAAAAGGGAAGAAGAGAGTTTCGAATAGAGAGAGGAGTCTCGGAGAAACTTTATTCCAATACCAAAACTGCCTGTTACAGATAAAGCCATTATTACAAAACTCAATAATACTAAAAAATATTCAAAACAAAATTACTAAATCACTGTTTATTCCTTCGCTTGTAAACGCGAAGTCCCTCAACTGCATCTGCATCACACAGTGCACGAGGAAGCTAAAGATTCAAATGCTCCATTCTACAATGGCTAACTACAGCTACTTCCCTCAATGGGCAAAGTTTCCACATAGTCAATCTTTGCAACGACATCTCTGCTCCTTCCAAACAACTGAAAGATAAAAAGGTAAAAACTTGGACCCAAAAAAAGCTTATAAAGATTGCAGGTTCACTGCAATTCCACTTATTAAACAGAGTTGTATATAGACCCAAGTACGTGTTCAAGTCCTTCTCTTCATCCCATATTAATAACCACATCCGGAAAAATAATGATTTTTAATGAATGATGGGACTCAAAGCTAAGAGAATGGTAAAAGCTTGGAAAAAGCATCTCACAAGCTTCTTACAACTCATCTTGCCTTTTAAGTACCCAGCCACTTATATTGAGCCAAATGTAGCAACTAATATAGGACACATTTTTCCTAATGAGCTAGTGAGATGCCTTTTTTAAGTAACCAGCCACTTAAATTGGGCCAAATGTAGCAACTAATAGGGGACACATTTTTTCAAATGTGGACGGAGGAGGGAGTATATAATTTATGAGGCACATTTCTACTCACATGAAGCATAAACTCGTCATCATCAACATACGCCTTATCCCAACCATCTGGGGTCGGTGCCATGAAGCTAAATCCATAAGCCAAAAATATGCTGAACAAGCTATATGGGTTGGTATGCAAACCTTGCTTGTGATGAACATGTCAAGTTCTGTGTGGCGCTCATTACGGGAAAGCAACTGAACAGTCATGGCATGTAGATTTGGGGGAACTCTCAATTTCTCCAAAGCAAAACTGTGTTCATAAAACGTCACAAATCAAACATATAAGACAATATATCCAGTAAATAATTTTGAAGTCTAAATCAATTGACATAACGAATTCAACAATGGCTTTTGGTCCAAATAATCCCCACTGTTAAACACAGAAAGGATACCAATCTAAAACCTTTAAATAAAAGCCCTAACATATCAAAATTCGGGCCATTACTAGGCAACTATTGAAACATCTAAATTTGTGCCATGAGTAGGCAATGATAGAAACATCCCACAAAACGAACGTACCAAATTCACCTTGGCTTCCAAACAGATTAAAAGCTCAAAGGAATAACCTAATGCATACCTCCGCAAGTTCTCTATAATAACAGCCAACAAATAAGTGTCTGCGGACATTTCTTCCTCAACAACAGCAAACACAAAGTGGTACATGTCATCTGGCGAAATTGCCTCCCAAGAATCTTGTGAATTTTGTTGAATCATGTGATTGTTACCAGCTTCCACTGATTCAGGCTGCAAAGTTGATGATTCAATGTTTCCACTATCCAAAGTATCAGCACTAACGTAATTTAATCTCTCTTCCACAGCATCGGTGCTACAAAATTCATCAGAGCCACTAGGATTGAGAGACTTGTTATTAGGCACACTTGGATACTGCTGTGGTATGGACTTCATACGTGTCTCACTCCTACAGGGTGTTTCATTTGTTGCAACTGCAGAGGCCTCTGACCGACTAGCATCTGTTTCCAAGTGTGCTGGACTACTTATTTTCAGTGATTGAGAATAAGCAGAAACCAGCACATTCAGTGACTTGTATATCATGCTTATGGGCCTTCTCTCTAGGATAATAGTTCTCAATATTGCCAGACAAAGTTGCTTAGCCTGAAATGTAAATCATTGGGAAAGGAAAATTAATAAATGTCAGAAATTATGAAGTAAGCTATTCACAGATGCATTGCATACCTTTCGACATTCCAACCTTCTGCGCTGCAGAAATTCTAAAATGAAAGGAATCTCCGAGCTACTGGCAGCAATAGCCTGAAAATCAAGAACATTAGTTCTTTTTTCTATGAATTTCATTGAAGAATTTAGTAACAACACATTGTTAGTCCAACCATTTGTAGAGTTTTAATTTCTCTTCAGTTAGACAAATCTAAAAAGAGTTTGGAAGTCCTCTATCATGCAAGCACAGTAAAAGCTAGAACATCTTTTCTATATAATCAAGTGCCATATAATTGATAATAGCAGCCAACATCTCCCAATTTTAGGAACCTGAAATGGCATAATAAATAAGATTGCTAATTGTAGAAAGTTCTTTGTCTTCCATAGTGAAGTACTTAGTCTAATTTTCAGCTGTACTTTCAATAACTACTGAAACAAGTGATATCGTGTCTCACCTCCAGGTCTAACTGAATTCTCCACAATGATCCGTGAATAACATCACAAATGAGATCAGGAACAAGAAAAGTCCAGCCATCACCATACGGCACATATTCGTTACTCATTCCAGCAGCATCATCATTCTGGGACTGAGAAAATGAAGCATTTGCTCTGGATGTGCTCTTTAATATAAGAGGGAGTGGTGCAGATATGGGTGTTTGGATATTCAAGAAAATATCATATATTATTACCACCTTCGAATCAATTTGATGAACCAGAAGCACATTATCCACTACGTTAACAGCAATCCGCTTGGAGTAAATTGGAAGGAACCCTGAAAAACCATCACTACATTAATATCTCACAACAAAAATGCTTTGCTTCAATAATTGTAAACATTGAGTTTTTTCTTTTCAAGAAAAAAAGATAGTAAAGGCAGCACGAAAAAGACAGGCTATTCCTATGACGTAGTGAGAATGAAAGGCATTTGAGCATATTTTTTTCATCTGTTAGAAACCCACCTGCAGAATAACAGCATCCCTATAAAACCGATAGAAGTAGGCAACCATTGCAACACAATCAACTTGCACGCAATATATTCTGCCATAGCTGCAAGCATTGAACAAACAGCTATTAACAATTCCAATACAATTTATAAATAGTGGAATAGTGGAGCTTGTAAAGAAAATTTACTGATAGAAAACAATTGAAGAAGAGACCTACATTGTTACTATGTGTATGTCATCTTCAGCTAAGACAGGTTTTGCATTAGCCTCAGTTTTGGCCATTGTCATCTCAAATTTTGGTAGACAAATGACTCCCCCAGATGAAAACTGAAAAAACAATGGCAATTCCAAGCATGTATCCATTCATAGTGAGAAGAAATAAACAACCACTGAGCAAGAAAAACCAAAATATACATTATAAACTTTGAATACCTATACATATTTCTGATGTTTTTTGGACTATAAAACATTATATTCACCATAGTTGGATTAGAAACCATTTATATTTTTTCTATAACAAGGGGTGTCCGAGTCCTTAGGACCGATTAGTAGGGGCAGGACAACCGATCTCTTAGAGCACTGTATCCTGCCGCCGATCCCCTCAGGTGCATACAAGGCCCACCCATCATATGCACCGGGTAAATCGGGATATTATATCCTAGGTGGGTAGCCAATGGAATGGGGGTTTGAAAAAAACAACAGAAGAAATTTGAATACAAAACCCTTTTCTACCTTCAAACTAGATCATAGGGATGTTAAACAATATACCTGAAAGCCTAAGAAAGTTTTGCATTGCATCCCAGAAGCAAGCAGAACCAAACGACTTTCGAGGGTGTACACATACCAGCTCACATTTATTCGCTTTGTCTCCACCAAGCTGAGTGCTTTCAACTCAGGTTCATACCAGAACAAGTCAAGTCCACTGCAGTTGAACATCAAATATCAATTCAAACCATCACGCTACACCCAAAAAAAAAAATAACTGCGCAAATGAAACTTTACAAAAGCTTGGGTGTAAATTTATGTATACCTACCAAGTCTTTATAACAACTATGTCACAGGTTGGACACTCTGTCCAGAAAAATCCAAGAATGCTCTCATTTTCTGATCGGTATCTGTGGCTAAATGTAAGCCCATTTTCTTTATTTCTAAATTCAATTTCATAACCTGAGCGTTGAATCCCAATGATCTTTCCATCCAAAGAATACTGAATGAACTGGACGGGCCCTTCATTTATAGAATCACATGTTGGATCAGTACTGAAAGACGCAGATGGACTGGTTTTCCAACAAAAAACCTACATAATTTAACAGTCAATCCAATATGAGCTTTCTTGATGGTCCAAATAGTATCATGAATAGCCATGTCATTTTATTAGAAAAAATTACAGAAAAGCGCAAAAATAAGCGCAGACTTGTGTGGAAATTCCACCACGACCTTTTAAAGGCTCTCAAAAGAGGGAGAAAGGTTGAGCAGATCATGAAAGGAGATAAATTAGAAGAGAGCTGAATGTGCACTTTTGAGTGCAGAGGATATCATAACGGGGCAAAATGCATAGCAACATACACCACATGGTAAGGATTGCACATACAAGACACATGATAACGAGAAATGACATGACAACAGTAACAGAACATCAATAATATAAATGACCGCTAGTGATGTCAATAGCTGGGATCCTAGATTTGAGCTTAAATCAACCTAGGAAACGCTCACCCCTGGACATTACTCTCAGCGGTTCATTGGATATTGCCATATTGGTTGTATGTGCTAAATGGGACATAAAAAGTAGTGTAAACAGTAGTTGTTCTCTTCTGTAATTCAGCTGCTCTAAAAGTGAGAAGCAAAATTAAGAGATCTATAGATACAATCTTCAAACTGAAAACTGTTTTGTTTCGCAACACCGTTGAATGGCAAGAAAAAATCCACACTACCAACACAAGCAATTTAGATCCCATAACTTTTCCAAAATGAAACCAAAATATACATCTCTTCTGTTAGCATTTTTACAAGCAGCTAAAGCATTTATAGTCAACAATCCGGATACATGGCAGAACATTAGTCTCACCATCAGAGCTTCATAGCTAATTGTCAAATATTAATTACTTTGAACTGACCCAATTTTCAATTGAACAAAATTTTGTAGACAAACCAGAGACAAGGAGCATATAAAAGGGGTTGTACATGCTATAAAACGCACGGACAAAAAAAACCTTGTGTAATTTCGTAAATCAGAATGACGTGGACAATGATATATGCACCCAATTGAAGCACATTAACATAGATGGACAACTGGCATTTCATTAGGTAATAAAATCAATTACTTAGATAAGAAAACTACCTAATGAACTAAGCTTTTGTGTATAAATTTGTATGTGCTGACAATTATATCATAAGTCAAAGAAACATCATCTGGATGCGCAACATAGGAAATCAGATTGCTAGCAATAACAAACACTTCAAAACGTCAACAAAATACAATAAAGAATTACCTGATTTGATGTTACAGACAGAAGCATCTTATTCCCTTCATCATAGTATACACCTCTAGATCCAGGAATTTTGAATTGAAGAGGTGGATGTTGGAGATAAACATGAGAAAGAGCACCATTACTGGCTAGACCAACTCCAGGTTGATCGCTTAATGCTTTAACAGACATATTGACCTTCTTAACCAAATGATTTTACCATAAATTGACAAGTAAATTAAGACTTGCTTCTCTGCTTCGACAACAGGGAAAGAAAACCTCATCAGTCAAAGGAAACGGAAAAGCTGAATTCTCTATGAAATAAGCTGCAAGGGCACAAACATGGTACCGTAATTTTCATGCATGCTTTCAGTGCAAGAAACTCCTTCAAACACATATCACGTTCAATCTCAGGAACTTTTTGAGCAATACAGCTCCCATAATCTTTGACCTACAGGATTTTATGTCAAAATATATAATTCGCCAAGAAGTTATTTGAAAGTTTCTTAATATATGGTTACAGTTTCAATTCATCCGTTCTATCACAAGCAATAGAGACCAAGACATGATCCTAGCTCACACTATAAAAAGCCAGCATAATGATGCATACTGAATGGTGATTCAAGGAAGTAACTAATTATTCAAGTCCAGTAATCAAATTTATATAAACCATCTACTATGTCAAACATTTCAATAACATGCAATCATTAATATCAGTCAACCTTTTTGTAGTGAGAATGGAATTCAGGTAATGACAACCATTTTTTTGGCCACATGAAATATAAAGGACGAGGTTTTCGACATCTCAAATTCTCAAATGGTTTTCTCCTAAGAGACCAACACTTTCATTAAGTATATACAAATTTCTCTACAAATTAGCAGCCATTATGGCTATTGACCCGACACCACATTTCACCAATAAATATTCTCTCTTTTTCATGACAAGAACATTCTCTTTTTTCTCGATAAAAAAAGCTAAATATCTCCTCTTTAATATAAAGAGGATGTTAAAATATTCAAATAGCTAAACAACATCCTCTTTAATTAACAAAAAATAAGCTTGAAACGAGTGAGTTAATCGAAAGTAACCTGGATGGAGCAGTTTGCCAAAACTCGCTTCAGTGCTGAAGGGGTTTTCCTTTCTTTCATATTCACTTAACTGATCAAAATCGCAAATTTACGAATAGCACTCATACCTAACATCATAAAAGGCAAGGGTGTTGAACAGATATCAGCATAGAAATCCCTGCTTCTACCACTAACATCGTAAAAAGGCTCAATTTATCTAATTCGATATAAACACCATGAACAGATTAAGATATTACTGAACAAAGAACTGAATCCTGTTCCAAGTTGAAATGCACAACATGCCTGAAAAAGATAATCAAAGAGCTACGACTAGCTGGGAAAAAGACGATCGAAATCGCCGTCGTACTTCTGAAAATTTCGAATTGAATCAGGCTGAGAATCTGAAATTCTGGAACCACCTAACAGTCGTTCTTCCTCCAAGAGCGAGTGGGCCGAGAAGGGGTGCGTCATTTTCCAACATGTTGGGATCCAGGAAGTTTGTGAAATCGGCCCAATAAGAGATAATAGAGTAGGGTTTAGGAACTGGTGGCCCACTTTGGTGGTTTAGCTCATCAACTAAATTTGATAGGAATCTTCGTGGGGCGAGGAAAGGTGAAATGCGAGAAGGTAGAATTAATTTCGTTGTGAGCAGAGCACCTAATGGGCCGAGGTGCTCGAAGACACATAATCTATCGTTCAGGATCAACCCATGGACTCGAGTAGATCGAACTGGGCTTCAAAAATATTTGCATGGCAAGATGTGAGAGCAAGCTACGGACGAAAGGATAGAGGGGCAGTTTTTAAGGCGCTTTGGCAACTGCTTTTGCTTTTCTAAAAAACAGCATAAAATTATTTTTGTTGTAGTAAAGTTAAAGCGTGAAACGTCCAAGTGTCCAACCAAAAACGATTTTGTTAAAGTCAACCCCTAAAACCTTTTTGGATGGAGCTAAGATTTAGGATAAAGAATAAATGTCTTATGTGAAGATTTTACCTTTAATAAAAGAAATAGGGAATAAATTTCCACTATCAATTTAATGAGGGAGGAGTAAGTTGAGACATTTTCACATTATTCCTCATACAAAAGCACTTTTGTATAAAATCTCCTCTTTAAGATATTTTCTAAGAAGTGGCTTTTGGACTAATTAGTTTTAAAAAAAATCATTTTTGGGCAAAATCGCTTTGTATAAAATATGTCACCCAAACACAATTTTGCACTAAAGCAGCAATAAAACCGCTTTTGGGCCCCAAAAGCGGCCTCCCAAATGCACCATAACACCACCATCTCCTCACAAAGTTCATAAAACTTAACCATCTGGGGGTGGTGGAATACCAAGGACTTGCTTCCCCAAAGCGAAAGTCCTAACGCCCAGTCTGTTAGCCACATACCTAGGATTATATCCCAATTTGCATGTTGCATATGGCTGGTGGGCCTTGGGCCTTCTAGTCGTTATCCAATTAAAATGTTCTCATATGACTTAACTTTGGAACAATTCTGTTTGGTCTTTGGACCACAAAATCTTACGTCTAAATCATGTAGCATTTATTTTACTTCATATATATATATATATGAGATGAGTTTACATGAGATCGTTCTCATATAAGGAGCATGAGGCCAATCTTTATTGCCGTTAGATTTCGATCGGAGGGTGGATATCAAATCAGTGGGTAGGTGAGTGTGTCACATCAAGGAGTTGGTGAGATCATTATGGATATTTGTAGCGGTCAGATCAAGATCCAATGGCTATGATTCAAAGTGGCCTCATATAAGCAATATGAGAGCGATCTCATTTAAACTTTTCCTTATATATATGCACGAACTTCAACAAAACAATGCCAATGTTGCGCAAGTGTCATAATTTAGGCCATCAGAAAATCAGATAAACATCTGAATTGTTAGATGATGAATGAGATATGGAGAGGTGGAACACTCCTACTATTGAGAGAAGAAAATTTACCATTGGTAGAAGATGACGAGTCGCCAGCCATATAACACTCAACCAAAGATTTCACCGACAAAAATGAGATACATACAGCTAGCCACATCAATGGGTCGGCAGGTTCAAACGTTCAGTAAAGATTTAAGGATCCATGAGAGCCTGGAGGATCAGTTGGACAGGAATCGCGTACGTTCCTTTGTAAACTCTTAGAAATGAATAATTTGTTTTCTTCCTAAATGGATTGCTATGTGCCTCACGAAGACTTGAATCCATTTGAGGAAAAATCTATTGAAAATTGAAAATCTACAATCGCACTTTATCCGAAAAAAAAATTACAAACGCAGTGGAGTGCAATAAATTCAATAAACGCTCCAACATTTGACCAGCTTTTTATGGTCTTAGATGCCATTCGCGCCTGTATGCTGCTGATAGCTTAGCTATTTTCCATTTCGGCCAACTGGATGCTACTGAGACCCAAGATTTATTTCAGCATCATTTGCATGACAGATACCCATGCCTAACATATTTCAATAAAAATATCTGACAATATATTTGTCTTTTTTGTGCTCATTGATGGAAGAACATATTTGTAGCAGCTCGTGACACGAGAACAATTGAACGCTGACATGGTAATTAATGAGAACTTTCATATCTTGTTTCCTGCTCCAACATCTATTCATTGGGAGGCGAACCCGAAGATGATCTAGTTTTGGAGCAATTACCCCACGTCTTCTTTTATCGGGTTATATATTGTCTGTTGTCGACCAGAGGGAAAAATTTTCAAGGACGCCAAAATCTGCTACTTGTCTGTCATGTCTGTACGTCAAAAGGTGATTACGGCTTGAACTTTGTATTACTGTCTTTTTAAAAAGTCACCTTTTTCTGTTATACGCACTTTAAAAAGTCACTATGACCAGTGCCGGAGAGAAAAGTAGATATGTCGGTTAAAACACAACGTACAAATCCTATATGATGTTTAGGAGGGTATGTATACCTATACATCTTACATATAGGAGTATACTGAATAATTACATATCTCGGTCCAAAAAGAAGTGAGTGCATTAGAAAACCAAAATGAGCAGATTTTAGTTCATTTTGATTTTCTAATGCAGTCACTTCTTTTTGTATGGAGGGAGTACTTATTAAGATAAACTTTATTGGCTGGCAAAGGAGATATAAATTTCAGTATTATACATACGTCATGAATATGTATTGGGGCTACTGCCATGTAATGCAATCTGATTCTCGATCTCCACAAGTTTCAAAAGCACGGAAGACCACGTAGTAGTGACAATTCAAAAATTTGTAAGTCTTATCTCCTTAAGAGAAGGGAATGCAATTAGGTATAATGTGTACGGGATGCCTCATATCATTATGTAAATTATTTCTTTTTTTTTTATAATCAACGGCGTCCAAGTCCTTAGGACCTGATAGAAGGGGCAGGACAACAGCTTCTCATGCACATACGTACAAGGCTCATCCATCATGCAAACCAATTAATCAAGGTATAATCCCGGGTGCGTGGGCAATGGAATGGGGGTTCGAATATTAAGAATGTATGGGAACAAGCTTCAAATAATTAAGACAAACTGAGCTTATATACACAGTTCTAATTTTGTTTTGTATTCACAACTCCAAACGAATGTGTATTTGTTCGCCATAATGCTACATTTAACCGAATAAAGTAAAACTGAAAGTAACTGGAAGTCTGGAAAATTAAAAAAACCTATAATGAAAAGCAGGAATATTATTCAACTTTAGCAGCTTTTGAAGTACATACATTATATATGTTAAAACTCCATTTTAACTCCATATAGTATATACTCACTCGACTCGCGAATCTAAGGGACACCCCAATGGAATATATTTTATCAAATCTTTATATGCATATATGCATATCCAATGCTCTTACAAAAGGATCATATATATGATCCTTGTTGTAATTACTAAACTATACTGTTGTATGTACATATATCAAGTTTATTACATGATGAACTGACTATTAAGGGAAAAAAACTCCGATTAGCTATATCATTCGTATTTTATATGTAAATATCTATCCTATATTAAATCCAAAAAGACCTTGAACTAAGTCTACTCCATATCATTTTGAGTCTGAGTCCTAATCTCAGGTTTTAGATCATTGTTTACATAATTTGGTTGGAAAAAGATATCATTTTAACTTAAAAGTCAGACTCAAAGTTTTTACCTCCCAATAAGCTGTGATCTATTTTTAGACTCGTTAGACACATCTTCCAACTCACTCCAATTATTCTTGTGCCACAAACAAATATGTAAGCGAATTGTTTATTATCCCGAAACCTTTTTGTGGTTTATTGTGCATATAAGTGCATATAGTTCCAGACAACTTTAATTCTTATATATATATATATATATATATATATATATATATATATATATATATGAGTTTCAGATATCAAACCATAATTCCCATATTAATTTGTTCCACTCAGTCCAACATAATAGCCCACTGTTAGAAAAGGCTGAAAAGCCTGTGACACAAATTTTTAAACAAAATTCTCAGAACAAAGTTCAATGGAGTAATGGACATACTCTTCTTAGTCAAATTAGTGAGTTCCTTTCTTTTCTCTGGTGCAATTATATATGAATAACACCTACTGAGTGATCATGCGCAAAGGGAAAGAGTTGTATTAACTTCTCATCTTGCATTCTTCTGCAGTGTATAAGGCATATATTAAGAAAGAGTACAAAATGTACAACAACAAGAGCATCATATCCATTGTATCTCTGAGAAACAGAAATCAAAATTATTCGTTCAGAGAAACAGGCGTACTAAAGGTTAGAACTTGCCAGAATCATCATCCCCCAAAAAAAAAACAAGAACAAAGTTACAAGAAAAATGAAATTCAGAAATTTATGGAAATTAATAATGTACTTGACTAGAAAAAATCTGGGTTCTGGTCTTCTTTATCTCTTCTTTAGTGTCTGCACCGATTACAGATGCAAATCCGAACTCACATGTTCATGCACAGCAACATAATTCCGATCGCCGCCATCACTGCCCACTCCCTTGAGCTCTTCTCCTCCAGCAAAAAGCGGTAGTGGCGATGCAGATGCCGACATCCGCTCCTTGGTGTGGTGGAAAGCCGGATGACTCTGGTAGACCATGGGAATTCTCCACAATCCAGGCAAAGGGCTGCCGTTGATCGGCTGCGAGAATGACCCGGCCCCCACGTACGGTCGGCTGGGTGCATGAGGATGGGTCAGTGGCTGGTAGTGAGCTGCCCCGTCAAAGCGGCCCGAGCCGGCTCCGCCGATCTTGAAGGACGCGGCAGGGGAACGGTAATTGAGGAAGAAGTGAGCACTGGAGGGATCATGAGGGAAGGGCGGAGGATGGGGCCCAGAGAGAGCAGACTGGAGGTGCGTGCGCTTGGCGTGTTGACGCTCGCGCTTGTGGGCATTCTGGTGGCCGCCGAGGGCCTGGGAGGTGGGGAAGTTGCGGCAGCAGTAGTGACACTCAAACTTCCTGGTGCTCTCCTCCGGGATGGGCCCGTCCTTGGCGTCCGCCCGATTGACGGAGGAGTCGGTGGAGGGGCCACCGGAGTCGGGCTTTTGGTCGAACTCGACGCCGAAGAGGCGAATCTGCTTCTCTCGCACGGGTGCGGGGCGGATGAAGGGGAGCTGCGAGAAGGAGTTCACGTTCATGAAGTCCTGGGTATCTTTGTCCGGCTTCTCCATACTGTTTTCTGCTCAGGAATTGAGAGAAGAGAGTGGAGTGAGAGCAGTAGCTAGTACTGGGAGGAGGAGGAGATCACAAACGAGATGAAGTATGTGATGTGAACTTGGGCTAGCTGTTGTCTGATTATGGGTAGAAGCATATAACTAATTAAGCCGTAAGCAATTGATATGGGGAGCAAGGGTCTGATGAAACGAGATGCAGAGTTGATGAGGCTGCTGGGGCTGTTCAAGTGAGGGAGAGAAGAGCTACCTTTGAAGGTAATAACGGGGCGCCATCTCTGCTTGCATAATGCAACTAACCCATCAGTCAACAACCGGAGCAAGAAGTAACAAGTGGACTGTGGAAGAGAAGGGAGAACATGATATGATAATATCCGTTGGAGGGTCTCCCCTCTATCTCTCACGTCGCTCTCTGTCGGCCCCTATTTTTAAAATATTTATTAAATCAGTATAATAGTAAAAAATTAGATAATTATTCCTCTATATAATAAATTATTATTTAAAATTCATCGATTAAGATCTAAGTCGTAATAACTAGAGTTAACAATTATGGATATAAAATTATATATAAATATAATATTATATGTGAAGTCGATTAAATCAACGCAATTCCTTTTATGTGCAAGTTTGTAATCCAACTCTAGGTCATGTGTTGGGTAATTCCTGTGGTTTCAGTTGTCTTGAGCCATATGAAACGACTTTGTCATGTTGTATAAATACACAACCTAACCTTTTTTCAGAAGCATCATTGTACACCACCGAACCTCATTCTCCTTAAGGAAGAGTAAGAATGGGTGCACTAGTTAATCTATTCTTTAACTCCATAAAATTATTTTCACATTTTTCATCTCATGAAAATTTCAAACCCTTCCGTGTCGATTTGGTTAAAGGTAATTAAGAGTGAAAAAGCCTTCAATAGATATTCTATAATAGCCAGACAAACCCAAAAAACTCTTAATCTTGGTTACTGTCTTTGGCCTCTCCCAATCGACTATAACCTCAACTTTATATGGATTAACAAATATGCCATCCTTTGAAATAAATATGCCTCAGGAAATTAATGCTCTGTCGTCAAAAGTTGCACTTGCTAAGTTTGGCATACGATTGGTGTTTCCTCAAAACCCTTAATACATGTTCTATATGCTAACATTGAAGGATGACGAATAAATAAGGATGTCATTGACGAAGACAAATGACAAACAAGTTTAACCAATGTTGGTAGATCATGTTCATCAAATCCATAAAAGCTGCAGGTGCATTGATTAATCCAAAGGGCATTACTAAAAATTCATAATGGTTATACCTGGTCTTGAAGGCAGTCTTAGGAATGTCTTAATCTTGAATCCTTAACTGATGATGACCCGAATTAAGGTTGATTCGAGAGAAAACTTTGGCTAAATGTAACTGGTCAAATAGATTATTTATTTGAGGCAAGGGATGTCTATTTTTAATAGTCACCATGTTCAACATCTCGCAGTCGATGCATAATTTGAGGGACCATCTTTCTTCTTGACAAACAGAATTGGTGCACCCCAAGGTAATACACTTAGATGGATAAATCCTCTGTGGAGCAACTCTTGTAATTACTTCTTCAACTCATTCAACTCCGTTGGCGCCATCCTGTATGGTGCTTTGGATGCTGGAGTTGTTCTTGAACATAACTTTATTGTGAAGTCAACTTTCCTTTTAAGAGATAAACCAGATAATTCTTTAGGAAACACATAAGGAAATTGAGATACTATTGGTATATCCTCAAAATTTGGTTGAACTAATTCAAGGGTGATTGCACTTGTCAGATAGGTTACACATCCTTTCATCAGAAGCTTATGTGCGTTTATGGCTGAGATTATTCATGCATTACTTTTTGTCTTCACTCCTTAAAAAATAAAATATTCTTCCCCAGGAATAGTAAAGGTTACTGATCTACACATGAAACATACATTTTATTATCTCCTAAACTTATATATATGTTAGTATTTGATTAGATTTGTTGCTACTTTAAATGTGTTTTTTATATTTTATAGGAAAATAAGGCATACATTCCTTTTGGCTTAAGAAGAGAAAAGAAGCGAATTATTTTTGCAAAGAGATCAAAGATCTACGGGTTGAGGACACGTCGATGGAGTTTCAAAGAGCTTCATTTGTTTAAAACAATGAGATCGAGGGCCGAAGCGATATAGAGCCGCTGACGTACATATAAGGAGAAGACGGGCGCTAATTAAAGTGAAGAACCGTTCATATGAGAATTGACAGATGAGATCGATACGACGGGTTTTTGCTAAGAAAGGAAAAAAAAGAATATGAAAGAACTGAACCGACCGGTTCAGTTTTGGTTCGGTTCAATAAAGAAAAAAAATAAAATAAGAATCGACTCGAGCCGAAACTTGGGTCTTTCCTTTCAGACGAGCAAAACTCGGCACAATGTCGAGCACCGGTGTAGACTTCGGCCAGGAATGACGGGGGCTGAGCTAGGTCCGTGGGACAGCGGCGAAGCACGGCTGCGACGAGGCTCATGATCGGCGACGGCGGTGGACAATAGATGGCCGGTGGAGAGGTCGACAACCGGAGGAACAGTCGTGCTCAATTGGGAAGGCAAAAACAGTTGTGCCAGAATTGAAAAGTTCTGTTGCTCAATATGGGAAGTCACGGAGTCGGAGTCCAAAACAGAAACGGAATCGGATTTGAATGCCTATAAAAGCATAGTAGTCAACTGGAAAGGAGATAACTTTTTGAAAGAAAAACTGAGAGACTTTTGGCCGGTTTCCCGTGTGGAGTTTAAGCCGAAAGTAGAGAAGGAAGAAGAAGGCCAGAGGCGAAGGAGAAAAGTCGGATTTTGGGCAAAAACTGCAACTGCTACAGTAATCGTAACAGTGCTACAGTACCGGCAATTTGGGAGATGCGATGAACATTAACTTGTGCATGAACAGTGATTTTGCTACATTGGTGAACAATGTTTCAGTGAACAGTGATTTTGGTGAATAGTGCAACATGACAAATCAGCAGCGTTCTCCTTGTCCGATGGCTGGCTAAATTCGTATCCAAGGTGTAGATGAAGACCTAGATTTATATTTGCTACTCTTAGTTATTTAATTTAATGAAAGTTGATAATGATTCTCTATGCTTAATGCAATTTCATTGTTATTTCTCTTAAGTGCTTTGACTGAGACTTAATGAATAATTAATGAAATTTGATCTTGATATTTCATGTGTCTAGATAATAGCAGGATTATGATTGATTCTATGCTCGGCTAAAGATAGAGTTAATTGTATTAATTTATAGTAGATGAACTTTTTGTGTCTGGCCAAGAATGTGTAGTCCATTCACTGGTAATTCGTGTGTCTAGCCAAGAACACGGATTATCGTATCATATTAATTTGTAGAAATAATAATTGAGAGTAGTAATGGCATGTTTAGTGGTAGATTCAATGCTTTGATATTCTTATCACCCTGATTTCTTATTAAAGTTTATTTCTTAATTATTTAAAATTATTAAAATTCAAATCTTTCATTAGAATTAGGTTAATCACCAAGTCCTTTGGGTTCGACCTCGTTACCACTAGACTATATCGAGTCTTGTGAAATTGTGAGTAAAAAGAGTTACATATACAATCAATCAGTTACCCTCTTTTTCTGCAATCCACTAATGCAATATATATAGAAAGTCAATTGATCCTTAGGATTACATCAAAGTCAATCATGTCTAACAAGTCAAGATCGATTATAATATATTTATCCTCAATACAAATAGGCACTCATAGAAGATACTCACCCACCTTAATAGAGTCATTACAAGTAAAGGTGCATCTAGCATTCTACAATGGTGGTTTAAACTTAATGCAAACACACTCGATGCAAAAGAATGAGTTGCACTATGGTGAATTAAAACTTTTGCATAGGAGTTGTAAATAAAATTTTTAAATTCCACCACTCGCCTTGTTATGCATTCCTTTACTTTTGAGGGCAAAACTTGATAATGTTGGATTAGATACTTGCACATGGAAGACTTGCATTGATTTAATTAATTTTACATCTGTAATATTATATTTATATATAATTTTGTATCCATAATTGTAAACCTCAGTTATCACAGTCTAGATGCTTAGTCGATGAGTTTCAACTAATGATTTATTCTATAGAAAAAATAATTCTATGATTTTATGCTATTACTCTAATTTAATAAAAGTTTAAAATTATGGGGCGTGACACTCTCAATGGGTTCAAGTTTCTCTCCTTTTTTGCATCTCACCACTCGTCACTTGATGGGTCTCTCTCTCTCGGACTGCTAGTTGGTGTTGTCTCTTTATACTTTATAGCTCTTGGCTTCTTTATATCTGTGGCAGGCCATTGTGTTAGTGGTCCTGAAATGTCTGCCTGACTACACGAGTGGGATGGAAGTGGTAGATCATTTCAAACACGAGTCCCTGGTAACAAGTACATAGTTATACTTCTTTTATCTTGTCTTTTGTTTCTTTCACCACGCTGACAATAACACTTTCCCCTTATCACAGTTTTTAGTGTCCGTCAAACCTTAAATAAAGAAAAAAAAGAATCTCGTTAAACTAACACATGCATGAATGAATGGAGTATGAATGGCCACAATGATTGTTAATTAATTCTAAGTTTCAGATTAGATCATATTATATAAGCGGATCATGATCATTGATGTAGGGTACCATACTATCATATATCATTGGACGATCTTTCTTCTTTCAATTGTCCATCCATTGGGGCTTCACCGTTAAGTCAGGCATTTTAAGGTGGCAGCAGCCAACGCTTATCCATAGGTTAGAACCTACTAACAGGCACTTAGCTTTACGTGAACCCTAACAAATAAGCAACTTTAAGAGATATATTTTGCCTTCTTTAGTAGTTCAATTCTTTGCACCATTAGCCACGGGAGACAGATTGAGCAAAACGAGATATTCATGAAATTACGATATTGGCCGAAACCTTGCACATACGCACTCAAATTTTTAGTTGTTTCAGCAACTCTAGAGGGAGAAATTCGGGAAATCCCAAGTCCCAATGCGTGTAGGAAGAGCAGGAGACGACGACCAATGCCAATGCACCAGAGTATAGTCCTGTTGGCACAATGCATCAGTATTCAAGAATGTATGCATGGGCTGATCAGACGTCAGTTATTTTACACGACAGAAAAGGGCACGCTTATCATTTTCCTAAGAGACGAGGACAGAACACCTTCTGTCTGCATTTCTGTTTTTAGTAAAAAAAAATTCCTTCCTTCCCAGTTCCCTTCCATCCTTCTCTCTGCTTTCATGGGCCCTTCCTCTTTTATCATCTTAACTGAAAGCCACTTTCGTCCATAAATATGGCACAAGCCATTTGCCCAGTTTGGAAGATGAGGTAGTGTTGTAGCAGAGCAAATTTGTTTTATTTCTTTTCCTGACTGCATCTCCTCCCAAAGCTTTTGCGCTTGTTCTAGGGCTTTTGGAGTTCTGGGTATCTGTGGCCTTGCATGGAATTAAGCTAATATAGTAATGTAATTATTTCCAGGGTACTACTGCCAAATGCACCTGCCCGCAGCCCCACTCTGCTTTATTCGTGCATGCTTGACCCGTTTTGCAATTTTTCTCCCATGCACCTTAACTGTGGACATCGCCATAATTCCTTCCCTCTATCGTCCAGAGATCTGTCATTTTCTTCATCCCCTTCCCCTCACAAACCTCATCTACTACCACTCCTTCAAATACCCCCTTTAGAGGTACCTCGAGTGACATTGACGATTTTGCATGTTTAACGATCTTTAAGTACTTTGGTTCCTCTCTCTGGCCCTACCCCTCTGTGGACTTCCTTTCCTTCATGTAAACCATCTTTACCATCCTACAGCCGAATCCACCACACTGCGGGGACCATTCATGTGGTCACTCTTTCCTCAAAACCCTAACTCTTTGGATTCTTACATCTCTACCTTTCTTTCACACTGTCGTGGCAAAGCACAATACGCAGCCCAGCTGCCGCATTGGTTTTCCAAATGCCCCTTCTCTCTCTCCAACTACATATATTTCTCTCTCTCCAACTACATATATGTATCCATTTGAGGGGGGTTGAAGAGGAATGTCGCCGTCTCATGTTGGCGACCTAGTCCAATGTCCACATCCCAAGCATTTGACTTAGGTGGCATGAAGGCGATGTGGGCCGAGAACTCCTGTCGTGGGGCTAATTACGTGTGTACTTGGTGGTCGGGCGACATTCATCCTTTGACGATCCAGTTTCCACAAGTGGGCAAAAATGTGCATGACCCAAGCATGGGATTGGGCGGCACAAGTTGTTTTGTGTTCAATTTGCACATGTGCCAACTACGTGCCACCCGCCGGACGGCCCAGTGTCCGATGAGATATTACGAGCTAATCTTCTGATGAAAAACGAACCATATTCATGCGATTGGTAAACGTGAACCTGATCGTTTCTCATTCAACATCGACAGGTCCACATCTTAAAGGCTTTGATGGGGTCAGTGAGGGGGAGGGGCGATCATGTTGTTGGAAGTTGGATCTCGGAACCAACTACTTAGGACCACAGTTATGCCTTTTGAGCTTTGAGAGGCCAAGATAAAAGGTGAAAGGTTCTTTTCATACAACACATACTCGTCATTTGAGGGCATCTATGAAGCTCTGCAATGCACCCTCCTGGCCCATCTCCTTTCATGTCAGATGTTACTTGAACTGGCGCTTGCTGTTACTACTGGGTGATGATGCTTTCTCTCTTTTTGTTGCATTAGACACTTAAACATACATGTTTGTGCCTTCCGCCACACATTGCTAGATGGGAAATCTTTATTTTAGATCAGGTGTCGCTCTCTGAAGCTTACTAATAAGCAACTATCGATCTCACCCAAAAAAATCACCCAATTAAGTTTGATTTTGATGTGACACTGAATGGTAGACCCTAAAAACATGCGTGTACCACCGCTCTTCATATGAGCCATAGTACTGATGTAGAGACTGAGAGGGAAGACATTTTGACGTATTTTCCCCTTTATGCTTGGTAAGATGGCAATAAACTCAAGGAAAGGTCAATTTGTGATTGCAACATCTCACCCACCGGAGTGCAAAAGAGTTTGCTACTTCTCCTGATCATTTCTTTTCAACTTTGATATGTTCATATATACCATAAAAGGGCATTCCAAATTAACCAGAATTTCCAGTTAGCTATTTTTTTTTGGGTAAATCAAATTGAATTAAAGCTCAAAAAGAGAAAGGAGGTATAGAAGCAAGTAAAACACCTAACAAGTCCTCAAAGAACTCAGAAAAAAAAAACTAATAACAGGAAATCAACTAAGAAATCACAGTGATTGACTATAGTAGCTCGAAAAGATAAAGCATCAGCAGTCATTTTAACTTGATTAAAGATGAGACTTGTAACCGAATCCGGACTGGACAAAGATTCATAAAAATCCTCTTACTTGATCTTTTTCATGCAAATTTACAGAGATAAATGTATTGAATATGTATTTTAAGAAGAGGCCTACATACTTGTTGAATGCAAAAAATTGAAGAATCTAATCAATCTCATCTTGAAAATATGAAACTTAATGAGTAATATGGCACTTGTGAAGAAGGGCTGTTCAAATAGATTTGTTAAAAGGGCACTAAAAAATAATATGATTAACAGTTTTCAAGTTAGAGCAACAAAGAACACATTTGTTAGCTATCTTCTTATAAAATATTTTATTTTACATAAAATATAGATGTTTGCATACTTCTAATTTAAAGTTATAAAACCCCATATTTCGACTTCACAGAATCCATTGATTCTAAGTGACTATATAGGTTTTTGCGTCAATGTGGAACGGAGTATATGACATCAGAGATAAATATTATTATATAAACTAATTTGATACATGATTACATTTATAATTCTTCTTTTAAATACAAATGTCTAATAGTTACCAAAAGAAATGTTTATAAGCAAGACTCCACTTCAATTTCACTCCACATACAAAGACTTCAAGACATTTTGAATTTAGTCCAAGTCTTGAATTTTAGAACATTGCGTCCATTGTCATAAATGGGAAACAGGATACTGCAAAATTTAACCGTTTACTAAAAAAGGATGATATACCGTCATAATTTGATTTGTGTGAGCACAAAATAGCTCTTAATGCAGGCTCGTCTGTGCCTTAGACCTAGAGATATATACGAGAGAATTAGTTTTTTGTTTGAATGTGCTACAATAATATGCAAGGGCATAGTTGATTAACTCTAGCGAGTTTATGATTTTTATGATTATTGGACCGCATTCAGTTCATCATAAAGCTAGCAGATGCGCAAAATGAGGAACAGTGATCCTCAAAGGTTTTATGAGTTCGCATCATTAGCTCAATGGGTAGGACACACTGTTTGCCTCCTTAACAAATGTCTTCTAGTGGCATCAGGTGGTCCAGGAACAAGTCATCTCTCTCTCTCTCTCTCTCCTGCCGTCTCCCGTTATCTTTTTCTCGTGTTCTTAGCCATTACATTCCCCACATTCTTCGTAGAGTCTCTTGACTTGCAGTCTGTGGATGAGCAAGTCACATGACTGACCCCACCTGTTGGGCAGACTATTCCAGTTGCCAGCGCTACATGCCAGTGCCACTTGAATGATGTATCAGGTACACATCCATAAGTGGTTGTGAGATGCTTATACAAAATTTCCTGCAGTAGTAGTCCCATGTTTGTACAACTAATAGCGTTACAACGCACTTCTATATAAAGGATAGCGCTTATAAATAGCAAAAGAAGTGTCTTATGTTGGTTCACAGTGTACAGACATCCCAAGTTCTATGTTACTTTGATTGACTTTAAGAAGGCAGGTGTGGTAATTAGAGTTTGCAGGCTTTCCATAAAAGCCAGCAGAGTTGGAACAAAATAATATGTTGTGCTCTATCTGCACCGTTCATATGGTATGCCGCAAACTAATTGCTCAAACGAATTAAAGTAATGATAATGTAGGACACAAGAGTCCTTGTGCTTTAATTTTAATTTGGCGATGAGGTTCTTTATTACTTCATGTTGTCTATTTCTATGTAATAATTTCGCTAATTATTACTTCATGTTGTCTATTTCTATGTAATAATTTCGCTAATTATTACTTCATGTTGTCTATTTCTATGTAATAATTTCGCTAAGTACAAAGCAATGAAATTTGATTCTCGGCTTTGGATAATAACTTGTACTTCCATAGAGACAATACCTAAAGTGCTGTTAGTTTTATAATGAAGACAAGCAAGAAATGAGGATAAATATGTCCAACAACTAGAGTGATGACTTTCAGTCGTTTTCGGTTTTCTCAAGCAATGATGACTCAGATGAAAATAACCATCAAATCCTTGGACCACGTTAACAATGTGCGCTAACGTTGTAGTCGGATTATACTCAAGCTTCAGTGAGAAGCTCTGATTTATTTCAGCTGAAGCTAGCTGGTCACGCATTGGCCATTGTCCATTCAAAAACAGAACTTAAATTTTCTGGTAAATCCTGCAATTATTTGTATAACTTCAGCAAAAGCAAAAAAAAACAAAAATACTTTTGCACAATCTATAATTTATCTCACTTAGTAAATGGGTTTTTCCCTTCATCTTCTAATATTTGATGTTTCTCCTAAAACGGGAGAAAGACTAGGGAAGATTGATCTTGATTAGCAAGTCTAATAGTGATGAGATCCGCTTGTTTGGTAATTTTTTCTTTTTTTAGTAACGTCTGTTATGATTTGAAAAAAAAAACTCAAGCAGTTTTTAATCTCAATTTCTCCTATCGCTACAGTACCAAGCATGAGGTTGTAGGATGATTGCTTGTAATCACTGTTGAAAGTATGACGTGATATAACAAATACCATACAAGATGTGTATGGTATACCTACTCCAGCTTCCATATGCAATGCCTTAAAAAAACTTCGATATTTCAAGATGCACATGTAACCTGATAGGCTGAAACAAAATATCTTCAGCAGCAACTACGCCGACCGGGCAGTTGACCATTGCTGATGCTGTGACGAGAGAAGTTAAGATTACAGTCTATGATTGGTTGCTGTCAGTCTGCTTGGTCCCTTACCACTTAATTTCATGCTGAAGTATGAAAATTCCGACCGAAGTGTACAAAATCACGACTTAATTGTTTTCAGTTGTTGGAACAAGAGTTCAGCAGGCCCACGGCCTATTACTCCTCAGTCCTCCCTCTCATTAGTATACTCTTTGAAGGCCCATAATGAATTTGGAAAACTTGGATTCTATAATTGAATTTCTTCTGCTGTAGCAGGTAGGAGGCCCATTGTAGGGAAAGCTTGCGCGGATCCCAGAGTCTCAAAACTCTTTTGTACCGAACAAAGAAAAAGTCTTTAAAACTATGATCCTAAACATTTGTATACTGTATTATCCAAAAAAATAACATTTGTAGACTGCAAATGATCTTTCTGCATCTTTTTTTTAAATGAACTGTAGTGCTCGTTATTGGTGCAGTGATCATAATTGAGCTTGAATGAAAATGGCAACAAAAGGCTCCGAACTCCCTCTAAAATCTCTACTCCATTTCTTGCGCCGGATTATTATTTTTTTTTGCACATATTTGGAAATATGCAGCCCGAGCATATATATTTATCAATGATTATAACTATTTGGGTCTAATAATTAGCTTTTCGTTGAAGATAAAACACAAATCCAACTGCCCATTATTGGAGTACCTTTTTTTGGTAAAACATGTAGTAAAGTGGTTCAAAATTAAAAGGTAATTAAGAAATGTTTGAAATGTTCCTAAAGAGCATATAGTTCTATTTTTTATATGAGAATGGTTTACATGCGATCGTTCTCATAATAGGAACATGAGGCCAATCTTTTAGGTTATTAGATTCCATTCCGAATGTGGGTATCAAATAAGTAATAAGTAGGTAAGTGAGTGTCAAATCGATGGATAAGTGGATTCATTGTAGCCGTCGGATCAATATCCAATGACTACAAATAGAATTGAGCTCATATAAGCTACATGAGAGTGATCTCATTTAACCTTTTCCCTTTTTATATTACACATGTAGTACAGTATCACTATTCAGTATTCACACATTGTGTGTGTGGGATGCAAAAAAAAAAAAAAAACATTGTGTGACTGTTTTTTATATACACAACACATTGCGTTTGCATAACTGCCAATGTTACATCTCTGGACCAAGCGACCGGAGAAAAGATGCAAGAGGACAACGTATATATTGTTAGTTGGGCCTTCACCTTTTGTAGGCACCAAAGCCTTGGATTCCAAAAGCGAGAAGGAGACAGAAGTTAAAACTAAATTTGGCACGTCAGAGAGAATCCATGTCTATGAAAGCACCCAGGGACGTAATAGTTGGGCCTTTTGGGCGGTTAGCTGGTGCCATGTTGGATAGCATATTTTCCCAAGGAAAACGATATTTGTACATCAGTTTCCTACACACTGCCATACACAGCCGATGTGTGTGGCAGTGAGTGGCACTCACCAGTGTGTAAAAAAACTGATGTAGGGCTATCACTGTCCCACAACCCGATAGCTTATAGCTAGGCTGCTCAACCCCAAGACATATATCCTAGTCTACGATACTAGATTTCCCACCCAAAATCTCTCTCTAGTCTCTACACATCCCTCCTTTTTCCTCCTCTGCTAGTGTTTCTTTCTTTGTAGAAAGTATTCTGCTGATGGATGTTGACACAGATGAAATGCGGCTCGATGACTCAAGACATTGAGAGCAGGGACGATTGTCGCATGATTAAACCGCCGAGCTCCCGTGAAAATCAAACTTCAGAAAACGCCAATCTCTTTCATCCAGTGGGTCTTCCATCTTCGTGTGCAGCTTGAGGAAGCTACGGGTTGAACCTGAAGACGGAGCTGACAGTTGACGTTTCGTCGAGGAACCCGTGACTTCACCCAATCCAACAGTTCCAATGTGACCACACATCCCTTATTGTTGGACCGGCTCAATTATTCCCGTGCTAAAACACTGGGTTCGGCCCCCTACTGGTGCCAGAGGCCCAGGGAAAGATGATTGGGAGCAAGATCGGGTTGAACTAGAGCACGGTGAAAACGAACTCGGCCAAAATATGTACTATGATTTACCAACTCGCCCAAAATATCCTTTGTGGAGTTTGGCCGGCCCACCGGTCACTACTCGAGGATAAATGATACTCGTTAATCAGTTGGCCGTTTGGGGAGTGAAAAAAAATAAAATATCCTGTTTCACTTTCACTATTTATTTTTATTTTTATTTTTTTTCACTTTCAGCTAAAATTCCTCGTGTTCGAAAATAAATAGTAAAAGTGGATTTTTTACTATAGATGTTTTGGATTAATCATTAGACGTTGAGACGTGTCTTGGGGCCCTCTCCTTGGGAGATCATTAATCCATGTTATGGCAAAAAATGAAGGAAAATATAGTCTCTCTCTACGCCGTCTCTTTAATTCGTCTATTGTGAAACTTCCAAACGAATTTGCTTGCGTCAATGTAGAACAAGAAGCCACCACAATGGGCCATGTTGTGATCTCTGTTGGGAAGAAGAGAACAGTAAATTCCGGTAGTTGAGTCGAGGAATGCCAATTTAATCAGCCTCAATGGTAAGATAAGGATAGCTGAATGGTAAGTCAGTCACTCCCGTTGTCTTCAACATCACCCTTGCTCCTTTTAGAGTTTAATATAATAAAATTTTAGTAGTATATATCTTAGAGGTGACAGCGATAGCTTCTGTTTTGTTTCAACCTTTTCCCACCTTCTAGCAAAAAAAAAAACCTATTCCAGCTTTTTATTCTTTTAATAAATATCCTGTGGGGCTGATATCTATTTGTTTACCTCTCCTACTTTGACGGGAGAGTTTTTATGTTAGATCTATGATTAGGGCATCATTGGGGTGGGGTGGGGTGGTGTAGGGTCTAGTTTCCCAGGTTAGGATAGGTCACTTCTTACGAATGGTTGTTGTAAAAACAAAGTTATAAAAATTAGTGCAAAAAAAATTCCATTGTTCACATATAAAAAATATGATGCTCCTATCAAACTACTATTTAAGAAGTGGTAAATAATAGTCTGATATGAGACTAGCCCACTGACTAATATGTTTTTGGGATACAATCACCTGACTAAGTTTGGTTTATTGCACTAATATCCCGCTATCCTTTTGCACTTTTAAATTTCTTAGACTAATAATAAACTTCAAAAGATGACACTTTAAGATGTCTAAGTGAAAAAAGAAAACTCTATGTGCATCTAGCCTGTAAGAGGACTAATCACAGAGTGTGTCCACTGTGCCACGTGGAATTTCTGCTAATTTGAAATGGGGCATTGATCCTCAAATCAAATGGAACACTCTCGCATGCTTGTGACTGTCCCAGTTGCGCATTTTAGTGTACCAGCGTGTGTGCGATCTATCCTCAACGACTCATAAAGTAGGCAATTATTCATCCATTATTTCATGTCCCAGTTTATGATTTAGGCACGCGAACAAACAGTAAACCAAGAAAATTAAGCTGGCTTGGCTCGGCTCAGCTCAACTCAACCTGAGCACTGGGTTTGGCTCTTTGTCACAACTAAATGAAGTAGTTATTGTCATTAATCCAGACACTGCCCTAAGCGCATATAGCCCGTCTCCACGTGTTACCTCATCAATGCAGGGTCAAAGCAAATGGGGGAGTTTTGCGCTTCTCTCGCCTCCCCCCACTTTGCTCTGCATTTTTGTAGTAGCTTAAACTTAGCTTAGAAATAACTGAAACCTTGAGTCCCTGCTGGAAGTGCATCGGGTCCTTTGATTCTCTGCTCTTACTTTTCCACCTAAAAATGAATGGAAATCTTCACTACCTTTTCCCACAGGGCATCGCTTCCAAGGCACGAAAAATACCCTAAAAGCTCGCTTTTATCCGTCCAGATTTCGCGTTTTGATTATGTTTCCTTTCTAAGGGACCTCGGATTTCCCGTGTAAAGCTGCCGATTTGTTCCACATTATCCCCGCAGCTCGCATTTCCACAATGCTCGTCCTCTTCTCCCTCCTGGCACGGTTTCCCCAACTCTTGCATTTCGTGTTTTGTACTTGCCATATTTTTTTCCTCCATTTTGCTGTTCTTCCATAATGCTTGAAACCAAATATGGTCCCGAAGGTTGTTGAGTGATTTGCTGAAGTTTGGAGTCATGGCGACAAAAGCGACGACGAAGGCGAAGAAATCGGCTGCTGCAGGAGCTGCCGCGGCCACGAATTCGCCGTCCTCGTCTTCCAATACGTCGTCCTCGAGATCGAGGCAGTTTCCCGAGGTTATTAATGAGAACCAAAATTCGCCGGCGTCTTCGTCGGGGCTGAGCAAGTCTCAGCGGTCGTACGCTGCTAATAATGTGGCTATGGATTTAGAGAGACTGAAGGAAAATGTCACCGTTACTGTTCGTTTCCGTCCGCTCAGGTTCGGTCTTCTAGAAGTGATTTTGACTTGTTTTATAAGTTATATCGGTTAATTAGTTTGTGGCTAGATCTGATTTCTTTTGTAAATTGGTGCGTGATTAGTCTTCGGGAAATTCGACAAGGAGATGAAGTGTCATGGTATGCAGACGGTGATAGAATCGTTAGGAATGAGCACAATCCATCCATTGAATATGCGTACGGTATGCCTTATGCAATTTTAGTTTGTTTTTTTGGCAAATTGAAAGTATTGAAGTTCTGTAATTGTAAACCTGTTGAGTAAATTTTGACAATTATTGTCTCAAAATAAAGTTTGTAGTTCGTCAGCTGCTTTATGCGAACCATGCTTAATGTAACGAAGCATAAAATACTTTTTTCGTGCTTTCTTTAGACCAATTTTTTCCAACTAGATTATGGCATAGCTTTGTTAGCGTCATGTGCTTGCATATAGCTCTATATCACTGGCATTCTGAATTACCATTTTATTGTTAGAAACGATATAAATTGACTGTGATACTATGTGAATACATCTTTGTTTTTTTTTTAAACCAGATAGAGTGTTTGGACCTACAACTACGACAAGTCATGTGTATGATGTGGCTGCTCAGCATGTCGTCAGTGGTGCTATGGAAGGCATCAATGGTGTGTCCTTGTGAACTAAATTTTGTAAAGGTGGTTTTATTTTGAGAATGTATGTTGTTGTCTAAAACATTTTTTAACTAGGGTGCACATATTTTATATCAGCCGTTTTTGGATGCGGATGGAGGGTTTGACATTGTTTTAATATTTTATGAAGTGTTATGCCATTGTCAATGAATTTAACTAGGAGGATGGTGTTTTAACTTCTGTAGATCAGAAATTGGATTGTTTTTACATTGCATGTGATTGTATTGGCAGCCTTTCATCGATATCTTTAAAAATGTAAGATCACTGTAGTTAAATTGAACGTTCAGCAGTAAAGGTCATGATACCACCAGTTCTTTTGGTAAGATTAGAGATAATTGGAAGATATTGAATGACCAAAATGAGATCTACCACCCTGTCAGTTTATGGCTCATTTATTAAGGAATCTGAGTTGAATAGATGGTGTCTGATCAGTTTGTAGGAATGTGATTAATAGAATGCTCCAGTGATATGCTGATATGCTATGGTACATTGATGCATCCTATTTGTCAGTTTGTTTGATTGTGATCACTTTGCTTTTTTTATTTATTATTCACAGGAACAATCTTTGCTTATGGTGTCACAAGTAGTGGGAAGACACACTCTATGCATGTGAGAACTCCAATTCTTTGATGGTGGTTTTTCCAGAACATTTCTACCTTTTTTTTCTATCTCAAAATATTAGTTTAGTCTCTGTTTTGCTCCTTTGGAAATTTTAGTAAGCCATTATTTGCCTTTATTTCAATATTGTACTTTTTTGGCAAAAGATTATATTGAACTTTATCATATGAGCTAAAATGGTGCCATACTACCATTTACTCATAGCTCACACTAAACTTTGCATTTCCTGGCATTTGAGCAGTTGTTGACATTGTTGTATACTTTTTCTTCCAATAATTTATAGTTAGAATGAAATTTATATACTTATTGCTGTAGGCTCAGGTACAGATATGAAATATTATTAAATTTCTGCAATAAACTTCACAAGGGCCACCTTAGCTCATATTCATGCCCCCACCTTATGCATCTTCAGCCTAATCTTGGTAGGCACCACTCAGATCAGGGTGCTTGGTGTTGTCAGTAGTAAGGGCATCTTAGCCTCACACTTTCCACTATAAAATCATGTCAGTTTACCACAGCATAATAATTCTCCCAGATATCTGCAATTTTAGATGTTAAGCATGGATTATGATGGGAAAACAATAATGCTACTTAGAATCCATGACTTGGGTTTTTATTGACATTTAGAAAGTCGGCATATGAGGCCCACAATAAAAACCCGAGTTCATGATTTAGTTACTGATTCGGCATATAGTTATCGCTTGCATTATGAAATGTATAATATGCATATTGTGAAAACCAGGCCTGAATCTGAGTAGAAGCTCAAGCTGAGCCAACTGCCGTCGCATTCGCATTCGTGTTGAAATCTAAGACACTAGGAAAAGCTCTGACTTATTTATTTACCAAAGAGAAAGCTCTTAGGTTACCTCAGAAAGCCATGTCCTAATATCTTTTTAGCTGGCTTATGAGCTTTTTGATTGTCCTAATGCAGCGGAATATGGTGGTTTTTAACGTGTACACAGTATATGGTGTGTTGTGGTCACTCACATGCGAAACTGTATAGATTGTGTTATTGTCGTTGCTCTTATGCTAATGATATTGGTGGTGCACATTGACAGGGGGATCAGAGGTCGCCTGGGATAATCCCATTGGCTGTGAAGGATACCTTTAGCATTATTCAAGAGGTAGTTGAAGTAAATGGTTTTTAATTGTCAAGCTTACAACCCCGCGATAGTTTAATGATAAAAGGCTCTTCTTTCCAGACACCAAGCAGAGAGTTCCTCCTACGTGTATCATATCTGGAGATTTACAATGAGGTGAGCTTATATGTCATAAAAAGGCATATTGCATGACATGCTATTTCTAGATTTCCTTTCATTAGAACATGTATTGTTTCATCGTTCACAATTGAAGCTAATTGCCGTTATGTGGCAGTAGTTCAGATGTACCTGGCTTGCAAGATGTAGAATACTAGTATTTGCTATCTTAAAAATGCTAATTTCATGGAGTTTTCTGCCTTTCTTTCTTTTCTCTTTTAAAAAAGTGTGACTTCTTTCTGTGTTTTTGGCTTTCTCATCATTTATTGCTTGCTATATTGTCTTGTTAACAAAGATGTATTATTGGAATTGTTGTGCCCTCAGGCAGGGACTTAGTTTCTCTGGCGATTATAACTCACCGAAATTTTATCATATGTGAAAACATTAGTTGCATCGGTTGTCTATTGACGTTCTTATTGTGCTTTTGAGCTTTTTCTAGCCAAGTGCTGAGTAGGACGCCTGTTTTCTTGTTTATCTGTGACTAACTTGTTGATTCTTCTTTGTCTTAGGTTGTAAACGATTTACTTAATCCTACTGGCCAAATTCTGAGAATTAGAGAGGATCATCAGGTGCTTATATATAGATATATTCGTTACGCATTCGGTTTGATGTATACGTTTTAAATGTATATATGAGATTTGAACTTTAGTTGGGAAAAGGCGCTACTTGATTATGATTATGATACGAGATTTGAACTTGGAAGACCTGTTATTGATATTTTCTCCCTGATGTGGATGAGTGATGAGCCATAATACTCATATTTGTCTTTGACCGAAGTTTCTGAGCTGTACACGATTCAGTTCTAACAAACAGGTGACTACAACAATAGCTTATGGATGTAGTTAGGAAACCTTACCGGAGGGTAGAAGTTTTTCTTTGAGGTTGAGGTAGAGAGGTGTCAGTGAAGTCTTTAAAGTTGGACTTGCATGTCTTACTGTGCATCATTATTGTGGTTCATTCTACATATTGAAAGGTTGAAAGATTTACAATCCAGATTCGAAGGTGACGAAATCTTGAAAGTAATTTTCATTTGAAAGGAGTATTACAACAGTTCACAAGAATTCTTCCGTTTCAAATCTCTCCATGCTCCGTAGAATGCCAATTTACTAATTTTCTAACTAAAGTACAAGTCTAGCTGTGACAGCAAAGCTGACGAAAGCTTGTAAATCTATGGCTTCTAATGCATCGTTATATCCAACTATGTTGAGGATATATCCATAGATCTATATGGTAGGGCTTGGAAACACTTGCTAACAAGGAAAAACTAGCGAAGAATAGATACTTAATCATTAGTTTGTGAATTTTTAATCTCTGTTGAACACAATGCTCGGGTATTTTGTATTATTGTGCTTCAATAACTTCTATTGGTGGCAGGGAACGTTTGTTGAAGGCATAAAAGAAGAGATTGTCTTGTCTCCAGCTCATGCATTGTCCCTAATAGCTGCTGGTGAAGGTAATTTTGACATAGTTACATAACTGTAGTCTCTCTTCCGGTACATGTTCTGCAGACTCCATTAGCATGTATTAGACATGTCTTTTTTTTGGTATCATAGTAGGTCTTCATTGTCATGTTAATTTAGTCGGCAGGAGGCTATGCCCTCTTTTGTGTCATTTTCTCTAAGGCTTATTGACTTGGGAACAAGTCTCAACTAATCGGCCCACTTTTATGTTTTTTTGGGCTAAACGTATTGGTTATTGGAATTATATTAATCTAACCTTCTAACACATTGCTAAAATATTACCTATTTACAGCTCATAGACATGTGGGATCCAACAATTTTAATTTGCTCAGTAGCAGAAGTCATACAATATTCACGCTGGTATGTTATTAATTGACTTTATGGTCTGTTCCTTTCGTAATTTTAGTTTGAAAAACTAATGCTCCATTCATGGTTCATTTCTCTCATAAACTATTGAGCAATGGTAATAAAGGGGGAATAAACGGCCAGTAGTTAGGCATTATAATTTCAGATTATCAATATGATTGCATTTATGTTTGCTGGGTGCCTTTGATAAAAAAATTTCCTGCGGGTGAAGGTGGTTTTTTTGGCTCCTCTCTAAATTGAGATGTATTAGTAACCAGTACTGCCCTTTCAAAGAGAAATATTTTCGACACTAAGTTTTGTGAGAAACAACACTACTTGGTTGTTTTATTGACATGCCCGTTATGAACTCATACCTGCATCTATGGATGCTTGAAACATAACAAAATAAGTTAAACTGTACTTGTACTGTTTCAAGCTAGTGTAATTGCCACATTAACTTAACAGATGGCCTGCTGACTTAGAATTGGTCATTTATTCTTCAGCTTATAGAATAGTATGAATTACTTTTTATGTATTATTTCTGTCTGTAATGCTATTAATTACTTAACGGCAGTTTTTCCTGTTGATATTTTGTTACAGACCATAGAGAGTAGTCATTGTGGTGAAAATAGTGAAGGAGAAGGTGTAAATTTGTCTCAGTTGGTATGATATATCATTCCTGACGTCCTTTAGTTGTAAAAAAAATTGCTTTCTTTCCTATTTTATGTGGCTGTTTAGGTGGTTTCATGTTTCTAGCAAACTAAATGCATATTCTCGTAAATCAGCTTTTTTCTGTTTCACCTTTTGGTTTCTATCAATATTCAAATTTTAGTTTTAAATAGATTGATTTCTTATTTGTTTTGGTATTTTACTTATACCTGCAGAACCTCATCGATCTGGCAGGTTCCGAAAGCTCAAGGGCTGAAACAACTGGTGTCAGGAAAAAAGAGGGATCTTACATAAATAAAAGTTTGCTTACTCTTGGAACTGTGAGGCCTGATTTAAATCTCTCTTTACATTCCTTTTCTTTTTGTAATTTGTTTGTAGTATGTTAAAAAACAGAAAGAAATGTGTAGTATCTGCAAAGCAAGCACAAAGAATGCAAGCAATTACAAATGGATGGGACTCTATAGACTCCAATACGATGAGAATTGGTAAAAAAAATGATGTCAACTTGACCATCGAAGGTGTTAGGACAACATTTCTAGTTAGACTACAATTGGTTTGCTCCTCATAGTAGGGATTGGGTCTACAATAATGTAGCATTGCTTTGTTCCTCTTCGTACATTTCGAATCTCTTCGTGATCATAGATCTTTCTAAGATCTCTTGTTTTTGGCTGACTGAGATCGGAATAGAGACCGAGATGGAATCCCTTGGGTACATATTTACTCTAAATTTCGTTTTTGTGCCTATCCAGGACGTGTTAGTAAGGTCTTATGCATTATTATCTGAGGCATCACTTTGACTAGAGTAGCTAAGTCTGCTTAGTTATCTATTTTCATTGTTTAATTTTTTACTATACTTCCGCCAGCAATGGCCACTACCTTGAATTTCAGAAATTTAGTTCGCATGCAACTACTTGCTACATGTCAATTTTTTTTTTAAATTAACCAATACTATATTTCTCTTTGCACATTTTGTCAGTCTTGTTTGTCCGAGCTGTTCTTAATTTCTTATGATAATGGCATGCAGGTCATTGCAAAGTTAACTGATGGAAAGGCTTCACATATACCTTTTAGAGATTCTAAGCTCACCAGGCTACTTCAATCATCTTTAAGTGGTCATGGACTTGTATCTGTAAGCTCCTCACCTTTGCCTTTCGCATATAATTTGTAGAAAGACTTTATATTTTTTTGTTTATTTTTTATCCAGTGTTCGTTGATTGTCATTTGCCTTTTATAACTATATCTACATGTATATATATTATAAAATAAACATGTATATTATAAATAGATGTATATATATATATATTATAAACATACGTATATGTAATATATATATATGTATATAATTTAATTTTATCTATATATTATTAATATATATATATATATATTATATAAATACATCATAGGTTCCAAATAAAATTGATCTTGTAAATAGGTCTCAAGTTGGTAAATATTAAGTATCCATTAAACAGCTTTGCATCCTTTTGCTACAATAATGTGTCACTTATCCTATTATTACGTCTGATTGTAAGACGACTTTTGTAGTACATATTATGATGGCAGTGTAGTTGCTCATTACATACAATGTAGTAGACCAGAATTTGAAAATTTGTATGCAATATTGACCAAAATGAATAGTTTCATATTCTTTTTATCTTGCCTGCAGCTCATCTGTACTCTTACACCTTCTTCAAGCAATTCGGAAGAGACACATAACACCTTGAAGTTTGCTCACCGTGCAAAGCATATTGAGATTCAAGCATCCCAAAATAAGGTATATCCTCTGAACTTAATTTTTCTGGCTGTAACATGATGACTGCAATGCTTCTATTGTAACTGTAGATACTTGATGAGAAATCTCTGATCAAGAAATACCAGCATGAAATTCAAATCTTGAAGGAGGAGCTGGAGCAATTGAAGAAGGGAATTGTGGTTATTCCTCCCCGGAAAGATGTGGGAGAGGATGATATCGTCTTCTTAAAGCAAAAGGTATGATAAATAAGCTTCTGCAATTATCACTGCCCATTTGTTGCTGCAATTATATTAAGGTCCATGATGGTACGAGTCTACTTGACAAACTGATGTTCAATATATTTCTTTTTAGTAAACATACATTCTACGTCTTGTCATCTCGTGGTCATTTCAATTTATTTTTTGGTCATAAAGAAATATATGTTGTATCCTTAACATAGTAGTGCATACAAGTTAACTACGTTGTCTTTGATGTAAATTGAAAAGCTAGAAGATGGACAGTTTAAGCTTCAATCAAGGTTGGAAGAAGAAGAGGACGCTAAAGCTGCTTTGCTGGAGAGGATTCAACGATTGACCAAACTGATACTGGTGTCCACCAAAACTTCACAATCGTCACGATTTCCTCAGTGTCCTGTTGCTAGGAGAAGACATTCATTTGGAGAGGAGGAGGTTGAATACTGTTGTGCTTTCTTTTGTTTATTTCTTACAATCACTCGACCTGTTCTATAGTTTATGTGTTTCAAATTAAAAGTTTACTGCTCATTCAATAATGCTCATGGTGGGATGCAGCTTGCTTACCTTCCATACAGAAGGCGGGAGTTGATCCTGGATGATGAAAACTTTGATAGGTGTATTACTCCGGAAGTCAGTGGTGAAGCTGTTGGTGATATTTCTAAAGAGGGCAAAAAGGGAAGGAAACAAGGACTCTTGAATTGGTTCAAGTTGCGGGTATGCACTACGAGGATCAGCCTATAAGTGGCAATGATATTCTAAGACAGATCTTTTCAGGCTCAGACTTGACTTGGAATTCTCCAAGACTAATAACCAGATGTTTCTTATTGTGTTTCCTTATTATACTGCTATTATTGCGTGTTTTGCTTCTTATGTATCTTATCTTTCTCATTACAGTAGCAAGAAGGTTTAGAAAGATACATAAGTTTCATGGAAGTTAAGGAAAATATCAAAACTTATTGCAACTTTCTAGAGAGCAAAGGAACTATAATGATACGATGTAAAGAATAGAGTATGGAAGAGCAGAATAATAGAGCAAAAGGGGAGTAGCAAAAGGAAGAGGAGAAGGAAAAGAGAAGGGATTAGAGCATTGATCTGTAAATTCGTCACTGTTCACATACTTCAGCAATTGGCTGATGCCAAACTTAGTGTTTAAGCCAAATCTTATCTGAAAACAATAAGTAAATCCTAATCTAACTAGGAATAATTTAAAGAATGGTTGAAAATAAACTTACCCCAGTAGATTTTAAGTAATTTAGAGAAACACAAATTCTAGTCAATATATAAATCACTAATCAAGCAAATCCAACTCCAACTAAGAAGCTAAAGGAAAAGGGCCATAACAAATTTATGATGAAATCCACGAACAAACATCTCTAGATCTCTAAAGCTCATGCATGTCAGTGCTTGTGGTTCTTCTTAGAGGCAACCATTTGCTTCGGATTTCTCTTAATTTATCTCAATAGAAACATTTGTGACTCAATAACATATACTGCTAAACATAATGTTCTCTTAAATTATCTTGTAATATTGGTATCTTTATTTACAGAAACGGGAGAACGGGGTGACAGATGGTGACAAGTCCAGTGGATCACGATCAGTTCCAACACCTTCGACTCCTGTGGCAGAGAGTGTAAACGATCAAACAGAAGCCACACTTTCCAATTCTTTAATCACAGAGAGCATTCCTTCTACAGAAATTCTATTGGAACCAGCACATGATATAGAGGATCTGACTAATAATTTTTCAGGACATGAGACACCTTTGGTATGTGGATTAGTAATTTTTTACTTTGGTATTAATTTTATATCTTCTTTCTTTCCCTGCTGATAAATGTGCATTGACATTAGTGGAAAGCAAGCTTGAGGTTGTGCAGATTTTAAACCTTCTCATGTTCTGAAGATTATTTTTGTCTGCAGAAAACTGTATCTAGTGTTAAACGAATGAAATGTTTCTTAGGATGAAATCTATGTCCAGTCTTCTGAATTATATACTCAAAGGAAGCTACTTGTTCTTCCATTTTTGTCTTTTAGAATAGCTGAATATTTTTCTTGAATGCTTAGCTAATGCTTGGTTTAATACAATACTACCTTTCCAATTTATCCATTATTCAAGAAGTTGAATTACTGTTATGGTTGAGTTTCTTTTTTTTCTTGTGATTATTATTTGCATGATCAAGCTTGTTGCATTTTAGCTTAGATCTACTTACATATGTCAATTGCTTCAGTTTCAATAACTGATCTTTGTTTAAATTAATTTCTTATTTGATGGCAGACTACGGCAGTTAGTTGAGAGGTACAGGGATAGAAAACAAAACCTCTTTATGGCCTTCATAAATTTGGAAAAAGCCTACGATAGAGTGCCGAGAGAGCTTATTTGGAGTGTTTTGAAGAAGAAGGGTATCATAAGAGGTTACATAGATATCATAAAGGATATGTATGAAGGGGTTGTGACTAGTGTGCGGACTATTGGGGGGGAAACTAAGGAGTTTCCGGTTACGGTAGGTTTTCATCAAGGGTCAGCCTTAAGTCCGTATCTTTTCGCTTTAATTATGGATGAGCTTACTAGTCTTTTGCTAGATAATGTACCTTGGTGTATGTTTTTTTGCAGATGATGTAGTTTTAATTGATGAGAGTAAAGTAGGTTTAAATGTGAAATTAGAATTGTGGAGGGATGCTTTAGAATCAAAAGGTTTTAAAATAAGTAGGACTAAGACAGAGTGCATAGAATTTAATTTTAAGGAAGGTAGAACTATAGATAGAGCCCTAGTTGAAATAGACGGGCAAGAAGTGCCAAGGTGTGATCAATTCCGTTACTTAGGATCCATTATCCATAAAGAAGGGGATATTAATAGTGATGTGGTGCATAGGATAAATGCAGGGTAGGTAAAGTGGAGGGCAGCCTCGGGAGTGTTGTGTGATAGGCGGGCTCCAAAAAGATTTAAAGGCAAGTTCTATAGGACGGCCATTAGGCCTGCAATACTCTATGGAGCGGAGTGCTGGGCACCAAAGAGGAGTCATATAGATAAGTTGAATGTAGCCGAAATGAGAATGTTAAGGTGGATGAGTGGGATAACTAGGAGAGATAGGATTAGAAATGAATATATTCGTGAGAGCCTAGGAGTAGCGCCTTTAGGGGAGAAGCTGTGGGAATGTAGGTTGCGTCGGTATGGGCATATGCAAAGAAGACCTTTAGATGCCCCTGTGAGAAGATTAGAAGGGATACATATAAACGATGCTAAAAGAGGGAGAGGGAGACCTAAGAGAACTTGGATGGAGTTAATAAGAAAGGATTTGACTTTACTATCTCTTACAAAAGAGGTAGCCCAAAACAGGCTAGAATGGAGGAGTAAGATCCGTGTCGCCAACCCCAAATAGTTGGGAAAAGGCGCTACTTGATTATGATTATGATTTGATGGCAGACTAACTTAAAGACCATAGATCACGTTGATCTACTGCAAGAGCAAATAAAGATTCTATCTGGAGAAGTTGCCCTCCAGTCAAGTGCATTAAAACGTCTATCAGAAGAAGCCATGAATAACCCTCGGAAGGACCAAATTCAAGTAATTTGTTTGTACCGCATTTTTATTGTGCATTTTACATGAATATGAAATGATTGAACCCGTGTTATATTCGTTATGAAGATGGAGGTTGCAAAGCTAAATGAGGAAATCAAGATAAAAAATGAGCAGATAGTTATATTTGAAAAGCAGATGGCCTCCTCCGCTCTGTCAAATGAGAGCAAGATAGATGAAATGGAGGCATCTCAGGTGAGAACAACTTTATTGTGAACTTACAGCAGAAAGGTTTCGGCCTTTTTTTTATTCTACTAACTGTCCAGAAATTGTCATGTGTTGCAGTCTTATGTTGAATTGATGGCCCAAGTGAACGAACAATCTTTTGAATTGGAGGTGATCCTTGTTAGAACTCTGTGACTAAAATTGTATTTCTGAATTGAACAAAAGTGGAGGATCAATCCTTATATAAAGATCAGATCTCCTAATACAAGCAAGCCTAAAAAATAGGTAATTACTTGATATACAAATAACCCAAAATATGACTAAACTACCCTCTATACTATAAGGAATTAACTCAACCAAATTACGAGCATTAAAACTCTAACAATCCTTTTTGTTTTTTTTTTTATCCTGGTTCAGATGTACCGAGTTTCACCTTCATGAAATATCCTGCATGGGTTTTATGAGGGGGAAAACCGGGTTATCTGAGCCTGACTAGTCGATATCGTACCACCTCTTATCTTAAGCCTGGGATTGAGATTTGGATTCTGTTATAAATTCTCTAGTTGCCTTCCTCTTATATCCTTCTATGCAACCATGTAAGAGAGCCTAAGGCTTCAAACCATAGTATGCTTGATTACTACAATGTTAGTAATAGCAGACTAAAATTTTACTTTTTTGGTAAACTACTTTAGGATATGATAATCTACATCTAAATAGTCTTATCAATTTACATGATCATTGTTTCAGGTGAAAACTGCTGATAATAGAGTAATTGAAGAGCAACTGCAACAAAAGGTTAGTTTTCTTTATTTGTCATTTAAGTCAATTAACATAGTACTTCCTAATAATGCCCTTAACATCGTTCTTTCCTTGTTCTGGTAGGTCCTAGAATGTGAATGGTTACAGGAAAATGTTGTTTCGTTGAAAGAACAACTTTCATGGTCACTTGAAGTAGGGAAGTTGAGTCCATTGCAGAAGTCGATGGATTTACGTATTGACAGAGGAGATATTCCTTCTAGTAACATTGCTGATGGGTTGATTCCTCAAGTACAGGTAGTTGTCTAATTCTGTCTTCTTGGCTCATTAGTTGAATTTAGATATTCTTGTTCATCAAGTATTGTACTAGTATAAGTTGTACGAAAGCACACTTGAGGAAGTGAGACAAGGATAGGCACATTGAGTGTAATAACTTTTTGTGAGAGAAAACTGCATGAACACTGTGGAACCATGAGCAGGCAAAGATGAGTTTCCCTTTATCGACAAAGGAATTCATATTCAAGCTGCTTTTCACACTGAAATAGGATCTTGGTTTGTTTGCATATGAAATTATGTTAATAGTTACATAGCCAGAGGATATTTGCAAATATTACATATGACTCCTTCCGTCCAAAATAACTTGCCTGTAGTAGTTCATTTTGGTTTTCTAAACCAGACAGGTAAATTTGGATGGAGGGAGTATTAATTTTTTATTTCTGCATTGTAGTTGCTAACATGTATCATTTTTCCCTAAGAATAAGACATCTGAGATTGATGAACTGAAGCGGAGAGTACTTGCATTAAGTGAAGAAAAGGACCAGCTAGAAGCCAGAAACCATAAGTTAGCAGAGGAAAGCTCATATGCAAAAGGATTGGCATCTGCTGCAGCAGTGGAGTTGAAGGCATTGTCAGAAGAGGTCGCCAAGCTTATGAACCATAATGAAAAACTTAGTGCTGAATTATCACAGTTAAGAAATGCACCACAGCGGAAGGTTGGAAGTGGAACCAGGAATTGGAAGAGAGAAGTTAACCATAGACGGCAGAATCAGGTGGGATCCACCATAGATATGAAGAGAGAGCTTGCTCTCAGTCATGAGAGAGAGATCTCTTATGAGGCTGCATTACAAGAGAAGGAGCAGAGGGAGGCAGATCTTCATAAAAAGGTCCAAGAGTCCAAACAGAAAGAAGCTTATCTTGAGAACGAACTTGCCAATATGTGGGTTCTAGTAGCCAAACTAAGGAAATCTAGTGGAGTAGGAAGTGAGAATGTGGAGTTATGACAGAAAATCGGAGTAAAATGGAGTTCCTAGAGTGCACATATTTTGAATTGGTTTGATCACTTCTGATGTGATGACGGTAAGAAACCAATGTCAAAATAACGGGTGTATTGTATAGTCTTTTGACGGGGATCTGAAAAACATTTTTTGTAGTAACTTTTGTTTTCTTTTTTTTTTTTGTAAAAAATGGATGTCTCTCTTTTGTAGTGCTATTTGTTGATTCTTGTGAAGTCTTGCTTAGAAGTATGATATCTGAGTGGAGAAAGCTATTCAGAATGTTCGTTCCATTACATTTAACCAGGAATTCCTAAAACAATTGACTCCAGACCTAAGGTGCATCGTAAGGAAAATGTGAATTTTGTAATTTGTATCCCAGGCAGAAAAATATGAAACCACTATAAATTGTGCACCATGACTGGTGATATTATGAACACATAACAACGCTCTTTTGACAAGGAACTGTTGATCTCCCAATCGAAGGCTTTATGTCTGCGCTCATCTATTTGGTTGATGCTAAACAGCTGGAGCGCACAAATAAAGTCGAGAGGTCCTGGACTGATGGCGTGCTGGCACAAAATTGACGTGGTCAGGCCGTTGCACCCATTAATTGCAAATGCCAATTGAATAATTTTCTATAATATCATGCCACATCAGCTGAAAGGGGAGCTGAACTAAGAAAAGGATGCATAATTATTCGGGAAGGCACGAGTCCAAACTTAGTGCAGCCTCGCTTACATTTGCTTTCGGCGGTCTGAGTAGAGTTGCATCACAAATTTGGGGGCCTCACGATCCTAATTAGATAAGTGGGACCTTCTTACCTAATTAAAGTAATCAAACATACTATGGCTTACCAAGGATTGCTTCGCCTGCTCTATCGACTACAGGAGTGAGGAGACAGGATGACTATCCCATGCCTGATTTCCTAGTAAATTAATACTTGTGGAATAAGGACCAATGCCAGTCCAATCCATTTCCACGTCAGTCTCTTTTTACTTGACTCGTCTGTTCACCTCCCAAAGAAAGCTAAAGTCGGTGCGACGTGGCACCTCCCAGTTGGCCACTTCCATACTACCATGAATCCCAGCCATGACTCCACTCACCGAGTAACCGTCCCTGGAGTGCCTTTTGATCGTCGACAAAAAAGGCAAGAATCCCAAACCTGCAAGCAAAGCTTTTCGAGAAAGTCTTCCCCATACTATAAGAACAAGGGTGCTTCCATCTCATTCACACCAAGTCATTCAACTGTCACACCTCTTTTACTCAGTATCAAAATTTTCTTCTGCTTGGACACAACCAATATAATGGCGGATTACTACCACAGGAATAGCCCTTATGGATCACCATCTTATTCACAGTCTCCTCCATTACCATTACATCTTTGTTTCTTCCTGGCCATTATGTTTCTGTTCTTGTGTCTGTCGTGGTACTTGAACTACGAGTCTGCTGTAGAGGGTATAGTGGATCAGGTTAAGCTGGTGCTTATGGTGTTGCCTCTAGTGCTGCTTTTGGTGGTCCACTGGCTATCCAGCGACGGGAGAAGCGTCTCGTTCCTTGTTCCTGAAAGAGAGTCCTTTCACAGGGCTGGGAGCTCTCCCTGGGGAGTTGGCCTTGTACTGCTTCTGCTCATCTTCATGATCTCTTATCAATCGTCCTTCCAGGAACGTTGGTTTCCTCTCCTGAGCAGGTGATCTTTGTCGCCCCCGCTGCTGATGGAATTTACTGATCTTGTTTTATGTAATCGCAAGGAAAAGTTTGTGGGACGTTTTTTTACAAGCCCTGCTACTTTCCTCTATCTACTCATGTATGTTCTTCAAGATTCTAATTATAATCATCAATGAAATCTTGTAGTTCTTATAACTGAAAACGAAGGAGATGCTTGGGCTTACTGTCTAATTAGGCTAACTTCGCCATGTCTTTGTCTAGAAAATAATGTGGGGAACTGTAGTCGGACCATGTACAGACTACAGTAACTTGAAATTTTCCAGAAGGCTAAACATTCGTTTTTTATGCTTGACCGTTTATGTTATTATCTCAATGGCTACTGAGGGCCCTTCGTGCCAGACAACAGTAAAGACTGTATGACTATTACTGTACAATGAAGGCTGAAGATATATATGGTGGGTACCACTCCACGTGATAACAAGTTTACTTAGCTTTTAATTAACGATATGTCACCCCATCTCCCAAGTTAGGGATTGAAGACAGAGATCTCGTTATCTTCAAATTTTCAATTTTCTTTCATTGCTACATCTTTTTTTGCTACAATCTTCATTGCTACACTTGTTCCGTCATATTGCTTCACCGGAAATCGCAAATCGCATAACCTGAAGTACGTCAAGTCCTCTGATTACTTATCATAAGAGTAAACATGATCGTATAGCTTTTGTCTTCTCATATTGTTTGACGATACATGCAGAAACAGCTGGTAAGCGTCCAAAGATCTCGATCGGGGCATTTTGTTAGACAATCCTAAGGGTGCATCGAAGTGAGATTGCGCCAAAATAGGATCTTTTGCTCGTGAAAGTCGTACGATCTTAAACTTTCTGAATCCAATAAAAAAATACAAGAGAACTCCCTGAATTGTTTGTACGTGACAGCATAATTAAGGCCAACTAGGTGCCTTCGGAAAATAGTTTGCTACTATAAATGCACGGACACTGGCGATAACCACTATCTCATACTACAATAAAATGGCAAAGATTGCCGTTTGCAGATGTAATAGTCACACTTTAATCATCCATGCAGCGAATATTCCCGGACAGCCTCGTTTTGTGCATGGTTTGTTTCTAGTTATCGTCATGTCATTGTTTGGGAATCTTTGAACGTGACAAGTTGCAAACGTAATTGGGCCGCCAGCCCGGAGCCAAATTTGCAGCGAAAGTCCATTTATATCCTGACATTGGCCCAACCAGATATACGCTCGGCCCAACCCAGCTAGTGGTAGTAAATCGGCCCAATTATCAAATCGTCGTTTCTTTGAAGGCGGCTTGTTTCCAACCTTTTTTGCTTTCCCGGCTCGTTCAAATGTTGCCAATTTCCCGCCATGCCCAAACCCTTCTCCGACGGTCAACCGCCATCCCCCACATCCTCCAAATCCTCTCCCTCTTTCTCAAGACCGATCTCCTCCGGGACTCCCACTCTGTCGCCCAACTCATCACTTCGACCTGCTCCGTCTCGACCCGTCTCGCGCGCTTCATCTTCGATTTCCTCTCTCCACCCCCCACTCTCTTTGTGTGGAATTCTATCATAAGAGGGCTTGGAGAGAGCCCTCGCCCCTCCGAAGCGCTGCAGCTCTTTTCGGACCTCTGCAAGACGGGTGCCGCACCCAACAAGTTCACTTACTCGTTTGTTCTCAGTGCTTGCGCGCGCTCTGGGAAGGTATTGGAAGGTGGGGCGGTGCATGGATTGAGTGTCAAGACGAGTTTCGTTTTGAATAGGAGTGTGGGGAATATACTGTTGCATATGTATGCTGTTTGTGGGCGGATTGGTTTTGCGAGGCAAGTGCTTGACGAAATGCCGGAGAGAGACGTGATTTCTTGGAGTTCTATGATTGCTGCGTATGTCAATAGGTAGGTGGGTTTTCTATGTTCATATCATTTGCTGATGTTTTGCTGATGAATTGAGACGGGATTACAGTTATTGATTCCTCTCTTAACAAATTTGATAATATTGATTCGAGGAGGAATAAGGTAGAAAGTGGGACATAAGTTGATATGTTTAAATGCAAGATACAACAAGATTATAAGTTCAGCTGAGCATTCAGAGCTTAAAATGGTCATTAAAAAATCATACATTGGAAAATGGTTTAGTTGTTAGAATGATAAAATGTCCAGAAATTACTTTTAATAGCATAATACATATAGACACAGTACATTGCAAAAAAGGCATTGATCACCCTTTTTTTATAACTCATTGATCCACACACCCTATAAGTGTTGATCCCAACTGATACAGGTATGTATCCAGTAAAATGCATGCTTATTGACACATACATATTTTCATGTGATAGATTTCTTAGTTGACTTGTGAAGGCAAAGTGGCATGTTCTATGTTGATTGCATTAAGTTTACATATTAGGGAATGTTAGTGTTGAGCCTCCTGGAATGACGGTGGCCCATTCCACTTTCTGCCCTGGTCAGGTATCTGGAGCAGGTTGCCCTGTTCCGCTCCATTCCCCTCAGTCAGATTTGAATGATAGCCAGATCCAATAGATTCTATTTTTGTGGTCCAGAAGACAGCAAAGGCCACTAAGACTAAAAACAGAGTCCAATCGCTAGTTTCTACCTGCCTCCAGACATGCACAATATGACTAATTAACACTTTAGCAGCTTGTATTGCATGAGAAGCTATGTTTTAGTGGTCTAAATTATCTAAAATGAAGGTGGAGATCACTATTACTCTTTGATCCAGTGCATCTTTACTTATTTCTAAGCATTATTGTTTGCAAAATTACTCAACCTCGCTCCAGTCTATTATTTGTTAATGAATGTCACAAATCTGTTTACCCCTGATTTTTCTGCAGCTACGCAATACTGTATTCTAAAATGTTTTCCTGTTCTGACTATATTATAATTTCCCTATGCTCTTTGCAATTGCTAAGTCTTTGTATATTATGGCAGTGATTCTCCATTAGATGCTTTGGAGGTGTTTCAGTTAATGAAAATGGCTAACGTGAAACCTAATAGTGTCTCTCTGGTGAGCTTGATTTCTGCCTGCACTCAAATAGGTAGCCTGAAAACTGGGGCATCCATCCATTCATACATAATATTGAATCAAATCAATTTGAGTGTCTCTTTAGGAACTGCCCTTCTTCAAATGTATGCTGGTTGTGGGGCCATAGACCAATCCCTCCATGTTTTCCAGTCCATGACTACAAAGAACTTACAAACATGGACAATAATGCTTTCCAGCTTAGCCAACCATGGTTATAGTAAAGATGTTATCTCATTGTTTACCCAGATGGAGATGAATGGCTTAAAACCTGACAGTATTTCGTTCTGTAGTATTTTATGTGCATGTAGCCATCTGGGTTTAGTAGATGAAGGACGGTGGTATTTTGGTAGAATGGTTAATGTTTATGATATTGAGCCAAGGATGGAGCACTATGGATGCATGGTTGATCTGTTTGGAAGAGCAGGGCTGGTAGAAGAAGCTTATGCAATTATAAAAAGTATGCCAATGAAGCCAAATGCCGTTATTTTGAGGAGTTTTATGGGTTCTTGCCGAAACCATGGGAGATTTTTTGAGATGGATGAGAGTTTCCAAAATCTTCTGCTGGAGCTTGAACCTTATTATGGAGGCAACTATGTCGTTCTTGCTAATATGTTAGCTTCATCAGAAGATTGGGAATATGTTGCTCAGTTGAGAAGGACCATGAAAATTAAGGGTTTGACCAAAATCGTCGGGTGTAGTAAAGTGGAATTGGATGTGGCACAAATAAAAGAAAGAGATTGGAGCATGGTCGTTTGAGCATGGTTGAAATTTGAGATACTGGTTATGCAATGTCCACCACTCCTCCTTGATGTTCTTTTCTGTTCCCTTGGAACAGAAATAATTGGTGAATTTAATTGCAGACGTTCAATCTCTTAATGGTGATTTTGTTGATTTGAACATCAATATGACAATAAATGGATCTGAAACACGGGCTTCATCATGGATAAGTGGAAGACGAGGTCCTTACCTCCGACTTGCCATATTGTTGGGATATGCGTTGGAGCTTGCATCTCTGAGGATATTACTGAAATTATATTTCTGGGAAGGGTATAGATCTTTTCTTCAGGCCAGAAGCGAGATCAATATTCTCATTTAAATTAAACATAGTCTTGAAGCTAATGGAGGGGACTTCTGCAAGTCTATAAAGAATGTCCAATCTTGTTTTAGAGAGAAGGCATTTTCTGAATCAGTCAAAGAGAGTTTCATTCAAGTGAAAGCTATTCATATGGCGAATGATCATAAGATCGCAAGTTCACTTTAATGCTTACTTCAGAAAAAGCAGAGATCATTTCCTTTGATTTTGACATCGGTGGATTGGAAAAGAAGGACAAGGCGAGCATTGCTCATTCATGTATGGCTTCTTATTTTTCCTGGTAAGGCCAATATGATTTCATCTATAGATATACAAAAGTGACTTGCTTCTCTTACTTGCGCATTGTTTCATTATTTCATGCTCCCTTTTCTGATGAAGGAATTACAAGAAGTCATGAAAAATCAGTTCTTGTTTCATGGAGCTACAAGTGCAGGTACCTGATAAAATCTAGGATATTTTATATTTTTTGTTATCTCCTCTGTGTGGGAGCTATTATTGTGTTTTACACAGGTTTTCTCTCTTTTGGTTTCCCTGATAGATCTTGTTGTTGTGTTCGATATTTTGTGTTGTTCCTTGTGTTTCTTAGAGGAGATTTGGGGCTGCTTTTTCCTCTTTAAAGCTAGGGTTATCTCCCAGCGTCTCCAAGCTTGAAATGTTGTTTCTACCCTTTGAGGATTCTTATTGGAAGATGTTGTTTTGATTGAAAAATTCATGTAGCATCTGGGTTATGATTTTGAGATTATTTATGGAAATTCTTTATGATTAAAGGTCTTATTTTACTACTCCCTCTGCTTTATATTAATAGTCCTATTTGGTTATCAAATTGAACAGATTATGTAAGAACTCATGTACCCTTCTCGTGCTACGCCATAGAGATTTGACCCCAGGACCTCTTCTCAACAGGGAGAAAGTATATAGGCTAGATCGCAAGTTAAGGGAATCTGCATTGAGCAGGCATGCTGACTGATAAAATTGTTGTTATAAACTCAGTTTTTTTTTTTCTCATCGTCGGACTCTTAAATTTGCTGTGCTGTTCAATTTGCATCACTCAAAGGGCCAATTATTTTTGCTCCTGTAGAGATCATGCAGCGTATTAAGCTAGGTCCTCGGTGCAGCTAGTGACTTTTCTTCTTTGAGCATGTCAGCTATGGCTTATTGATTTTCAGGAAGCCTCTAGCATCAACAATGCTCTACTAAACTTGTTGAAGTGAATGTCCTAGCACAATCAGAATTTTACTCCGTTAATTTTTAGACTCTATATGTATTGATTTTACTATGAAACCAGGTGGAATATTATAAACATTGAGGGACCTTATGATTCCTTTGGCTCTAAGGTGCACCTATTTAGTTCGCATGAACAGGGATACTTTATATTCGTATTGTTGATGGTTCAGACCATTTGGTAATGATTCTCCAATCCTCCATCAAAAGATCAGCTACAAAACTTAAGCCAGCAGTTCAGCTTATGATGTTGCTAACAAGAGAATATCCAAAATTCGACACGAAGTACTAGCATCGAAGATGCTGGGGTGTTACAGTGGAACAAGTAGCCGCATGAGTGAGCTAAATGAACGAGCTAAGAACTAATACATTAACTTGAGTTTAGATCCCTCTCCTCCCGGAGTCGGATTTGGTGAGCGCTTTCAACTTGGAGAAAAACCTCACCTTCCTCCTCTTCCCTCCAATCCTCACGCTCTCCGACGACGACTCAACAGACAGCAACTCCTCACTCCCCACCACAGACACCTCCGTCGCATCGTCCTCCGACACCCCCACCGCCTCCATCCCTCTGACCACGCTCCTCTGCAACGCCTCTATCACCTCCCGGATCGCTGCCTCGGCGTCTGACCTACGCCGCAGCAGGATTTCGCCGATCTCCGCCGGTGTCAGAGCTCCTCCGGCTCTAATGCAGCTCTCTACCACGTGGAACAGGGGGTGCTCCTCATCTCCGTCGAGGCAGAGGTAGTTCGCGGCGAGCAGCTTGAAGGCCTCGAACCCACAGGTGCCGAGTTTCAGGTGGACGTCCATCCTCCCCTCCCTCACCAGCGCGGGGTCCACATTGTTCAAGTGGTTGGTCGTGAACACGATGATCCTCTCGTCCCCGCAGCACGACCACAGCCCGTCCGTGAAGTTCAGCAGCCCCGACAGCGTCACCCGCCCGTCTTCCCCGTCTCCTTTGTTACGCTTCCCGTGCTGCATTTGGCGGTCGAGCGTCAAGTCAAGGGAGCAGTCGATGTCTTCGATGACGATGATGGATCGGTTGGTGGTCTGGACGAGGAGCTCCCTCAGCTCCGAGTTGTCGGACACCTTGGTCAGCTCCAGGTCGTAGACGTCGTACCGGAGGTAGTTGGCCATGGCGGCGATCAGGCTGGACTTGCCGGACCCGGGAGGGCCGTACAGCAGGTACCCTCTCTTCCACGCGCGCCCCACTCTCTTGTAGAAGTCCTGGCCTTCGGCGAAGGCGGTGAGGTCGCGCGTGATCTCCTCCTTGAGGGCCGGCTCCAGCGCGAGGGTGTCGAAGGAGGAGGGATGGCGGAAGGGTACGGAAGCCCAGCCGTGGCGGTCGCGGGCGTTGGTATGGAGTTGGCGCTCGCGGGAGACGCGTTCGAACTCCCGGGCTCGGGCGGCGACGGAGGCTAGGTAGGTCGGAAGGAGGTGGTGGCAGTGGCGTTTGGGGAGCTTGAGGGTGAAGCTGCGCTTCTCCTCAAGGGAGTCCTGGAGGGTGTCGACGTGGTGAGTCCACCAGAGGGAGTGGCCGGCGAAGGTGTCGAGGAGGGCGTGGTTAGGCGAGACTATGTAGGCAATGCGAGTGGAGTTGGCGGGGCGAGTGAGGGTGAGGCGGGGGCAGGCGGCGGTGGGGTCGAGCGAGTTGAGGTAGAGGTGGACCATCCGGTAGAGGTCGTTCACGTCCACGCCGGAGTAGCCGTGGAACTCCGGGATCTCAAAGTAAGAATGTGGGCTGAGTGCGTCCTGGATGGACTGCCAGAGAGAGTTGAGGAGATATAGCAGCTGCGCCGGAAGGACATTCTGCAGCACGGTCAGGAGCCCCAGCAGCGACCACAGCTGTGATAAGATTTCCATCTCTGACTGATTTCAGAACTAGAACTGGTGAGTGCGATATCTAGTTTTTGTTTTCTTGTACTAAATTTTTGTCTTCGTTTGAGCTCTGGTCAGCATATATAGAACGAAGAGCGAGAGCTATCATCATATCATATCTTATGTTGGCATCAACTGTAGTTTATGATTGAGGTGGATATAAAGATAAAGTGAAAGGTGAATGCGAGAGGACACTGCGTTTTTTTTTTGTGCTTTAGGAGGTGGCATTTTGCTGCTCTGCACAAAGCAAAATGTAAAAGGCCAAAAACTCTAAGCTGAGCATCCCCACCGCACGAATACACCCACGCGCGGTGTTGGGTTCTTTGTTTTTGCTTTTCGTAGTGCTCTTTTTTTCTTGTCTCCTTTTTCGTTGCTTTTACTTTGAAATTTTTGCGTGCATACAAGCAAGGCTGTATAGTTTTTTACGGATTCTATTCAAATGAAAATGCTTTTTCAAAGGTATTACATGTAGTTAGATAATTATTGGTTTGGTCGAGAGTAACTACTTAGTGGAGTCCATGCGCCATTGAGTAATCAGTTTACTAATGGAACTTTATTTTTTCGTCTGTGGTTTGGACGAGCGTTAAGAAAGTTCTCCTCTGTTTTTCCTGTAAAGCTTTTGGATTATTGTCTTCTCTTCTTTGCTGTGGTAAAATTATTGTTTTTTTTGTTCTTCAGCGAGGCTAATGTCTTTTGGGAAAGTTAGAACCTCTTTTTGTAATTGCATTGCATGGTGGATTATTCTAATGGTCCATCTGGAGAGAAATTTGAACTATAAAATTGCCTTTCATATTGAAATCTGTGAAAGGCTGGAGATGTAACGCAGGTCAGCCATGTGAGAAAGCAGCGATTTTGTAAGGAATAACGAATAAAGGGAAATGTCAACATAGGACGGTGCAGCGGTGCAGCATCATTCGAATTCTTCAGTGTGAGAAGTGATTAGTGTACTAGACTAGACCATGTAATGAACTAAACTGAACAATTAGATTTGGCATTTGCAAGATGTAAAAATTGTCAGTTTCTTCTTTTTCGTTAATCTGAAGAGAGTTATCAGCTAATACAACATCTGAAGACAGATAGAGGAAGTCATCGGCTCCAACTTAATTCCGTGTATGTGAGTTTATCATAGGTGCAATGTGTTCAAACTCTCTGAGCTTTGTGCGTCATCTGCTGAATGAAAGCAATGCCCAGATGTGGAGAGGCGAAAGATGAAGAATCCAAAACAAGTAATATACATGTGGTTTGGCTAATTGCTTACTCCATCAAACAGAAATTCCACTATATATCATGAGGATAATTATATGATACTTACCAAAAACAAAGTCCCGAAGTCGCTTGTTTAATTACTCTCCCAAACATACAATGGGATATTTTAAATTTTTTCATGGCTACAAGATGAAACCTAACCCTAGACGACTCTAGGACAAGTGGTAAACACCGTACCAGATACTAACGTCTATAGAATTTGCCTAATTCATACATCCTAAAGTCATTTTAGCAATCCTAATGGCAATGGCATTCTCTAGACTCGTGTTACGAGGCCTTTAATAGGGTTTTTCACCTTAAAAAAAGACACTCATTGGATGTGCAAGTCCTCTAACTTATTAGGAGAAAGAGTCCCGGTGAAATCCACCTCAAAATAGAAGTTTATGGTCCATCATTAATACAACCGGTCTACCCTTTACTTCCTTTAACTGCCAGAAATGGCCTCGTTGAGTCTTTTGTCTGCTTCCATTGCATGATTCCATGGTCTTCCTCTTCCTTACATCTTGTTCTCCATCTACAGGGGGTTCAATGCATATACCGAACAAGTGTTTACCTCCCACACTCAGGTTGGAGTTTTCTAGTCCTACTGAGAAAACTCTAGCTGCTTTTTTCAAATCCACCTCGTACACAACAGTTGTATCTGGAGTACACTCGCCCCGTGAACAGGCTAGCTAAGCGAAATCCTGCGATAAGTTCTGAAATGCGTGGATAAAGCGCATGAGTCAGGAGTCTCAACCAAGCTAATAGAATCCATGACAGGCATCTATGCAGCTTTCGCTGGCTGTCACTTGGAGGCACTTGCAGGCCATGGTTGATAGTAAAGCTTCTCTAATTGCCCAACGGACGATTATGGACTGATTCGTAGTATATTTGTTATATTTGTTAAGAAAGAGGTTTGCTCCTTGAATGGCAGGCGAGAAGAGACATAATAAAAGAAGAGAGAGAGAGAGAGAGAGAGAGAGAGAGAGAATGATCTTGCATGCACTCTCTTGACAAAAAGCCTGGGAAACTATGTCATTGGAGTTAGGAATTACGGTGGAGGGGCCAGTATGACATGGAAGGTGATTTCTAAAGGAAACTGAAGATATTCGAATCAATTCAGTTTTCCTTACAATTAGGCGCGCAATGATATGCTTTACCTGGCACTGCACAAAAAAAAAGCCGAGAAGAAGCAACTAGTAGATTTGTGGGGGCGTAAAACATCAAGGACAAAATAAAAAGCAAGGAGACATATTAGATGCCTCTTTGTGGTGGGAGCATCTCTGGCTTTTTCTCCCTCAGCTTCACTCCTCAATTTCCGCTCTAATAAAGCTAGAAAGCATGATCATACATGGCAATCTGATCGTCTTCCATTCACCAACTGGTCAGTACCCGTGTGGTTGTACAGTTGAACGACCAACATGGCCTGTGTGGCTCCTCTAAGGTCCCTACCCAGTGCCGCAGTACGGACTGCGGACAATATCGGACATAATTACCTAAATGTTGTGTCGCGAGGCGCACTCACAAGGAAGCGGAGGAGATGCACGACAATCATGCATTGAAAAAAACCTGCTCCATCTGTTAAATGTTAAATGAAGCCTGTCTGTAATAGAAAAAACCCAGGGCATCATTAAAACTTGGCTCCCTCACAACCATAAACGCGGGACAAAGGGGGGGAACTCTTTTTGTTTGTATGGCCTTCCAATAAATTTAACTATTTTTAAAAACACAACCAGGCTTCATTGGACGGAGGGAATAGCATTTATCAACATTATATTTTGTTTGACACATGTCAACATTACATTTGAATGAATGCGTCCCAGTTGACTCCGCAGTAGTTACTTGAGCAAAGTGGGGTGCCAAATTGAGAGCAACTGAGCAAGGTGGAGGTGCCGGTCTCACAAATTTAGGCGCCAAATTATGTGGACTCATATGCTACATGTTGTATATTCGACGCTATGTTCCAATCCCTCACCTCATACTCCGTGCGACTCGTGCAGAGCCCACTGGGAGTGTACTGTTTAAAACTATGGGTAGAGGAAAAGGTTTTTGGAGATGGAATCGGGAATGCACACACAGATTGGGGTGAGAGCTGTGAGACCATAGTTTCTTGGACACTAGAGTCATCTCTTCACTCTTACAACTTACCTCACAATCCCAACCCATAGTAGTTGAAGCATTTTTTATCCGCCTCCGCCTCCGCCTCCGCCTCCGCCTCAACCATTTTTCTTAAAAATCCGTTGAAAAAAATATTATTGAAGTATATATGTAATGCGGACGCACAGTCAATCATAAATCATTGAAAATCATTTTTATCCACGAAATGCCTGAAGCGGATAAATATTGCTTCGAGTGGATAGATATGAATGGGGGTTGGGTTGGGCCGGTGGCATCAAACTGCCACCTCCAAATCTAAGTGCCAGTTTTAGAAGTATTCTCATACGCTATTGGCTCTGCTCGCCCTCTCTCCACTTGTGCCTTTCAACCCTATATCAACACCCCCTTTCCATCGCTCAACTCAGAAATCAATCAGCGAAGAAGTCGAAAAAGCTAAAGAAAACACAGACTTGAAAATGGCGATGGTGGTGATTGACGGATCGACAGTGCGATCGTTCGTGGAGGACGAGCCCAACTTCCGTAAGACCGTCGACGACTCTTTCGCGGCGCTGGACCTCAACGGCGACGGGGTGCTGTCCCGGACCGAGCTACGAAAGGCCTTCGAGACGCTCCGGCTCATCGAGACCCACTTCGGCGTGGACGTGGCCACCCCGCCGGAGCAGCTGACCGCGCTCTACGACTCCATCTTTGAGAAGTTCGACTGCGACCACTCCGGCACCGTCGACCTCGAGGAGTTCCGGTCCGAGATGAAGAAGATCATGCTAGCCATCGCCGACGGGCTCGGGTCGTCGCCCATCCAGATGGCCGTCGAGGACGATGCCCACAGCTTCCTAAAAAAGGCTGCCGACCTTGAGGCCGCCAAGATCGGCTCCTCCGCCTGACGCCGTCACTGCTCACCCATCACCTGCCGGCGGCCACTCTCAAGTAAACGGGCCTTACGTCAAGATCCGTCTCCAACGTCCATCCGCCGAGTGAGCATTTACTTGAAATGACGGTAGTATCCCTTATCCCATTGTCTACCTCTTTTGTTGTGGTATCTAATGTAATGCCAGCCATATCATGATAGACTTGCACTATTGTACACGTATCACTGTAAAACTTGTTCTATTATGTCAGCCTACTTTAATAAATGAGACTTGTTTATATGCGGCAACCGCATCAGTGTCTATGGACCTTTTCGGCAAATTGTGTTAACGGGTTTTGTTGCTCACAGTAAGCTGTTAGATTGTGATCCGATAGCTCAATATGCGTTAAGGTTATACTCCGGACACTTTTAATTGATACAATTAGTTTATTTGAAAAAGCTGTATCTATTAAAAGTATCTGGGGGAGGCACCGACTGTCGACATCCATAAATACGTAATTGTTCATCACTATGCGCTACAAGAGGGGCAAACAGAATTGTAGATACGGTGAGACAGTTAGCACTTTTCGGGCTCATGTAAATGAATTCTCAGAACAAGCAAGTTGGCCGTCACACTAGAAGCGAATCCGTTAATTAATCGGGTCTATGAACTCGCCAATAAATTAGAGCTGTTTGTGAATTTGCCACTTAAGTTTGTCAAGCAACTACAAAATTCGCTACATTTGGGATATAAATTGCTGATTTCAGTTCGATCCACCCCATGACCACTAAAATCGTGAATCCACCACAAAATTCACTAGTAACTTGGTAACATTATCAATAAATTCCCCTCTTTGCCAACTTTTGTCACTCCACCGTGAGTCAAATACCCCTAGCCAAAGCTTCTCCCTGACCCTCACAACCACCACGACTACTGTCCATTTCTTCATACCTCCATCACTGCCTTCCCCTTCGCCTCTACTAGTCATGGTCGTGGCAATGAGATGGCTTTTATAGCGGCGGTCTGCGCCAGGTTAGGGAAGATTGTTAGACTTGTTAATCGGCTTTTGACCGACCCTTGGAGACCCCTCCTGCGGACTACACTAGTAGTCCCGTCGCGGCGGCCTTGGTTCGAGCAATCCGTTGCAGTGGTTGTTGCCGTTGAGCACCTTTTGTTAATAGTTTGTGAGAAAGGTTTCTTTTGTAATATATTGTATGTTTGTTTCTTTCTCTGTTCGGTGTCCCGCTAGGATCCCTTAAATAAAAGTTCAAGCCAATGTATGGCTTTGTTGCCACCAAAAAAAAAGACAAAGGCAAAAACGACAAGGTTATGGGCCTGCTCTTATTCTCAGGCCCAATATAAGCCAAATGAGAAGCAGGATAATTAATATACCATTACTGCATGCATATGTAAGCCCTATTCCAAAAAGCCCGAAAGGACGAAGCAGCAAATGGCGCTATTCCCTTGCCTCTCCCGCCCCCTCGTTCGCGCGGCCTCTTGGCCCCCGCCCACTCCATCTTTTATCCCTTCTTCTCACGTCTCCAAGCTCATTACTTCTCCCGCGCCATCTCCCCGATCTCGCTCGCTTTCGATTTTCCTCCGCCGTATCCCGCACCGACCACTCCTCGCCTCCTTGTCGGACTCCCTCGTCATCGAATTCCAAGAGGTCGTCGAACGGGATTGGTCCTTTCTCGAATCCGACTCCGTAAATTCCGATGCCGAGCGAACGCAGAAGCTCAATCAAATCATTGAGGCGGCCGGAGTCGGCGACAGTTCTAGGGTTTTGGTTTCGCTGGGCGGGGAAGATTTGGTTGACCGACTGGTCGACGCGTCGAATTGCTCGCTCCTGCTAGTGGTCCATTACTCGCTTCTGGTTTTGGCGCTCATCAAGGAAAAGCACGACGAAAAGGTCCGGTGCTGGCAGGGGGAGCTGGTGGAGGTCCCACAGAAATGGGCGCCGCTCGACGTGGTCTTCATTCCGCATCTCCCAGCTCTGAATTCGTCGTTGGATCAAATCCTCGGTGCGCTTGCTGGACAATGTTCGCCGGGTAATGAGTTCTCCTCAATTATGGACTTTTACAGATGTGGCATGTGGGTGTTCTTGACACTCGTGTTTTTGGCAGGGGCGAGAGTGGTGATTAGCCAGGCGCAAGGGAGGGAATGGGTGAAAAGGCAAAAGGAAGAGCATCCGGATGTGGTAATCTCTGATCTCCCTGATTGGGATACTTTACAGAAGGTCGCGGCTGATCATTCCTTCCAGATTTGCGAACTTGTAAATGAGCCCACATTCTTTCTTGCCGTATTGAAGTCTCCCATAACATAGACAAATTGACTTAACTTCGTATCTTCTTCTGCCAAAAAATTCGACAGTGGGGTGGGATTCATTCAGATGATTCAATCTGGCAAAACATTTCCTTCGACTGTTGGGGCTTCTTTGAAATTGCAAAGTGCCTATGTTTAGAGCCAATTTTTTTGGCAACAGTTTGAATCCGCACTTACATTTATTGTTTTATGTTTCGCGTTTTAATTCATTTAGAGGGCAGCAGCTGATGCAGCTTACATGTCATATGAGATGTGAGTATTCCCTAACTTGGGTGTTGTATTACTTTTTTGCACAGAAAAAGCGTGAAAATAGTAAGTACTGAAGTATTTCCAGGCATTCAAATTTTCATGCACGACTCCGGGCTCCTCCTAATTCCTTGTCGAGTCATCAACCTGCCAATTGTCATTCTCTCAGTCTGCATTCTTGCAAATAGCGATGCCAAATAGCTCCCAGTTTACATTTGAATGCCTGTGTGATAATTTGAAAGCATAAAATACGTCTTCAAAACTGGGAAATCTATCCTATATGCCTGGCTGACGGAGGAAACCACATGTCAATTGGTATATCGACTAGAGATGCTCTATTACTTCTTAACAGTGTTTGCTGGAAGCAAACAACCTAAAGATTTTCGCCACCTTTCGGTGGCTCCTTTTCAATCACTCGTGAGGCATTCTATTTGGGGATGAGTAGTTGCACATCTTCGATTTTTTGTTCAAAAGTAGCTCATGAATGTCATTTTTTTATCTGAAAAAAACAGGGGAAATTCGTATTTTTAGAAGTTCACATCTTTCGTCTCCTGTGGTGAACTAACGGAGGAAACCTGAGGTCAACATCCCGTGGTTGATTTTCCCGTAACGCATAGTTAACCTACTGGTTCCTGAAGCCATTAAATATCAATTAAGGATGGTCTGGCTTTGCATTTTGCACCAAGAGAACCTTCTATTAGTTGAGAAGGATAGCCGTCTTTATAGTGGTGCTTGCTGTTGTTTGAACAATTTTAACATGTTAGGTAACGCGTTAGTCCTTATACTTAACCAAAACATAGAATGAAAAGCCTAAAATGGTGTAAATAGCCCGAAAAGGAAAATAATTATTTCGCTTGGACTAATTGAGAATTCCCTCAGGCCTCAGCAACTAGCAGGGTCAGAAACGAAGTGCTCAATTTATATTCAAATAACTTTTCTCATACACAAAAACTGTTGACGTTTTATCACGCACATTTTCCCTCTACAATAAAAGAAAATAATCACAAATATAAAACAATCGCAGGAGGTAAGATAACTAAAATTCTCTGAATCCGGTCTCTGACCGTATTACAAGCTCTTCTCACAGCAGGAACTAAAACTTGCAAGGAAAACTGCCAGACTTCTGCACACTCTTAAAAATTGTATCAGAAAAATGGAAATCTAGGTCCATTGCTTGCAGCAAACAAGCTGTATTCTTCAACACTTGTTTCTTTTATAGCAGAAGAACAATCAGTCTTGACAACTTTACCAGTAGATTTTAAGAGTTGATCTTGATTCCTGAGATCTCCTGATGGTACAGCTACAGGCCCACCGAAATGGAACAAGGAAAAGTTGGAGCTCCTCCCAACGGACTTCGAAGGGTTTACATCGTGCTGAGGCTTTGTTGACCTTTGTGGGACCAGATTACTTGGCAATGTCCTTTTAGGAGGATCCTCACTTACCATAGTAGCAGTCAAACATTTGGCTTCTTGTTTTTTGCCCGGTATCCTTGCTTTTCTTGGTTCTTCCAGAACTACAGGACTGGCCTTATTACCTGTCTGGTATGTTGGTAGGTGGTGCACATTGACCATGGAATCAGACATAGGTTGTAATGTAGGACTATATTGTACGCAAAAGTGAGATGACTGGTTTGCAGGTATGCCATAGCCGAATGGACCAGTGAAGAAGTAGCGATTCATATGAGGATATGACATCAATCCATTAGCCGGACCTGCAGCCCAAGCAGCGGGATTATGATGATAATAACCCATTGTAGAATGTGCAGGCAGTACTGGCAATTGTAGATTTTTATTGTGCACTGGCATTGCACACGCTTGCTCTGAGCCCACATCAACTTTGGATATTCCATTCTCAGGATTGTGGCCATTTTCAAAAGTGATATCCTTCCTAAATACTCCTTTATCAGAAGCAGTAGTATCATTTTGCAAGGACTCATCCCCCTTCGCAATAACCTTTTCATCAATCCCTGCATCTTGGCATTTATGAGATGGATTTTCAGTGTATGTGGATGCTTCTCTACCTTCCGAATGTTGGCTGGTATCTTCAGAATCCGAATTATATAAAGATTCTGCACTGGGGACACCTGAAGATCCAGCCGTGCTGTCTCCCTCACTTAGACATGAGGAGCAGCTATCGGGAGTTGAACTGGTCTCTGCAGGATCAGGAGATATATTGGAACATAGACCGTCTTGAAAGCCATCTTCTCGGCTCAAAGTATAACTGTTGCCTGATGGCACTTCATTTCCAACATCCTGGTGATTAGTTGATCCATCTACTTTGCCCAAACTGATAGAAATCTCAGAATTGCAGTTATCATCAAATGATTGGCAGATGCTCTCAAGTTTTTCTGAGTTGTTATCACCTCCATTGCACGAGGCTTGTGAATAATCAGGCTCCAAGTCTCCCTTTGTATTTTTCTTCCGCAAGTCCAGAGGCTCCCAGACTTTCCTAGCATGCAAGATTTCCCGTTTACTAAGAGGAACAGTGTGCCTCACTCTAGAGATTGTACCCTTATTGTACCCATAACACCCATTGTTGGGTTTGGAATATATATCAGATGTTGCATCCGATTTTCCATCATTTTTTATATCCCTATCTGATCTGAGCACAGAATATCGCAATCCATCTTTTGGTCTGTAAATGTGTTGTGTTGATCACAACTGCAAGAGTGAAAATCAGACCAATCACGAGTCCTGTTATTGAACAGTGGAACTTCTCTGCAAACTTAGGACCACAATTTCGTGTGTCAAACTTTAAAGCACTATTTCGTGGATGCTTTTGTAGACCATTGAAGCACCTGGAAGTTGCTGTTCCATATCCATGGTACTTAGTCTCGGATGAGTGAACTTGAAAATTACTCTCCTGGCCCACACAAATATTCCTTCTGTCACACCATTTGGAAGCTGGATCTGTTATGAAATCCTTCCTGAATCTTAATTTGCGACGAGAATACTTTGACAGTTCTGTCATGTAAGAACCATTGCCATCCCTAACAATGAAATCCCCATCAACATTATATGGATGATGATGTAAAACAATTACCTTCCGATGTCGTTTACCCTTCAATCCATGAACTCAGAGGGTTGCTCATCTAGCGAAGTGAAAGAGCCACCATTTTCTCCTGTTTCACTTACCGAATCACCTGAGATAGAAGAAGAGTTATATGGCTCGTCGGGACCATTTAATGACATTTCTTTCCCAGATGGATCAGAATTGCAGGATAGTGGCTTTGACTCTGCGCACTTTTTATCTTTTCCCTTTAACCTTTCTTTCCGTCGAAGTTTCTTTTCTCTCTCCTTTGTTCGTTTCCTCTCTTTCCGCTCTTCCTCCTCCTGTTTCTCTTTCTCTTCTTCTTCAAGAAGTTTGATCTGTATGCAGAAATTGATGATTCAGTATGTTAAATTCAATATGTTTCACAGTGACACATCTATGTTCTTCGAGATTATTAATTGGTTCTTCAGATGGAGTTTAATATTACTCCCTTCAGGACCCAGCGAAACTCAGAATCCTCATTGACGAAACAAAATAAATGAAAAGGACACACAGCTTATTTCAATATGGAATTTGAATCTGAAAGCTGAACTTACCTGCTTTTCCAAGGTAATGATCTCTTTGCATGCCACATGAACTCGCTCCTCCAGCAACTTTAGGGCTAGACAAACAAATATGCTATGTGCATTCTGCCGGGCTGTCCCTTCCCTAAAAGCCTTTTCCACCTGCAAAAAATTCAAGTTGAATAAGATGCTGTGGTTTCCATGACATTTAATGCCAATGATTAAAAGCAGTAAATCAATTTTACTTTGCTAATCCATTGCATAACACTTTAAGTTGGATGAAGATTGATGGCGATTTAACATGGTCTTGAAAAACTAAAGAAACAACTCCACAGATAACACTAACTAATGACCTGATCTTTGAAAATTACAGTAGCAGCATCAAGAAGAAATTCCCGAGCTAGTTCAGGACTCTTGGCATGTTTTTGGGGGCGGGAGCCATCTCCATCAAGATCATTTACATCCTTGTCCATGGAATCATCGTCCTAGAAACTTCAAATTTATTAATCATGAAAGACAATCTAAATACACTTATACCACATGAAGTGTTACAAAATTAATAAAAATACCTCTTCTTCCTCAGCTTCCTCGGCATGTTCAAAAAAACTTCTAATACTCTCGCCCCTTGTTATTGTCACAAACCATCTCCAACAATAAGCCTGCGATGGACACATGGTCGCCCTTTCAGTGCACAAGCTTTTACAGAGAGTTCAGTGCACCTGCCATCTAGCTTCCAGGCCCTCAATGTGATAAAGCATGAGCTCAAACCACCAAGTTCCAGTCCTTTCTCTTCAACACTTTCACTCATTCCAACATCCTTGAATTCCAAAATGTCGGATTTTCCTTCACCCGTTCCTACAGCCAATTCGAAATGATGATATGATCCAACCGGTGTCAGCGAAGGATTGATGCCAATCAGCTAGGACCGCATTGTCAGATACCTGAACAGGAGATAATACATATAAAAGTCAAAATCTGCAAAATTAAATTTCCGAACACTTATTTTAACAGATTTATAACCTAATGCTTAAAAACAGTGTGCAAGCGCCCCTGACTCAATGCCATGTAGCAAGTGCTCTTTTCACTACGTCGTGAAATTAAAACACAAAACATCTCACATAATCATTTTGTAGGGACTCAAAAACATGTGTCAGATTACTTATTGATCAGTATTGCCAAGTGGTATAGGTTAACACGTGGAGGTGATAGATCAGCAGGCTGACATTTAATGTGATTTATGGAAAAATCTAGCAGACAGAAACTTTGGAGCCAAAGATATATAGGCAAGAAAATCGGACAGTTTAAATAATATAAGGTCCGTTTTTCAAATGTGGGGATTTCCCTTCTTCTCCATAAATAACTTTCTATAAAAAAACATCATACTTCATACTGAAAGGCTGTATCTGCAGCACAGAACCAACTGGTGCAGCGAGGTTCCCTGCGCATGCGCTTCAGTTCCTTGAGCTCCTTGAACTCACGAATGACATTTTTTCTGCAATCTCTGCAAAATCGTTTGCTGTCAAACCTGTTGACATAAACAATAAAACTTAGACCATCAAAACAACCTGAATGTGGGATCAGAATAAGAATGTCTGTACGCAAACTCAGAGAGGCATGACTGCAATAGATAGTAGTCTATGCAACAGCTGGTGTCTGAAGCTTCAGAGAGATAATATATCCATTGCCCATGAAATAGGAAAAGACTTAAAAATATTTCCTACATATTAACTGTGCACCACCGTAGCTATCTGGGTTTAGAGACAGAATCTACATGGACTCTATCATGGTCAAAAGATTTCAACTCCTCAGCCATTGATAGACCGGTAACACACTGAAACTGACGGAAAGGATAAAACATACTGTTCAACTAAGATCAACAATATTTTTTGGTGCACAGTGCCACTGAAAGGCAACTACTACTGTAGAAATCACTGTATGCAACTGAAAGTGCATTATATTTGAGGCAAAGTTGTATATTCAGTGGATAAAGAGTTAAGAGGGCATATCTACCTGTACATCAGTCTTTCAATAAAATCTTCTTCTTTCATCTGGAGTAAAGACTGGCGAGTTTCATCACCCAAAGCTGACCAGAAATCAACCAGTGTATCACAAGAAAGCCTAGCTGTGTGTAGAGCACAGGTTTCTCGACTCCCATGCCCTCGCCCATAAGTAGCCACTCCCTGGCTTATCCAACCTCGACCTTCCCCACCACAAGCATCAGGGTACAGTAACTCACGTTCACGTTCCCTTGCTCGAGAGCTGTCAAATACCTGCATGAACCTTCAAAGTTTTAGAGAAACAAGTTCAAAGAAGTAGATGTCATATAATTAAGATTCTTCCACATGATTAACCTGTAAATCAACATACATTCTGAAGCAATTTCAGTGAATTTCCATTTAAGAAGCAATCTAAGAGTGTTAGAATTCCATCCCTTGTCGCAGCAAGACCTCCCCAAGGATGGACAGATGGATCCTGAATTTCATCTTGAGAGCCTGCATGTACAACAATCAACGGTCATCATATTGATTCACCGAAGACATACTCTGAGACAGGTGTAAACTACGCACCTTCCTGCTGTAAAGACCTTCCATACATAACAATCTGGGAAAAGCCTTCAAGGAGTAGTCCATTGCACCTAGAACAGTAAAGGTTTTTTCGAGCTTGCTCAAACAGAGTGTGCTTGTCTATCCTAAGGAGTTGCTGCCGTGTCTGAGGTGATAACTCACTCCAGAACTGATAAAGAATAAACAAACAATTAAGACTGCTCAATAGAAAAAAAGAAGAAATATTAAGTGAAACAGATTTAATCCAATATATTGGTTGTCAGTAGCCGCATCTACTCCAAAAAAAAGGATGCAAAAATAAATTTCAGATAACTAAACTTAAGAATTCGATAATAAAAAACTACTGCTAGTGCCCCAGACTGCACTGCCCATGCGAAGCCCGCCCTATGACCGAAAGGAATTGAGGGTTATGACTAGAAAAGAATTGATGATAAAAAACTAAACTTAGCAATAAAATTATTTACAAAGAGATATAGGAGAACTGCCCTCCTGAATGTATATTGATATTCTCAATGTGCTTCAATATGCAACTTTCTTCATTGCAATTAATTTACTCTACCTGGTTTTCAAGTCACTAATCATCATTACGTAGGATGCAGGAAAATACAACCTGACTGGAATTGTCCATGCTACAAGTTCGCAAATTGAATGACAAACAAACATCCAGCCATTCAAAGTTTAAAATCATTGTCCAAATGGATGATAATCTGTAAGTTTTTATTGGTAACATGTATGTCCTCTAGCTTAAGTTCTGGAATCACCAGAGTAGCACTCAGTGAATACATCGCTGAAGCTAAAGTAAGTTTCCAATCCAAACTGGATCTGCTAAATCGAGATTTTGAATGAATTGAATTCAAGCAGCGGAATTGCCTCACAGGCAATCAAATTTCATGATTCCAATCCCGTTTCAATTTGTAATCCTATTAACCAATCATATAGAATCATGAAACACTCAGCACAAATCAATTGTAGCATGGATGATTAAGAAAACACAAAACAAAACTAACCAAAAAAAGAAAGAAAAAACACCTTCTGAAGCTGATCGAAAGTTACGTCGCCCCGATGCCTGGACCAGATTCCATCTGCCGATACCGATCCAGACATCGAAGGCAGAATCTGACAACCATTCCCGAATTGCGCATTCCGCTGCACAAGTCCCGGCATTTTTTATATTATCAAAAATACAAAATCTCTAACAATATCTCAAACACACCATCTCTGACATTTCCATTCTCTCATCTAAACACCCTATACCGATCTAACCCAATTCATCAAATCCAGTATCGAATTGCCCCACAAGACGGCCATTCGCATCGGGTTCAAACCGATCAATCCGATGCAGTTTCTGACCGCCGTTACGATCGGATATCAGATCGGAAGATGCAAATTCAATCCGATTCCAGCAGCTTCGGCGATGGAAGAAGCGTGATTTGTGTGCGCAGGTTTTTCGTTTCTTGTTTGGAAAGAGAAGAGAGAGAGAGACGAAAGAGCAGGAGACAGAGGGAGCGCTGCGGCACGGTTAAAAGGAGCCGGAGCTCATCCTTCTAAAATTTACTGAAGATTTGGCAACGAGAACGCTTGTTACAACGAGACGCGTCTCACTAATCGCGGCAAAGGTGTGAAGGCCGAGCGGAGGGATGTCGCGAGGATGTCAACAAGATGTTATCCCCCCGCGACTATTACTACGTTTGTACTATACTGGCTGAGCCCCGAGGGCACGTTTGATGTAACGCTTCTATACGGTCTGCACTGCAGGGAGAAGAGACTTTGGTTTTTGGCAGTCAAATAATAGGGGCTGATTCTTTTTATTTTTTCTTTTTTATAACGAGGGGTGTCCGAGTCCTTGAGGCCCGACTAGAAGGTGCTGGCCAACCGACCTTTTAGGCCACCGTATCCTGCCGCCGGTCCCTTGGGATGCACACATGGCCCACACAACATATGCACCGGTTAAACTGAAAATATAATCCTTGTAAGTAGCTAACGGAGTGGGGGTTTAAACTCAAAATCTTTACTTTAAGGGGAAGTGCCCTGGGGCTGCTTTCTCCTTGCCCCCAACGGAAAGGAAATGAAGCTAGTTAGGGAAAGGTTTAAACTTTAATATGTTTTTACTGTATGATTAGAGATTTTCAATTATTATTATTTTTTACTTGGCAAGGATTTTTATGCTGGAAATATAGTGGAGAACATGAATAGCTGAATGCCACACAGTCTTGAATGCTAATATGGCAGTCTTGTTTGTGAGGCATGTCGATAAGCCATTGGTGTTCTGCACTATATTTCCGTGGGTTGCATCCCACCTAATAATTTATTGGGATGGGGGGGGGCAAATGGGACACTAGAGGACACTGCGGCCATTGAATTTGGATTTAATGGACTATGATGAAGAGGGAAATTGAAAACACTCGGGGAAGGTGACCCCGCTCCGAAACATTTAGTTTGCAATGTAGGACCTAGTATTGTGTAAATCATTGTGAAGCGTGGAAGCCTACAGGCTTCATGACTAGGTGGGGACGTATTACATTTACACCCCATATATCAATTGTCAAGGGATGAAAAGTTCGACGATTGTGGCGTAGATTTATCTCCATTTTCCCTTGCCAATGAAGGCCACGTTGATCCGCAACCTCGTTTTGTTGATATTGCCCATACACATGGGGCATGGCAGCAATATTTTGGCCTGCTTCAAGCTTACCAATTTGATCCTTGAGCCGACCGTCTATATATCTAAATGCCCAATTGGCACACCAGTTATGGTGTTACAGACTAAAGAAATACTCCTTTCATCTCGTATTAAATTAATTGGATTGGAATTCAAAATGAACTGAAATTATTTCATTTATGATCTTGATCCAGATAATTACTATGGGGCGAAGGGAGCATTACAGAAAATTTTGAGATGGGCAAGTGAAGTGTGCTTCGGTGGATTAACCCCTCTTGCAGTCTTACGGGTATGTGAAGATTATTTTTGACATAACCCAATCTAGCCTTACTTGGGCTCTCTAATGGTTGTAAGAGATGTCCCAGGATCGATCCCATTGGCATAATGTAAGGGTGTGCGAGTCTTGCTATCAAAACAGAGTAATGTTAACCCCCGTGGCCTATAACCTGTGCTTTTTTCCATGCTCAGGGTCAGTGCCCGTCAGATCACTTTGATCTGATGGCTACCACCATGGGCATGGGAAAAATCATGGGTTATAGGGCAACAATAACCCATGATTAAAATAAATGAAAAAAAATGAAAATGACGGATCCAGCTTGGGGAACATGAAAGTTTTATCATATGGTCGGGCCACAGCTATTGGGTTTCTTTGTTGCAGAAACTTAAGCTTGCTTGGAGGGGTAGGCTTCACAATGTCATCATTCTTTTAGGTGATCTCTTATTGATCGTCAACATTCTCATGGGGATCTATAGCTCTTTTTTCTAATGTAGGTGCTACTGTTCTATCCTCGTAATTGTTGATAACATTAGGAACCTAATCTCTAGCGTTGGCTCGGTTTAATTCCTTCGTTCATGTTGAGGACAAATTCTCTTTCTCACTCAATTTGTCCTCCTGGTTCGTTGGATGTCTAGAAAGGCATATGCCTATTTAGGCGTATTTTCTTTTACATATCTATGCACATTTTGTTGTCAACTTGATTAATTTTCTTTTAGTTTACCAATAGATGGGCGAGTTTTATGGAAAATTTATTCCATTGATTGGTTGTATTGTACCATTATATTTCTTAAGGTTTTTTTAACTCTTTGATGTATATAATTCCATGTACGAGTAAATACAGGATGCTAAAGCAGCCCTGTATTCCCCAGTATCAAAATATTGTTTGTTTTAAGTAGAAAATATTGTACTTACCAAAACAAATTAGACATATTATGGAGTCTCTGGATTTTGGTCGACCTTTATATGTCCTTCTTACTGGGTACCTTAATTTTTCTTTTTTTCCATTTTAGTACATTATGGTAGGACTACGTAGCTTTCTCGTATGCTAGCCGAGTCACTTGTACGCGAGCCAGGGCGTCCCATTAGCAGGTCCCATCGAACAAAGAAAATTTTCGGCGTAGATATGACACCAGCTGGCATACTAACGTGGTGTCGGTCACCAATCAGCAAGAGACACGAGCCCATGCCATTCGTGACAGGCACATGGACACATCAGGGACCGAAGCTACGTGGCATTTTCATCCCACAGGCTTCCCAAGCCAATTCATTTTTCAGAAAGTCTGAAGTGAAAAGGGAAAAACAACCGCGCTACGAGCTTATATAATAAATGCAGATAAATCCTGAATTGGGATCGGCAAGGATTTCCGAGCTTTACTCTTCTTTTTTTTTCGATAATTTACGAGCTTTCTACTCTCATTTCCAGCATTTCTCCTTTGGTCGGCAAGTCTTCGTCTAGAATCTGAATTGGGATATTTTCTCTCTTCTTCCTGTTCATCAACACCCTAGGTCAGATCAAATGTTTCCACTTTCCAGGCCGCCTTAATCAATCGCCCAATCTTGAGTTTTTCATTCTAGGGTTTTTATTGGAGGGGTTGGTGTGGAGATGGCTGCAGATTGAGCAAGACCATGGTTGGTTTCGCAGCCGCAGCAGCATCCGTTTGCATGGGTGAAGAAGAATGCCGGAGTTGCGCAGCGGGGTCCGTCGAGGTCGAGCTCCGGTAGCTGTGCGGCGGATCCGGAGGTGCCAACCCGATCCTTCCGCCTGCAAGAGACCCAATCCCAAGGCAAGGCGTCGTGGTCGAACGCAGGCCGCGGTTGCGAAAGAGGCGGCGGCGGGGAAGGGGAAAGCTCCAGCTCGTGGAAGGAGCCGTGCCGTCAGGGCTGCGGCCCCGCGGACAGCTGAGGAGGAGATTAAGGTCGAGTCAGGGGCCGAAAAGGTAGAAGAAACACCGGTTGTGGGTGTGCGGGAGCCTCTCAAAGAGGAGAGGATGATGGACGACGAGAGCGGTGGTCTGAGCGCGAATAAGGCTGCCGGGCAAGATGAGGGGAGTACAGCTCCCTTTCCAGAGAAGGTTAGACTATCTTTTGATGTTTTGCTTCTTTGTTGTGGTCGATGCGTTTAACCTGTTATATCGTTTTTCAGGTGCAAGTAGGAGGTTCTCCGGTGTACAAGATCGAGAAAAAGCTAGGAAAAGGTGGTTTTGGACAGGTCTTTGTTGGTCGTCGTGTTTCGGGCGGGAGTGAGCGAAGCTCTGGCCCTGGTGCATTAGAGGTATAACTGGATTATTATCTTCTCCGAGCTCGGAGATCTGACTCTTTGATGCTTTTACAAAAAACTGCTATATAAGAGCAATATCTGTTTCATTTCTTAGAGAATGGGTATGCTGATACTTTGTTATTGCCATTTCCATTTATGGCTTTGTCGTCTGACTGTCTTCTGAGTCCTGATGGAACCATGCGAAAAAACAAAAGGAAGGAAAAACATTGCCTTTAGATTACAGATTAGAAAGTTATAACATTGCCTCCGGGTTGAAGGATTGAAGGAGCTAATTGTTGATATCATCATTTTCCTGTTTGTAAAATCATCTCGAGTTAGTCTGCTAGAGTTTTGGTATTTATTTATCTGTTTATCTCGTCTCAGGTTGCTGTGAAATTCGAGCATAGAAGCAGCAAAGGCTGTAATTATGGACCTCCTTATGAGTGGCAAGTTTACAAGTAATTTTTTTCCTCCATCTTCACTTTTTGAGGAGTATATCGTAGCTACTTCTTTCAGCTATTAGCCTTGTTATGCATTAAGACTTTTCGATACCCGCTTTAGGCTTTCCTGTTAGTTACAACCTAGAACATGACTTTAATTGTTATAACCAAAAGGCCATATGGCCTGATAAATATAGCTTCGAGCCTCCTTACAAGGGTTAAGTTTATAAATAGAATTATATGATATATTTTCTCGTTGAGGAATACCATGGCTTTCATTTTTCTGCTGTGAGCCTTGTTATGATCAAGTCTTTGTCATTCTCCCTTTAGGCTTTCCTGTTAATTGTAACCTAGAGCCTATATCAATTTGCCATCATTACAAATATCATAGGTCTATCAAGAACGTTGTTTTTTAATACTTTTTAAGCCCAATTTTCAACGAATGTGTCTTTCTGTGTCATGAGATGTAAAAAGAGTGAATTTTGTGTCTCTAGTTTATTTTGATTGTCAAGCAACTTGTACGAACTTTTATTTCCTTTCGTTATAAAAAAGTACACATGCACTAAAATGTTGTGAAGGGGCTGGTGGGCTGCAAATGTTGGTTTGAGAGATGGTTCAGTAAATGGTATATTTTTGGCAACTTTTTGAAGCATTTATCCAAGAAAACTTTTTCTAGCCTGCGTGGCTCTCCTAATTATCATGTTTGTATAAAATATGCCGATCGTATTCAGAACAGCTTGTGCAGATTTTATATATCATGTATGGAAGTAAATTCTAAATCGATAAATTTCCTCTGAATGCATGTTTCTTGCTTTTTTCCCCCATGATAACTGAGCAATACCCCCTGTTATATGTTTACTTAATCCACTTGGAGGTATCTAACAGTCAAATTTTCTGCTTGGATGGGATTTGATAGAACACATATTTTTGAGTTGCCACGGCAGTTTAAGTTTCCCCTGCCACTGTCTGTCTTTCCGTCGGTTTTTCTGCACCTTTTTAAAGATAGAGAGGAATGACATAGCACTCTGTTCATACCCAAATAGATGAATGAGTTATGTAGGAGATGTTGATAGGAACTTCTTTTGTTGTTGTTGAAATAGCACTCTCGGTGGCAGTCATGGGGTGCCTAAGGTTCACTACAAAGGGCGGCAGGGTGATTATTATGTGATGGTATGATTTTATTATTTATTCTGCTTAATTTGTGTATGTTGGTTTTTGGCAGCTTGTTATTTTCGCTTGTATATGGAATTAGTAGATTTCGGGATCATTATTCCTGAGGTTTTATATGTATTTGGATTTTTTTTGCAGGTTATGGATATGCTAGGTCCAAGTTTATGGGATGCATGGAATACTTCCGGTCAAGCGTAAGCATATTCATACTGTTATTTCCCCAGCTTACAGAATAATGGTGAAGCCGTGCTTGTTTGTTTGGATATCTATATATATGTGCAACTGGCCCTTAGAATGGGGCTTTTCATCCCAGTCTAATAAAGTTTGTTGAGAAGTAATCTGTTGTTTCGTCCTCACATGTCATAGACTTTGAAGTAGTTGGTGTTGTGTGTGAATAGGCTATAGGATTTCATGTGCCAGCTTTCGGTTTTCCTCTCCTTATCTTCTTGGTTGTTTTTCCTAGGTAACAGAATGGAGAATTTAGACAACTCTTATAAATTTTATATGAACCATGGGAATAAATTTGCATGTTAGAGATGGCTTCAGGGACATCTGATGCAGTAGTGAACTGGTGCTAAAAGTTGTAGATCTTTTGATGCTTTATTCTCTCATACATGTACCATTTCTATTTTTTTCTTTTCCCTCTCTGTTTTATACGGTTAGGACAGACTTATCTAGAATATGTACATTCAACATTAGTTTATATGGAAATGCTGATCCTGCCTGCGTTGTGCTGGTTGGATCTCTCCCTGTTGAGGGAGGGTCCTGAAATCGTAACACTGTGGCATAGTGCGTGACCTGTTGAGGGAGGGTCCTGAAATCGTAACACTGTGGCATAGTGCGTGAAGGGTGTGTGAGTTTTCCTCCTAATAAAAAAACTTAATTGAAAATCATTGTTACTTCTATAAGTTGGGGGTGGACATTTGAAATAAAATTGCACAATTCTTTTTTGAACTTTCTTTGTGATGGCCCTTCCTTTTCTGGAAGCATTTTAGGCGCTACATTATCTTTTCGTCTTATTTCCACTGTTATAAAATATATGAACACACAGATCACTTTTAACTTTGGTCGTATGGTTTGAACAATGGCTTCTATTAGACATATGTTTAATGCAGTATCTATGTGGATGTTTATGTTTCAATTTTGGATTATATGCTGTTTGTATCAAATGACAGGTTATCGTCTGAAATGGTTGCTTGTATAGCCGTTGAGTCTATTTCAATCTTAGAAAAGATGCACTCAAAAGGGTAAGTAGCCATCTGAAAAATTTTGATATCCAAATACTTTATTTTTTCAAAAAATGCTTAAATATTGACTCTGCCAACTGTGCATTATGTTTTTTTTCTCTCTTTCATATTAGTTTACTTGGCAAAAAGTTTTTAACTTTGACAAAGTCGTTACCATCTCACATCAGCTACGTGCATGGGGGATGTGAAGCCGTGAGAACTTTCTACTTGGCCAACCTGCAACACCACAGGAAAAGAAATTATTTCTTGTTGATTTGGGATTAGGTGATGTAACTTGGCTTGACGTCGTAAAATAAAGCTATGGCGTTGATTATAGTATAAGTGATTATGGAAACACTTAGATTTTCAGTTTAGGTTTGTGGTAAAGTTGAAGGATGTTTGTCAGGTCTAGAAAAATGTGCTAAGCCATCACTATATATCCTTTGCAATGATAAAGTTTTTTGACTCATAGTATTAGTAATTTATATACATGGCCATGTCTGCTACTAGTCCACTGATTATTGTTGTCACCGTCATATTTTCTTTGTCATTTTATGCTTTCTTTGTTTGTCTTTGGTATTTGAGTTTTTTAACTTCTGCAGCAACCAAATGGAGAGATGGTGCTAGTGGGCAGCATGTTGAATATGACCAACGCCCTGATGTGTTCAGGTAAGTGGTGTTTAATCTGCCTATCTGTAAATGTGATTTTTTTTCTGTGTGAAGATTGACAGTTTCTTATGCTGCTTTATATTGATTTCTGTTGTTTCTTGACTTAATAAATTGTTGGGCAGGGGAACTGTTCGATATGCTAGTGTTCATGCTCACTTAGGAAGAACAGCAAGCAGAAGAGATGACTTGGAATCTCTTGCATACACTCTAATTTTTCTTCATCGAGGCAGGTTGCCATGGCAGGGATATCAGGTAAAAGAACGCCAAGATAAGGGGAAAGATTGTATCTTCCCCCATATCTTAAATATATGTGCTCTATCTTTAGGTCACTGATATATCTCCAACATCCGAACTATGTCAAGTGCTTGCCTTGTTCTCTTCGTTTGACCTCTTTTTCTTCTTTTCAGGGTGACAATAAATCTTTCCTAGTCTGCAAGAAGAAAATGGCAACTTCTCCCGAAATGTTGTGTTGCTTTTGCCCGCCACCTTTCAAAAATTTTCTTGAGATTGTTGTAAATATGAAGTTTGATGAGGAGCCTAACTATAAGAAACTCATATCACTATTCCAAGACTTAATAGGACCTAATCCAGCTGTTAGACCAATTAATACTGATGGTGCCCAAAAGGTAAATCATTTTAATGTGTAAACAGTTTTCGGTCTATTCATATTAGAGAACTTTAGTTACCTTTTTTTGTTTTTTTGGAATTCTGGCTTTTAGGTGATCTGTCAGGTTGGCCAGAAACGGGGTAGGCTAACAATTGAGGAGACAGATGACGCCCAGCCTAGGAAGAAGGTGCGGCTAGGGGTTCCTGCAACGCAGTGGATTTCAGTTTATAATGCCAGACTGCCAATGAAACAAAGGTGCAATCTTTTCCTCCTTCATAGAATGCCAGACTACGTGACCAATTGTAATGTTTAATAGGTTGTTTCTTCTAGAGCAACCCCCCCCCCCCCCCCCCCCCCAAAAAAAAATAATTGTAGTTTTTTTCTGGTTATAGCATGTAATTATAGTTATAGGTTTATTGTTGGTGTTTTTCTCTCCAAGCACTCTCAATAATTTTTTTGGTTTGAACATTAGTTGCTGATTTGAGCTGTCTTTTACATATATACTCTAAAAAACCATAATCATAATCAAGTAGCGCCTTTTCCCAACTATTTGGGGTCGGCGACATGGATCTTACTCTCCATTCAGACCTATTTTGGGCTACCTCTTTTGTAAGAGATAGTAAAGTCAAATCCTTTTTCTATTAACTCTATCTAAGTTCTCTTAGGTCTCCCTCTCCTTTTAGCATCGTTTACATGGATCACTTTTAATCTTCTCACAGGGGCATCTATGGGTCTTCTTTGCATATGCCCATACCAACGCAACCTACGTTCCCTCCGCTTCTCCCCTAAAGAAGTTACCCCCAAACTCTCACTAATATAATCATTTCTAATCTTATCTCTCCTAATTATCCCACTCATCCACCTTATCATTCTCATTTCGGCTACATTCAACTTATCTATATGACTTCTCTTTAATGCCCAACACTCTGCCCCACATAGTATTGCAAGCTTAATGGTTGTTCTATAGAACTTGCCTTTGAGCCTTTTTGGAACACGCCTATCACACAACACTCCCGAGGCTGCCCTCCATCATATTCTAACAAACCGTTGCAGAAAAATTATTCCATGATTGTGTAATTACATGTTAGCAACATGCAATATTTTTTTTTATCACAAAAGCCTCAAAAGGCTAAAACCATTCAATAACAATAACCAAAATACAACTTGACCTTGCTATAAACAAGATAGCTGCGAGAAGCATACTCATACACGCATAAGTTACAACATTACAATACATGGAAAGCATTCCCACTGCCAAACCACAAGGGTTAAAGCAAAGATCAGCCAGATCGCATACAAGCATAAGATACAACTTATTACAATGCATGAAAAGCATTCCCACTGCCAAAACATGAGGGTTGATGGCAAGCACTGAGGACCAGAATCGCTGCAGAGGACTTCAAACACTATCCTTGCAAAGAAACTCAGTAAAATCGGCTGAAACTCTGATTCAATATTCAGGCTCCAGAACCACCTGATGGTGGCCCAAATACCAGTAATAAACTCCAGGGGAGGGGGCAATTGCCAGCGTGTACTCAATTGTCAGGGGTCCCTTGGGAGAACAACCACTGCCAACTCTGGCAGAACATGCAGTATGTTGGAACTTGGAAAAATGAGAGAAGAGTCGTGTTTATCTTATCCAGAGTGTGAATAGCCTAACCTTAAAGTTATCGGGAGGCACACTTTATCCTATTTTTATGGGTTAGCCACACAGATTGTAACCTGCCATTGGGCAGTATACATTTTCCATTGATGACACCTCTTTATAAATGGCCATCTCACTTGTCTATGAAAAATGGTATTAACACCATCTTTGACATGGATATCAAAATCAGTTTTTTTTCCCTGAATTACCAGTGTATGACTAAGTTCGTGTAGAAGTACAATTTTGTTTCCTTTTAAGTGTCAAGTTGGCGTAGAAGTATAGTTTTTGTTTCCTTTTAAGTGTCTGGTCTTTTATTATGTGACAAAATTAAGCTGATAAATCGTTGCAATTGTTTGATCTTCTGCATCTTGTTCCGATGGTCAGATTAGTTCCTTATAAATGTTTTGTATGATATGTTGATTTTATAGTAACAAAATTTTGAATGGTTTTTTTTGGTTGAAATATAGGTACCATTACAACGTGGCTGACTCTCGTTTGGCGCAACATGTTGAGAGAGGAAATGAAGATGGCCTTTATATAAGCTGTGTTGCCTCTTGCTCTAATCTATGGGCACTTATTATGGATGCTGGAACTGGCTTTACATCCCAAGTTTATGAACTGTCTGCACATTTCCTCCACAAGGTATTATTTTGATTCATAAACATTAATCATAATGTTTTTTAGACATATAGCCACAGATTGATCTTCTTTAAAAAATAATTGCAGGAATGGATTATGGAACAATGGGAGAAAAATTACTATATCAGTTCCGTAGCTGGTGCTAATAATGGCAGCTCTCTTGTTGTAATGTCTAAAGGTTAGTTATGTTTAGCTCAACTTTTTGTAATTCTAATTATTACCATTCATGTTGGTAAAATCACTTTGGGTCTTATTTAATGTGATTTTAGCATTTATTATTATAGTTGTGGCTGTGGTTGGTGGTGTTGCTGTTGTCGCTGAATCCAACCACTAGGATAATATACCTGACAGTTTTTTGGTTTAATTCAGGTACCCAATATACTCAACAGTCATACAAAGTTAGTGATTCATTCCCTTTCAAGTGGATAAACAAGAAGTGGCGAGAGGGTTTTCATGTTACGTCAATGGCAACTGCTGGAAGCCGGTGGGGAGTTGTTATGTCACGCAATGCAGGCTTCAGTGACCAGGTTCAACTACGAGTGTTTGTTGCCATAGCCCCTCTTACATTCTCTATTTGATGTTTTATAGTCATAGATAACCTGCCTTCTTAGCCTTCATTTTTTAATTTGGTCAGGTAGTTGAACTTGACTTCCTTTATCCCAGTGAGGGTATCCATCTCCGTTGGGACACTGGTTACCGGATAACATCCACGGCTGCTACTTGGGATCAGACTGCTCTAATCCTGAGTGTACCCAGGCGAAAACCTGGTGATGAAACTCAGGAAACCCTCCGGACTTCTGCTTTTCCAAGTAATCATGTCAAGGTAAAATATCATTTCCTTGTTACGGAAATAAAATTAAATGTCCCTGCATATATAGGATTGGAATCTTGGTCTTGTTTTTAAAAGTGGTGGTTGGGATCACAGTTCACAAACTGATGAGAGATTTTTCTCTTTTTTGTGATTATTCTATTACCGATATACCCTAACAGGAAACTGAACCTCCTAAATTCCTCTTAAGAACTTTGTTTTGGTGATAAGTTTCCATTTGATAGAGATGCTATCGACCCCATATAACAGGAAAATTATCATCATGATGAAAGATACCAATTGCACTTGAATTGTGCTTTAAACCTGGTTTAATGGTTTGAGCTAATTGTATTTGCTTGTACTGATTGCTTAGTTGACACTGCATCCCCAACCAATTCTTTAAATGTCGTGCAGGAGAAATGGGCAAAAAATCTTTATCTTGCCTCAGTGTGTTATGGACGCACAGTTTCGTGACAACGATTCGCAAGCCAGAAAGATGTGAAGAAATCAAAAGATTTCAATGATTCTCTTTTAACATTGTTGTTCCCATGTTATTTGTGTTGTATATTTTAATTGAGAATCATTCTGAGATCTTCACTGAAAGGGGCAGGAGATCAGCTCATGTATCATGTATTTAAAATGTATAACACATGATTGATTGTTCACTAAACGGATCCAAAAGGAATATGGGGTTGCAGCCCATTTGTAATAGATCATCGACTCGTTGACATTAGTCAAATTTTCAGTGCGTAAGCAAATGTGCACCCAGGCAGCATGGTTTAATTGATGGTCATGGGAGAATGGTTGGATGCCTGGTTGAGTGTTGAGCGAGAGATGGCTAACGCATGCCATCTCGATGGGATAAGTTTTACTGATTGACAATAGCTCTCTCCGTTCGGGAAAGATGTCCACACTACGAAAAAATGCCTTTTCTAAGGTGCCCACAAGTTGGAAAAAGCCTAAAACCTTGGCTCAAAATATACATTTGCTGGAATCTTTAATCTCTTCGATTCAAAATGAACCTCGGGTCATAGGATATAATGAAAATTATTGGTTGAAGTCAATGGCTATCACTTATCACTTCAGACTTTTCCAAGCTAACCTCAAGTGAAGTGATTGTCACTGGACGACTCGAATTACGACTTACTTTTGCTTAAGATTCTTTTTCAAGTAATTGTCCAGATAAAGTCTATCAATTGTTTGCATTACTATTTTTTATGTTTCGTTGAGCTTCTATTTTTCACATGTGATGCAAGTAAATTTGGAAATAAACTTCTTTTAATCAGGGTTTTAAATTGAAAAAAAATTAAATTTACAAGAAATAAAATTCTTAAAATCCCCATTAAAGAGTTTTGCAGGCTAGGCTATGTGCTATTATAGCCCATAGGGTGGGGAGCCATGAGGAGAGGCAAGGCACCTCGTTTGGAGGGTGTGGCGGAGTGTAAGAGCGGTTGAATACTAAATAGGCTGAGGCCTAGTTGAGAAGGCACCTCCTTTGCCATGCGTAGTTGAGCTCAAGGGTGGGGTATAAATCACTTTGCCTTCGTGTTTCTGGTGGCTTTTCTCACTGGTGAAAAGTCGGTTAACAGAACAATTTTGATGTATACATTCATTTAAACATCACAAGTTTAGTGGAAACAGTAGTTACCCTTGTAATTCCAATAACGTAATCTTCCATATCTTGAAAATTGGTTACTTTCAATGGGGTTTTTTATGCCTATGGTAGTTAAAAACTTCTGGATAACGATGGGGCTGTTTGGGAGGCCATTTGATGTTTGTAGGAAAGGAAAAGTTTTTTATTTTTATTTTATGATTGAAGTATGGGTTTTGGGGATTCAAAAGAGAAACATGAATGATGGAAAGGTAATTATGGTCATTCGTCGCAAGATTCTTATTTAAAAACCCATTTGACAAGTGAATGCCTTCATAAAGACATTTACGTAGAGAATGAAAATGATCATAATGATCATTCATCTATTAAATGTAAATAGCCTCCTAAATACTTTTTAGTGGGAAATAGTAAAAAATAATAAGAAATTAAGTGGGAAATGGTCTCCCAAACAGCCCCGATGTCGGATGCCTAATCACCATTACAGATGAACAAACAGATCGAGATCTAGCCCACGGTAGCTGAAAATGGGCCGGGATGAAGGTGTTTCCTACTTTCCTTTCTATGTCTCGAGTCTCGAAGTCCGATCTGACTGACAAGCGGTCCAAAACTCCAAATCCTAAGAGGTTCATCAGTGATTAGTGGTTAAGTACTGTTAAAACGCTTTTTGCTAAAATAAAACTTCGGTTCATTCTATGAAACACGCGGGCTTTGGAGTCTCTGGTTCTCTCCGTCTATCCATTCAGCTCCTCTCTGCTCTGGCCTCTGGGCGACCACCCCACCATTTGAAAGAGAGAGAGATAACCAAAGACAAAGAAAGGGAGAGATGGGAGCTGTCCCGTCTCCGGTTAGTTGCCTCGCCCCACGGCGAGCTCTCTCCAGTAGGGACAGTAGTAAGTCTTCACCTTGCTCAATTTGTGATACTTTTAGAATTCGAGGCAATTTTGCTTCATTTACTCTACTTTAATGTCCCTTTTTCTGACACTTGCTCTACTCTAAGTTGAGCTTTGAATTCCTTGGGCAACTGCTTATTTGTTCTGACGGTAGGCTCCTCTGAAGTCTGAACTAGAGTTGCTCTTCTCTTCAGAATGCTAGAGACCCCGTTATAATGTTTTCCATGCTGCTAAAGTCAGTTCATTTTGAAAAACCAAATAAGAATATTAATATGGAACAGAGGGAGTATAATTTAGCATTGTCCTATGGGCTACTAATCTACATTTTATTTGTTGTGCTTGGTGATAGACAATTCTGAAGTGGTTGGTCTCCATATAAGAAACAGTATGGAAGAAACAAGCTGTGCACTAACTAATTCTGACCAATCATTCCAAATGTCAATGAAGGTTAGTGATATGTTCTTCCCATTTTTCCAATCCTGTGGCTATTGTTGCATAAATCTTAATGGCATTCCTGTATAGAGCCACAAACGTTCTCTCTGCGTATATTAGAACTTTCGGTTGTAATGACATGCGCATGGCAATGGTTTTGCTGTACGCTTCGAAAAATGTCACAGCAGCTGATAAAATCTGTAGAATCAAATGGTGGTTAACTGGTTGCGTTCAATTGATATGTGGGAAATTTTTTACTACCTTGAGTTTTGGCATCAAGGGAAAATGTTTATAACCTAGATGTAACGGAAATCACCTACATAGTATTGACTTAGGAGAGAGCTTCAAATAGTTGGGGTTTTGATTAACAAAATGGTTATCAGAGTGGGAGATATGATTGGGGACTGCTTTAAGGAAATCACCTATATTATGTATTGACTTCGGAGAGAGCTTCAAATAGTGAGTTTTTGCTAAAAAAAATAATGGTTATTAGAGCGGGAGATATGATTGTAGTGCTTTAAGAGTTAATGAGACATTCACATTTAATGTAACTTGGGGTTTTATTCTTATACGTAAATCAGTTAAGATCCAGGCGATGGTGTTTATGCACTGGTTTCGCTTTAATTACTGTTCCGGGTGCATTCACTTCCACGGCAAACGCCATCACTTCAGGAGTGGCGGATGGCTCTCTCGGAAAAGAACGAGCAGTGTGCAGGAATTGTGCGGGGAGTGGAGCAATCATATGTAAGCATTTAATTGCATGTATCTAATTTATGAGCTCATTTGAGTGTCTTCTTGATTATTATCTAAGATCAAATTTAGATGCTGCGGGTTTTATTTTACTCTTACTTCGAAAGCTCAAAACTCAGTTGGGAATTGTTCTCTCATTATTTTGACAAGAGATCGGTATTCTCTTACAACATCTTCATTGGGCTTGATTTAGGTGATATGTGTGGTGGTACGGGAAAATGGAAAGCTCTGAACAGAAAGCGAGCAAAAGATGTTTACGAATTTACTGAGTGTCCAAATTGTTATGGTATGCAATCCGTTGGCCACTTTAATCACTCAACATATGGCAAGAAGAAATTGAGTTATAGGTTCTCTAATTGTCAAATTTAATTGTTCAACAGTCCAAAGATAATTTTATTGTATTTCACCACTTTCTAACTCCAGAATTTTAGGCACTTCAGCCAAGGTTAATTTTATTTATATTCATTTACCGTATTTTAATTTGATGATTGTTATGTGATGGCAGGTCGAGGAAAGCTGGTGTGCCCAGTTTGCCTCGGTACGGGACTACCAAATAACAAGGGTCTTTTGAGGCGGCCTGATGCTCGAAAGTTGCTTGATAAAATGTACAATGGTCGCCTCCTGCCTAACTCCTGATCCATGCACTTTTGTTCGTGCTGATGGAATTATAGGCCTTTGAAGAGAATTTCCACGCCACAAACCGCGATAGTCTGGGGAGCAATTCAGCTTGCCTGATAGTTTTTGGTGTATTCATGTTGTATATTGCCTGTGATGATATCAAAGCAATGTGCTGTTAAATGAGCCAAGTTCTGCAAAGTTTTGAATCTGACACGGCCTTTTTCTGGTTCAGTGAGTAGCATTTTTATCCACTTCAAGTGTGTTCCTATCTCTTGCTATTTTCAATATCTATTGGCTTGCCACCGATACTTGTCTGCCAATCACAGTAACCAGAATGTTGAGTGCAAAGCTTAATGTCGTTTTAGAAGCACAAGTTCTCACTGTAAAACTAATTACTGAAAGCGGAATTCCAAACCAAGCTTATTCATTCTGAGATTCGTTTTTTCAGTAGTAGCACTCTTTGAACTCATGAGAATCTTAGCACCCTATCCAAGTAATCGTTAGAATAAAATCGCCATTGCATCAATTTTCTTTCCTTTCTCCTTGTATCTGGTGTCCTGTGAAGATTGACTTGCGTAGTTGTGGATTTCCTCTCGTATGATCCCACTTAAATTTCTGTTTCTATTTCGTCTTTTTCTCTTTCTTTTTTTTTCCTTTTGATATACAATCTTCTTCTCTGGTTTTGGGGTAAACTTCTTTGTGCATTGTTTACCATGATCCCTTGTAATGAAAACATATTTTTGTTTAAATATTCACTGACTTGTGACAATCTGATTAAAGGAGCTTCTATAATGGTTTTAAATTTGTGGACTGTTGAATCCTTCGTGTAACCACAAATCGGCTTGGACAACTGCTTCAATGGGCTGCGTGTGTGTGGAAATGGCCCCCCCACACACAAAAGCACACTATGCGTCCTTTGTGTTCCTTGGACAGTACATATGTCAATTACCCATTCTTTTCCTTCGACAGATTTCCTAAAGTTTCTGAAGAAAATAAAGAAAAATCTATGAAACAAAAAAAATGTCCAAGCGTCTGAATGCTAAAACCATAAGAGGGCCTTGCTTGCCAGAATCTCAGCTCAATCCGATCTCGGCAACGTACAGCTCTGAAAACGCTATATAGAAGCGCATCAGAGACTAATTTATTGCCTTCGATTCAAAACAACAAACGCGCTGCAAAAAAAAAAACACTAATAATCTAAATCACAAAAACAAATTGGCAATGCTTGGAGCCTGGGGGGAAGCCAAAGCGTTCGTTACGCTTCGTATATATAGAGCGCGCTGCACTGCAAAGTGCAAACCCTAGCCTATCTACTCATTTTGGGCTCGATTTTTTCTTGCAAAATTTAGGGCTGGTATTCGGGCTCGAAGCCCAAATGTTGTGCGGGTTAGACGTGGACCCCAGACCCAAGGCAAGCTCACGAAAGGATCGTGGCCTGGATCTGTAAGCTATATGGCAATCTTTTTAGCAGCTGAAATGGGAGTGACTGAGGTGATCTGCACTTTGAAAAGTTAGTCTCTCCAGTGAGGATTAGAAGTCTTTTACTGTGTCTAAGAGGATTTAGAAGTCTCTCAAGGGTACAGATTGGCTTGTCATGGCAAGTTTGTTCGAACATCAGAGCTTTCACCTTTGGAGTTTGGATTAATGCGTAAAACCCTGGATTTGCTTATCTTGTTCGAAAAAAAAATATATACAAAGGAAGACAGAAAAGTCTTGGATTTACGATACATATCACTTGGAGCAAGTTTGTTCCAGACGCCCGCCAAATCATCACTTCATCATGGTTGGTCACTTTCAATCAAGTGAGACACAAACAACTGTTGTATATCTAAAGACAAACTGGTCCTGGATTTTTGTCGTCACTACATTTCTCAATTACCATAATCTTATTGCAACCCTTGCGTCCCCTTTAGAAGCATATGGACCTTTTCAATAATTCTAATTGTTTCAAAAATGTTTGGTTACTGCGAACGTTCAAACCCAACACAACATATGTCGTACAATTTCAAGTCCTCTAAATAAAAAGGAAAAGGAAAAAGCGGTTTTCGGCTTGCCAAGACAGGTAACTTGACTTCGCATTTCGCTGTTACCATTCCATCATTCTTCAGTAAGCTCATATCTGAATAAATGGACAATCTCCATAGCATGTGCAAGCAGAAACAGGAATTTGCAGGGAGTGGTCGGACGCTGGACACCTGAGACTACTCACGGCTGGGAACTAGGCAGTCGCTGAAGAATGGAGTGTTCCGGCTTGTGATCACACTCAAAATCAAGATGAACAAATGCCCTCTCAACTTCAGGAAGCTCCTCTATCTTTATCTGCAAAGTTTCTCCAATTGTGTGTGCTTCTTTCAAAGGCAAATCTTCTGGAAGTTCAATATCCACCTGTTTAATTACATTAAAAGCATCAAGAAGACAGATTGGAGTCAGTGGATCAACTTTGTTTAATATAAAAAGGAAATATATGGTCTTCACAATAGTAAAAATATATTGAAGTAAAAAAGGAAGTCTGATCTAACACTATGTATCCATATCCGAAAAGTTTTCTTCGCTGGTGAAACTCATATTTCAAACTCCGAAAGGGAAACCAAGAATAACCAATTCAGTTTTGATTTCTAACTAGTTTGTTTTCTTGTGAGCTGAAACCAAACATTTGTGTGAATATAGAAAAAAAATAGTCATCGGACTAACCTCCACAAAGTATAGCACACCAAAGGTATAGGCTCGAACTGTGTCAACACGCTTTATTTGAGGATGATGTCGTATGACTAAGTATGTTAGTTTCTGCAACACTTCTGGAGGAGCTGACTGTCCAACAAGTGAAGCTGTATCCATCAATGTCAGATATAAGCAGAGAGATTTAATAAAAAAAAAGCAGAGAGTTGTTGAAGACAGCAAATGGTATGAACACTAACAAATAACAATCTAGAATAATGTATGCCCAAATCTGAATGGCATAATGTACGCCCAAATATGGATGGCTTTCTCATTTGCATGCTCATTGTTGGCATTGGATTCTTTTCATGTTCCCTGCTTCATTGTTTTTTAACATTTTATAAATTTCAAAAAATATGAGCAGTGGAATATTATTAGTCTTAAAGGCCCTGTTATCTAGATTTACCATTTAATCATAGCTATTACATGGGATCTAAAGGAGAATATTTCATTTTCATTCTCATCATGCAACACATACATGCTATTTTTGGCCGCCAACAAATACGTGCCCTTTAGCTCCCCTAGTCCATTTCCTCAGTGCATATGGCGTGTGCAGAGAAGATAAATGACAGTTGTAATAGATTTTTGAAAGACAACGCAAAACAAGAGTCTGAGTATTATGCATGCCCATTTGTTAAATTGATTAATAACTATATTATAGGAAATAAATGTACCTGCATTTTCTAGAACTGTACCCGACCAATTAGTAATCGTATAAACAGCAAGAACGATAGCACCAGCAGGATCTATCCACCAGTAATATTTATCACCGAGAATAGCAGCAGCTAAGCCAACAACATTTGTAATAACATCAAAATAATGGTCCTGTGAACCAAGAAGAAGAAGAGGTTAAATTTTGAAAGAGTTATGTTGGTGCTTTTTAATCATCAAAGGAAAAAGAAGAGCTGTTCAACCTTTGCATAGGCACGGACAATCTTGTTTCTTGAGGTTCTACAATAAAGCCAAAGAGCAAGCTTCACAGCAGTAGCTGACAACATGATTGAGGACAACCATGTTAATTGCGAAGATGTCATTTTTTCAGAAGCTTCATCTTTTATCAACTGTTCGAGTGCCTGAACCAGAACTTGAAATCCTGCAATTGCAAAAATCAAAGTCGACGACATAAGCATGTACTAGCACAATGTTTAATCAAGCATCTTCTAACTTATCCCTGAGTATTTTCATAGTCATAAGTCAGGGCTCTCAGAAGATTCATGGATGATTTCTGTATTAATTGACATTTTTTCATCTTGAAACTGACTTGTTATCATTCTCCTTATGTGATGTCCGGTGTTCAGGGCTGCAACAGATATTTGTGCGACAAATTTTTCTGATCATTTATTATACTTCAATTTTCCAATCAATCTATAATCCACTCATGAATCATTTTGGCAGCAGATATAGGTGGATTTTTTCAATTAATAGATAGTCGCTTCTCATTTCAGATTGCATTTGTCACTTTTATCTCAACCAAATTAGAAGAATAAAACCTGTACTGCAAAAGAGTAGGTGATAGTTTGTTTATATGCATATTAGTTTCCATAGAAGCATTCTACAAAGACCAAATTACTTCTTCTTACACCTCTTCTAATGTGACCGGACGTACAAGCGCAAGCATAAAGAAAATCCAATGACATGTACATACCCAGAGTGGCCATGATAGCAGCAAAAATGATAATTCCAACAGGTTGCACACGCAACTTTCCAATAGGATATTTGTAGATGTTTATATTTTTCATTGACAAATGTGCGAACCAAAGAATGCCACCAGCCATGAGGTCTAGCAGGGAATCCAATGTTGAAGCAGCAATAGCGATGGATCCACTTCTAATTGTAGCATATATCTGCAACAGCCGTAATAGCAATTACACAAAAATTTTGATGGGAAAAAGTATTGTGCATATGAAGATATTGAGTTAAATCGATTACCTTGAATGCTAATAGAATAATATTCGCAAAGTTGGAGATCTTCATCGCAAATTCGTGCTGAGCTTGCTCTTCAAGTTCTTGCTCCTCATCTATGACACCAGAATTTTGTAAAGAGTCTACTTCCTCGAATGACCTTAGAGTAGCAAACTGTCGTTCGTAATACTCCTTTTCACCTGGAGCAAACAGAACAAGGCAAGTTCATGAGACCCAAAACTGCGATAGATTAAGATCACTTGATTAAATTTCCAATTACTGAGCGTGCAATGAACAAGATGTGCACATGACATTATAACAAATACTCCAGGTGGAATTCGTTTAGTTTTTCAAAATGAACTGATTTAGTTCATTTTGGAAACCAAATGTATCTGCTAATTCCGGACAAAGGGAGGATATTACAGGTCCTATACATTTTACCATTTGCACTGCACTAATATATTGATTCATACTATACAAAAAGAGTCACATTATTATTCGCCCCGCCTCACGCGCGTCTGCATCAAATGGCTACTGAAAACGCTATCATATAAATAAAAACTTGCATTAATGAAAAATGACAAGAGAATCACAGCTTAAAAGGTTAAATCCATCTTATTCAATTGGGAGCAATCTGAACGTCTTTCCCAGTAAAGCAAAAGAAAAAACAAGTAGAGAAAGCTATAAAACGGAAACTAGACCTTCCGACAAGCCTTTGGTTTTGGAGAGATTGATGTGGAAAGGATTCTCCGGATCAACTCCATGAGTCACCCTCTCGGGCAATTTCGAAACGAAATCAGCTCTCAAAGATCCCACTGATTTCCATCTCCTGAACCGCCGTCGACCCGCCTCAGCTCCATTGATCAATGGCTTACTTATCTCCGATCCGCCTTCCATTTCACAGAGTGAACGTACAACGGCCGGGCTGCAGCGATGTGTAACTTTGTAGAAGTGAACTCCACCACCACCTTTCTCAAAACGCGCGTGATTTGGTTTACCTAAAATGGAGTGGCACTAACGGGTGCGACTTCTGTGATTCTCATCATTTTCTAATGAGCTGAATCAGGCTGTTTTGATTAAGTTCCGTTGACACACTTTTTATGATCTTGCTTGTTTTTTTTTTTGGCAACATATAATCTTGCTTGTTCGGAGCTGAGATTGGCGAGCGGTCGGAGAAGATTTTTATGAAAACATATGTAAGAGAAAAAGGACAATTGTACCTACGGGCTAAAGAACATGACTCTTACCTATTACAAAACAATCTTCCACAAAACGTCAAGCTACGTGATCCAAAAATGGTGCCAAATCCCATAGCACTTCGTAGTTTTTACACTAATTTTAAGCCCAAAAAGCTTCCCCTGACCCACCATTTTTTTTTCGCAACAACGCTTCCCCGCCATGTTTAATTCTAGTTAAGATGCCCCTAGTTTTAAAAAACCAGATATGCAGCCCAACAGTGTTTGCAAAACCAGATATATAGCCGTAGTATCAGCAAACCATGCGATTAATAGGATAAAAAATACAAAACCGAGCATGTAATTGGTGCGTAATGGATGCTTCAGAAATCAATCAATTTGACAATCAATCTAAAGATGTCGCATTAGTCTAACTTCTAATGTGTTTATGTTGGCTTTATGCTAATAATTGCACTGAAAGTTAAGGCTTTTGTACTGTGTTTTCTTATGTGATCCCGCAATCTCTTCCGAAACCAGAATAATCTGCCCTCTTGTCCTGCTTACTTTTGTCGTATTGAGCCAGATTTGTACCCGTCATTTCCATCTTTATAGGACATAGTCGTATTGAGTCAAATTTTTGTTATAGAAATCACAGCAATGTGTAACCGTCCCAAATGCAGTCAGTGTCCTGAGTAGCACTAGCTCATTGCCACTTGGCTATCGTACCTTTCATTCAACTAGGAGGAAGCTCAACCCTGAAGGCTGAAGCTAAAGGTAACTTCAAATGTTTACCTTCAATAATGAAGTCATATAAAGAAGAAAAAGCCAACTCAGATATTTATGAAAGTTTTTCCATATTACTTGGTCAATGAGCCTGGATTGCCATATTACTTAATTTTTTTGGGTTAATCCCATATAACCTAGTTTTGGCACCTGATCTTCCTATTTTGCCCTCCTGAACCCTAACCCTAAACTCCAACTATACCATTTCTCATATTAACCCTAAACTCCATTTATACCATTTTTTTATTTTAAGTTTTACACTTCAACTAATTTTTTGCTCATTTTTTTTATTCTTTTTTTTTATTTTTAATATTTTTTTCATATAATGATGATATCATAAGGATCTTGAGATAATATTTAAAAAATACAACAAAATCTAAGATAAATAGCATGTAATGTCCCAACATAATTAGGTTATTATTATAATAAGAAATAACACTAAAAATAAAGAAGAATAAAAAAATAGACAAAATCCGATAAAAAATGAGAGATATGAATCGTTAAAATTTGTCCCAAAAAAATAGTTATCATATAATAGAATACACGATAGCCTTGACCTATCGTGTAATCGAATACACGATAACCCTGACTATCGTGTATTCGATTATATGATAGCACTCCAATCATGTATTCGATTATACGATAGTAGTCCTATCATGTAATTACCTATTTTAGTTAGACATACTTCAACGATTCATATCTCCTTAATTTCTGATCCATTTTTACCAATTTTTTTCGTTCATTTTTATTTTTAATGATCTTTATAATCATGATTATAGTCATTATGATAAGAACCCATGTTATATGGGATGAATCCAATAAAATCAAGTAATATGGCAATCCGGGCTTATTGGCCAGGTAATATGTAAAAACCTCATGTTTCTCTAATCTAACATCTAAGTTAAGCTCTCACTTGTCATCAAAATAAGCTGTAAAAGCAAACCAATTTGCCAAAAAATCCAGAAAAACAAATTAGGCTCCAAGTTGAAGGCCAGTTAATTTCAGTATCAACTATCTCACTAATTCGTGATGGGAAGAAAAGACGAACATCGTTGGATGTTCTCATAAAATTGACATGAATACGAAAAAGACGACTACAAATTCAGATTCCTGAGTTGTCAGTATCTCAAATCCGGTTCCCTACTTGAAGACCGGCTGATCTTCTCCCCCGCTACTACAAGAACAACCAACAATGAGTTACTGACAAACACGAAATCTCACGACCGAACATGACAGCATCTGAAAGTCATTTTTTTTTCTTGTGATGTATATGTTACACATCTCACAATCTATCATTTTCATCCTGTCATCTAGCCCAGCGGCCCTATTTGTGATCTAAGTATGACGTTCGATCAGGAGTGAGCATTTTTTTACCCACATTGCCATTAAAAATAAGATTGCGTTATTGGATTCTGAAAATGATTGAGAAAATCAGGCGAGAGTTTCGGCAAGAGTGTCATGAGGCAGTACCTTTGGACATGGGGAGTCTTGGCTGAGCTGCGGAGTCTCGGAGCTCGTACTTGCTTCTCCAAGGGCCTTGAAACCGATCGAAGAAGTTGGCCCTGGCCGCGTAGAGAGATTCTCCGTCGGCATCCTTCTCCTCGTCCCCACCGATTATTAGCAGCAGCGGGTTTTCGTCAGCTTTCGACCTCTCCATGGCCGTTCCTCCAGCAGAAAACAAGGGGTGTATGTATGAATGTACGCCAAATGATATAAATGAAATGTAAATCTGAGTTTGGACTCCTCTCTTCAATCCATATGGAGGGGCCAGGGGGTAGGCTGAACCAAAGGTAAGGGAGAGATTCGAACGCATTTACATTGCAAGAGGGACAAGAGAGGAAGACTGCAAGAATGCTAACGCCAAGCACGCGGTGGTTGGGTAGACCAGAAGAAAATTAAAGCACCGCTCCTCCATATGGATTGACGAGTACTATTTGGTGATTGTTTGATTGACGAGTCAGAGGCTCAGAGGCAGAGCACTGGCGCGGACAGTCGGACTCTCGCAGCAGTACCCCTTCCAAGTTGTTATTTGAATACCGTTTACATGAGTCCGGGCTCACGCAACTCACTCTATGATCTGGGCAGGGGATTATGATCCGGTGGAGGGTTTTGGGAAAAAATGTATGTATCAGCCGCGGCTCAAGAGGGTGTCTAGCGTGACCGATATTCAAGACCAGATTGCAGGGCCCCATGCCTACGTTATTCAAGACCAGATAGCGTGACCGATATTCAAGACCAGATAGCGTGACCGATATTCAAGACCATGGGCTAGGATTCTGCAATCTGGTTTTGAAAATCGGTCAGCAAAACATTTTCCGCCGCTCAACAGGTTTTAGGTGGGCTCAACAGGTCTGATTTCCACGGTCCTGATTTTCGGGGGCCTACCATTAAAGCCTGGGCAGCCGCCTGTCCGGGCGGTTGGTGTATATGGGCTTTCATACAGGGCAAGCAGGTTTGAATCACTGTCCGTCATGCACATTGTCGGATCTCAATCCAATGGCTCAGATTGTCCCGTCTTATACCAACAATAATGAGTAGGGCTCGTACTAACTTTTCCTTATTTATATGTCATTTATCGAAATGACAGATCAAATGCGTATAAACTAGAAGCTACTAATCCACTCTTACAAGTGTGGCTTCCCTACAAAAAAAAAGGGAGATATTGGTATCGGATAGATGAATAGTGGAAACTTATGTAATCAGGTTGTGGACACTATCATGATTTGATATTACTATAAAACCAACTCTACATTATCATACTCCCTTTGTCTAGAATTATTCTTAACATATGATTTTTTAGATTCAACTAAAATTAGTTCATTTGAAAAACCTTATGTTAATAATAATTCTAGATGGGGGGGACTAGAATCGATCCTACATTATTATAGAATCGATTAATGGGCATCATACTTGATTTTAAATTTGTTAGGAACCTACCTATATAATCCCAACTATAATAAAAAGAAACACAACCATATGGTCAATAGTTGCCACCCAAAGAAGACTTCTTTAGTCCAAGGAGAAGATGATGATCTTCCCAAAATTTCATGTTCACGAGCTCCTTGCTCCAACAAGCTCATTTATAGAGGCCGTTTTGGGCGTGATAAAAAGTAAAACATCCACAGTGGATGTTTCACTTTCACTATTTATTTTTTATTTTTTTCACTTTCAGTTGAAATAACTCATGACGTGTTTCAAACATCCACAGTGAAAAATCCGAAAATGAATAGTGAAAGTGGATTTTTCAACAGCCTCATAGTTGGAGCAAGTGGAGTTTAAATGAGGTATGCTCACATTGCTTGAGGAAACCTAAGTTTTCATAATGAAATTAAATGAGGTATGTTCGTTGAAAATGCTTCGATGCCAGATGCTCGCCAGCTCCCTTGTTGGGACTTTGTATTGATTTTGAGAAAGACTCGAAGGGAAAGCCGCACCAAGGTTTTTGCATCAGGGTTGGGTCCAAGTATTAGAAGATAGACATCTAATTGGGTTGGGTTATGAAGAGGTAGTAAGGAGCATCTGGGTCAAGAAGAGATGTAGTCTGAGGTGGGGTGGTTCACTGGCCCCCCTTTGCCCAACCCGGAAACCTATGTAATTATAGAGGGGGTTCAAAAAAAAAATTTAAAAGCAGGGTGGCCATGGCCGCCCAGTGTGCCAAGGTAGGTCCGCCACTGGTACTACATATGTAGTTCTGATGATATTTTGGGACACTCTTGGAAGCTTATTTCAGAGCCAAAGGGTTCAACCTTTTGAGGCTAAGTTGCTTATGTAACGAATTCACTGTGGATTCAATTTATGCACAAAAAAATATTTAACTTAGAGTTGTAAAACCACTAAATCTCACTCCCTAATTGTTGTTGATCATGGGGCAATGACGAAACTTTGCATATCACAAATAAAAAACAGCTGATCACAATGGAAATTGCTAAGGTTTGTGACACAGTGCGCTTGAAATATTCTCTCAGCTAGATCTCGATTATGTTTTTAGAGGGTGTGACCAACCACTTTATAGCAAACGTTGTTGCACTTGATACAATCAAAGACAATTCATGTTTTTCGTTAAGAAATGCAAGAATACTAAGCAAACCACAATGTCAATGGGGAATGAATCATATCCCTCTTAAGCGTAATTAGTGTTCGCAATAGTGAAGAGACTAGCCCATTAAATCTCCCTCCATTCAATCGAACTGATCCAATAGGTAATTTTGGAGGCCGGCGTTCTTTTAGGTAGAAGAGTTGTAACGGGTTTGCTCGCATGAAAAATGACATATCTTGTCCCTTGCAAATCCATAAACCTGTATTTTGGCTTATAAGGAACGCTATATTGTCCCAACTCCCCTTGATCCTGTATTTTGGCTTATTATATGATGCATGTAAGAAGAGTATATATATATTTTCGATCATGTAAGAAGAATAAAATACATAGAACATAGCACAAGTCCATATCAAAATACACAGGAAAAAATATCTGCCGTCGCCTGAGAGATTCGAACTCTCGCGGGAAAATCCCATGTACTTAGCAGGCACACGCCTTAACCACTCGGCCAAAGCGACGGGACAGTCATCCGTTCAGATTTAAAATCTTAAGCCTTTAAATTGTCGCCACCTCCCAGTGTCATTTTTGTCATTTCATTTAAAAGACACGAAGAAGCCGCCACCACCTCTCTCCTCTGACCACTCTCTTCTCAGAACCCGAGAACCACAGAAAGCTCCTCCGACAAGATCCGTCCAAGCGTTGCAGGCGCTAGCCGGCGGGTGGCCGTGGTGTTGCCGCCAGTGCGGGGCAAAGATCAAAACAGAAAAGTTCAAAGAATGGCATCGAACCAGGCGGCCGAAGAGACCCCGGACCAACAGGGGAATGGCAGCAGGGCCACTTTCTGGTGCTACGAATGCGACATGAGCGTGGCCCTCTTCTCCTCCTCCTCGCCCCTCCTCTGCCCCCACTGCCGCGGCGCCTTCCTCGAGCACATGGACCAGCCCCCTCCCCACAACCCTAACCCTAATTCCTCCTCCTCTGCCCAATCCCTACTTGCCCGTACTGATTCCGACTCCGACTCCGACCCCCACTTCGTCTCCACTCCCTTCCCCGACGACTTCTTCATCGACCGCATCATTCACCACTTCGCCGATCCCGACCCCCCCACCGACGACGATGCCGAGGATAACGATCGCCGGGCCCGCCCCTCGTCTCCAGCGTCCGAGTCCTCCATCGGTGGGATCCCCACCCTCAAGATCACGGCCGAGTTCCTCAGCTCCGATCCGCTCTTCTGCGCCGTCTGTAAAGATGAGTTCGTGGTTGACGTTGAGGCCAAGCAGCTGCCTTGCAAGCATATCTACCACTCTGACTGTATAATTCCGTGGCTCTCGCTGCATAACTCATGCCCTGTTTGCCGGTTCCGTCTCCCCTCCCAGGATGGTGATTGTCGTCGCCAATTGGGGTCGGAACAGGGTTCCGGGAGGGTTTCACTACGCTTTGACTTTGAGAGCTTGTTGGAGGAGGAGGAGTATCTTTTTCGGACGCGGACTACTTTGAGGAGCATTGCGAGAAGGCACAGACTGTTTTTCCCGTCGGGCCGTACTGTGCCTGAAGCAGTGAACTCCTCGCAGTTGGCGCAGGCGGAGACTAGCTCGACGGGGCCAGCAAACAGTGGGGAGACTGTATCAAGTTGGCCTGTGGAAGGGGGGAGTGTTGTGGGTGATAGCGGCCGTAGGGTCAGCAGTGTGGTGGTTGATGACGAAGGGGACACCGTCATGTCAGAAGCCAGAGGTCTGTTCAATTGAGTGGCGCTGGGTATATTCTCTGCGGAGGGTTATTGTTTTTTCCTTTTGGCGATCACAATTAAGGTTAATTTCTGGCTTCCTTCTTTTTATTTCAAATTTGCATAATCCTCATGTTTTCATGATAATGATTGTTTTACTGAAAGATACTGGGTTTTCCAGTTGTATCGAAGTATAATTTTTGTTATGCCCAAGTTAACTATGTTGCATGTGTTTTAATGAAGATCTATAAGAAGTTTAGAAGGTCTAAGCGGGAAAACAAAATTGGTGCAAAGAAGTCAAGTTTGTTGAAGAAGAACTAAGATATGAATAGTAGATATTAGATGCAACTTAAAGTAAGAGACCAGCTATGATAGACATACTTGTGTTATATAAATTTTAGTAATGCTTTGAATGACTAATCCGACATCTTATTTTGATTGTAGACGTAGGGCGAGAGGATGATTGTAATGTGTTCGATAGCAATGATGATGCATTTTCTAAATGGAAGGCAGCAATTGTAACTTTTGGACTTGTACCAATAAGGAAAATAATGGAATTGCTAGCCCATGGCAATTTTTTAAAAATTGAACTGGCCATGTAACAGCAAAGTCTAGTGTTGGATAATTGAGAAGAAACCTTAGCTGACATAAAAACATTGAGGTGAACTGGTGTGTCCACTGAAGATATCGAAAAAAATACTATTACTGAATAGAACTATATATCTCCAATAGATGGTAAATGTGATAGAAGAGCCATTATGTCATCTTTCACTTAAGGACAAGTTGCAAGGTGCTACTAGGGAATAATTTATCTTTGCCTAACAACTGTAATTACCATTTCTAGTTCTTGTCTATAGAAACTTAGAACTATGATGATCAGAATATTTTTTAGTGAGATTCTGAATTTGGGGGAATGTGGCATGCAGAACATCAGTTTTAGCCATTTTTTTTTCGTTTTGGGATCTTTATTTTTTTAGCGTGAAAATGCATGGAATTGCATCCTTCTAGATGCTGGAAGCTTCAGCAGAGATAGATGGATTGGTGACCCCTTGTTGCCTTTTAAGTTTTTCATTCATGGGCTTGTTTTGCAAGTTAGGTAGATGTGTTAGTGCGTTTGCATAGCAGGTTTTTATGTGCTTGTATGACTGGTTTCCAGTTTGTTAATATCTGTATTGAATAGTCACTTCAGTATGGCTGATTTGGAAGGCAGGATTTGATTCTCCAGCTTTGAATACTATCATGATTCTAGCAGTACATAAGGATGTGAGAAAGAGGAAATTTGCAGTAATTTGAGAGAAATCTATTTATCGGCCTTGGCTAGGATATTTAGACCAGTTTTTTTTACACGTCCCTGAAAATTGTGACTTTCTTTGTTGTCTGTGCAGCGTCAGTATGCTTATTTGCATGCATGTTATGATCGAAGACATTCAACTATTTTTTTGTTTTTTTAGGGGTATAAACATTCGACTGATTTGAAAAGACTGCTTATTAGTGAAAGGGTTGCTTATTAGTTGCTTTCTATAAACAAATTTATTCATGCAAAGAAGCATTTTTCAGTAATAGTGATTAGCCTGACGTTGTTTTGTCATCACTTTTTTTTGTATTTAAGATTATCCACGTACCAAAGTTTCTTTTAATACTTCTTTGTTGTTGATTTGGGATTCTGGAGCTTAAGACTCCATATTTGGGAGCCTTTTGGTAGATTTCTTCCGAAGCTATATGGATACCTTCCAGCTTTTTAAAGTTATTAGTGTTTGGCTGCTTGTCATTTCACGGTTGTTGAATGTGTCATCTTTGCTTGCTTTTGGATGGGACTTTGGGGATTGGTTGGTGAAGCGCAACATCTTAAATATATGCTGTGGAAATGCTTTAATACTCCCTCTGTCCCATGTTAAATGTCCTATTTGATTTATCAAAATGAACTGAAATTGGAGCTAGTGCATGCATAGCTAGGTATACGAAAATCCTTGAATATTTTTTACTTTCCCCTTTGTGTAAGCAGGTTTCCTCACCTGTGCCTGCCTTCCTTAAAGGAAAAGCTGTCACCGTTTTGAATCTATTTTTAAATTCTTTCGATCCTCATTTTCTTAGTAAGTTACATGCAGATATTTTCTTTTCATTGTTCTCTGTTATACATTTGTTTCTATGCACGTTGAGTCAAGTATGTAAATAACCATTCTTTTTTATCATCTCTGATATAACCCAACCTCGGTTTCTTCTAATATATGTTCTTTGCAGTTTATGCTTTATGTACAGTAGCTGTTTCAAGATTTAGGAAAGATCTTTGCCAAATGTAGTTACTTTATATGTTTGGAGTGCAAACGTGCACCGGAAGCCCCAATTAGTTGGAAGCTAGATGTTGTGCTACTTTTCTTCTCTTTTCTTTTCGTCTCCTGGCAATTGTTGGTGGGAAGCCATAAGCTCTACTATTGACTGTGACTTTTGTACATGAAATATCTTTTTGGCGCTGGAGTAACGAAGCTATTGTCTAACACCTTCAGTGAGGACAGGCTCCTTTATCTTTTAATGAGATCTCGGTGAATACCACATCGAGAGAACGGATGGTGACACTAGCGAATGTTGGCTGACCTTGTGTTTTAAAACTAGTATCTTTCTTTTGTTTGCATATATGCAATCACTTCTTATAAAAAAAATGATAACTGTTCTGAAAATATTGTAGAATTTTGTCGGTGACGTTCAGCATTTTTTCCTTCAAAATGCAGCCTGTTTACATGATTGCCAACATTGACATATTTAAATATTTTTCGAAGGGGGAAGTGCCTTTTTTACCGGTAAAGAAGGTGCTTTTTAAGAGTAAAACTGTGTTTTATTAGAGTTAGAAAACGTGTTATTTTCAAGGCTGTGGAGAATTTCTCTTCTTCAAATATAAAAAACTATACATACAGTAGGTCTTTTTGCATAATATACGTATTATATGTTGTATGTATATGAATGGCATCACTTTCTGTTAACGAATTTTGATTTCATTAGCTGAAATGTTTCAAAGTTTATCATAGATTGGGTTATCCTATGTGCTTTGGAAACATCAAAACAGTAAAATATACCCCCTCCATCCAAACAAACCTGTCTGTGTTTAAAATATCAAGATTCCATAATTAGATGACTAGAGTTGTTGTCCTACAGGCCAACAGATCCTCATGAACTTGTATGAGGCTGAAAATGTCGTGGGTCCTAAATGCCAATAAACTTGTTTTTCTAATGCAGCTCGGTTGTTTTGGACGGAGGGAGTATTTTTGTTACAAAAAGTAAAAAATTTGAAAACAGATGTTTCTTTTGTTAATTAAAAGTTTTCCACTGCTGGAGATTATCAAAGTGTGCCTTGGAAATCTTAAGACTATTTGGTAATGCTCTAAGAGTCTCATCCGTCTTAAATAGTTGTCTTTAAAAAATAAAAATTCTTATGTAGTTTATGTTGATAAAGAAATAAGATGTTAAATGGTCTATTTTTATGATTCCTGTGTAAATCCATATACTCTTGCTGCCCTGCATTAGTTGTCTGAATTGGCAATTAATTATGAACTAGAAATTAGTTCATTTCTGATTTCCAACAATAATATGGAGTATTTCAAAGCAACTTGATCACGAAGTGGCGACGACAACTATTTTCATCTTCCGGTTAAGAGTAACCAATCTGATTAGATTGTTACTCCCCTTCTGATTTTCAAACACCCAGACACATGATATGAACAGAGGGAGTATTTCAAAGTAAATTGCCCACTGACAACAGCCATTTTCAGCGTTTCGTTTGAGAAGAAAAATCTAGGGCTGCTCACGAGTCGAGTTTTGGCTCAGCTCGACTCGAGCTCGTTCTCAGAGTTTGACAGCTCGGGTGGCAAAAACAATATGTTTGCATTGGAGTGATTCGTTTGTATAAAACAAATCTTTATTACATATTTGAAGTGGGCTTCCTTAATATTTTTGTTTTATAACGACGGGTATCAAATATGACCCGACTAGAAGGGGCAAAGAAATTGATCTCTTAGAGCACTATATCCCGCCGCCAATCTCCTTGGGTGCACATAAGGCTCACCCATCATATGCATTGGGTAAATCAGGAAGCGTGTTCTATTCATCACACAAACACCACATTGATCAACTTCACTAATGTTGCATCTTAATATCAAACCCCGAGTCAAATCAGTTATCGGGGACCTCCATATTTACAACATGAGCTCGTCTAACGTGACCGATTTTCAATACCATATTAAATGACCTCAACCCACGTGGGCATGGGGCCTAGCAATTGGGCAACCTCCACTCAAATGAAATATGTTCTATTCGTCACACAAACACCTCATTGATCAACTTTACTAATGTTGCCTCTTAATATCAAACCCCGGGTCAAACCAGTTCTCAGAGATCTCCATATTTACAACATGAGTTTGTCTAACGTGACTGATTTCCAATACCAGATTAAATGACTTCGGCCCACGTGGGCATGGGGCCCAGCAATTGGGCAACCTCCGCTCAAGAGAAACGTGTTCTATTAATCACACAAACACCCCGTTGATTAACTCCACTAATGTTGCCTCCTACTATCAAACTCCGAGTCAATCCAGTTCCCAGGGACCTTTGCATTTACAACATGAGCTCGTCTAACGTAACCAATTTTCAATACTAGATTAAATAACTGGGCTAAATTGGTAGGTCCCAAACCCACGTGGGCTGAGGTCATTTAATTTGGTATTGAAAATCGGTCACCTAAACATTTTCCTTATAACATAATATAATAATAAAAAAATATAAAAAAAATACACAAGGGGAAATCTAATAACTCATTTGAATACGCGGACAGGTTTTAAAGAGCCTAATTTATTTAAAATATTGAGATCACGCGTTAAAAAGATTTAAGTCGCTGATTTACATCCCAAAAGATTACGGGTCTTTATTTTAAATGAAGAGTCGTTCAGATTAGATCTGGCGGATGAAGTTGATACAACATGTCTTAACTCTTAACCCAATAAATAAATAAAAAAAACCCGAGCTTTTCGGCTCGGGTATTTTACCCAGAGCCCAGAGGCCAGAGGCCAGAAGCTTCTAGTTCTGGACTGGCGACGGCGAGGCGACAGGCGGCGACGGCGACACCGGGGCTCGAGCTCACGGCGAGGCGACGGCGACGGCGGCCATGGGCTCGAGCTGATGGAGGCGGTGACGGGAGAGGCTGACAGGCGATCGCCGGGGCTCAAGCTCACGATCAGAGGCGGCGACAGGCGCGGCGAGGCTGACAGGCAACCTTGGGCTCGAGCTCACGATGAGGCGAGGCGATGGCAGCCATGGGCTTGAGCTCACGGCGAGGCGAGGCGAGATAGACGGTGACGATTTCTAGTATGGAAAATTTCTGATTTTGCTTTATTTTTCGAGCTGAGTCTCGAGTCGAGGTCGAGCTCGAGCTGTTTTTCGAGCTGATTCTCGAGTCGATCGAGCCTATTGGATGAGTATACAACTTTGAATTTTCGAGCTCGAGCAAATTCGAGTCGAGCCGAGTCGAGCCGGAAAAACTCGCGAGCTGACTCGGCTCGTGAGCACCATTAGGTGTAGCACCCTCTGATGTGCATTTTTTCTTATACAACTCTTATGTGCATTTACATGCAAAGCTTAACGTTTGTTTGTATTTGAGAGAGAGAGAGAGAGTTTAAATATGAAATTAACACTCCTTCTGTTCCAAAATACTATGTACATTTGGAAATATTCACTGTTCTAAAATATTATATATATTTTGACAAATCACATGACTTGATCTTTCCAAAATTGGAGGAGACTTAGAAGAATTGATTTAAACTTGTTCGTGAATGAGTATACAACTTGGACGGGATATCATGGAGAAGAAGTCACGTGCCTTCCTTATGGGCTTCATGGACCAATAAAAAAGAGAATTTTCTCAAATGCACACAATATTTTGGAATAGAGGGAGTATATCGTATGTACTAGTCGCCTAGACAGGCGGGGTTTAGGGTGGAGCCCACAAGTCCTGACTCCCCTGATTGGTCCTGACTTGTGTACCCTACCACTAAAACCTGTCCATGCAGTTGATATATAAGGTAACTCTTTCACAGCTCGAGTTTTTGGGAACCACAAGTGTATGCAAATCTCAACAAATTCTGCCCGACTCTCCAACGGGAGCTGAAATTGCATGTGATGCATCCAAGCTTGGCATTTCATTACGAGCCGAGCACTTAACAGCAGGCCGAACCTACGTGTAATGCATGGGTGTGGGTTTCATCCATTTCACTAAAGGGAAAAGTTTAAATGAGATCGCTCTCATATTGCTTATATGAGGCCACTTTAAATCGTAGCCGTTGGATCTTGATCTGACGGCTACAAATATCCATAATGATCTCACCCACTCCTTGATGTGACACACTCACCTACCCACTGATTTGATATCCACCCTCCGATCGGAATCTAACGGCAATAAAGATTGACCTCATGCTCCTTATATGAGAACGATCTCATGTAAACTCATCTCTTCACTAAATCCCAACAATATACATTAGTATAAGGGTTGGGTATTTAGGTTAAAAATTGGCTTAATTCTATTACTTGACCCAACCCCATCCCTGAAAATCTTGCATCCACCGCTGCTTACGAGCCACACGATTTTGATTCGTGCAGCCCACTTTAAATCATGGTGTACACAGGGTTGACAAGGCCCACACCTCACGTGAGCTATAAGATTGCAATCCAATGTGTCGGACACATATTGCCGACTACTTGATACGATGTATCTGTACTATTGGATGAGTAGTTCACCATCCCAACTTTTAGCCAAACCCCACCTCCCTTATCGCCGACGGTGGTCCACCATCTAAAACAAGGGTGGCGAACTACTCATCCATTTCACTATGTCTAGTCAAAATTTATGGACTGAGAGAAGAGTTTGCAATGCGTCCCCGTGCAATGAGCCTTCTATAGTCCTATTGCATCTGGTTGTATAGCAATGAGAACCAGCTACAACCATTTCTCCTGCCAGACGCTCCTTTGCAAAGGGGTCGTTGTTTTGTGCTCATTAGGGAAGGGCACATATATAACATACTCCTTCCGAGGATATGGTTTTTTTCTTCAAATAGACTAAAAAAATAATTATTTTGAAAAAAATTGCTTCTACTCCCTCCGTTCCAAAATACTATGTACATTTAAAAATATTCATTTTCTTAAATATTATGTATATTTTGAAAGTGCTCTTTATGTCCTAGAGGGGGGGGGGGGGTGAATAGGACAACCACTTAAAAACTCTCACTCTATTTTAATAAGAGATAATGTTAATTTAAATAATCATTCAATGCAACATTATCTTATTAACAAGTAATTGGAAGCGCATGAGTGAGAGAGACTTAAGAGGTGTGGAGTGTGTGTGTGTAACATTATGCAAGACGAGCAATCACACAAGATTTATAGTGGTTCGCCGCCAAGCAACTCGCTTCAACGGGTACATCCACTCTCGGAGCACCTAATCCAAGGAACCTCCGACATTCACTAAGTGAGGGTTTTTAGCTCACCCACAACATCATACACTCACCGGTTTTGCTTGGATCACCGGGAACCATACAAGAGTGAATCCACACTCACTATGGGTCACACCGACCCAACTCTCTCTCAAAAGAGTGGTTTGACCCTATGGTCTATACCACAATCTAACACATGTAAAGAAGATATTTAAGAGTACTTACTCTAGGAAGTAGGAGTGACTAGAGTACATACCCTTGAAGGGAGGATGTGAGATATCCTACCCGTTTTGCTCAACCTAGTTTTGAGCTTATGGCCGTCCATTGTCCATCCTTGGATTCAACTAATGATGCTCCGAAATTGTAGAGGCTTTTTGGACAAGGGATTGGTTTCTCTAAGAATTTTCCTATGGGATTAAGTGAAAACCATGGCCAAAGATACTTTGAACTACTCTCAAGGGTCAATGGTATGAACCCATCTAATCATTAATGAGGGACCGGAGAGTAGATCAAAGTATCCAAGACCTTTGAGAGAATTTGGAAGTATTTGGTTCGAAGGTCAAGCGGGGGCTTTGGTTTCTAAAGGATGATTCTATATGCTCCAAGAAACCATGATCCAAGATGACTTGAATCTCTTCCTAAGATCTTATAGCAAGATCTTAAACCCCTTTCAAAGAAAGGAGAGGAAGAATAATCAAGAGCATCAAGGCTCTAGAGGACTTGAATCTCTTCCTAAGATCTCATAACAAGATCTTAAACCCCTTTCAAAGAAAGGAGAGGAAGAATAATCAAGAACCCTCAAGGCTCTAGATGATATGCAAAGAATAAGGCCAAGAGGCTTTGGGGAGATGGCTTACCCATTTCTTTCCAAGCCACGTATTTATAGATGGAGAGGGAGGTGTGTATCAACCCATCCTTAGGTGGATCCACCTCATATCCACCCACCCATGGGTGGATCCACCTCATATCCACCCACCCATTTGTGGTTCTCTTATGTGGGTTGAGTCCTATTAATGGGTGGTTCCTTTAGCCCAAGAACCCATTTCACAAATGGGCTTTTTCTAAATGTCTTTTCCTAAGGACCTTAGGTGGGCTTTGAAAGAAGCTTTGGATCACTTTGGTTAGTGGGTTTTTCTTGAACCTAACAAATTTGATCCAAAAGCTATGGGCCAAGAGGACAACTATGGATGATCTAATGGTTGTGAGTTGATCCTCTAGAAAATATGCACTCCTCTTGTATGTCTTCATGATGGGCCTTCAATAGGTTGCTTTTAAGTGGTGTCTTGGCCATGGGCTTTGTGGTGTGCTCCCACATTGTCTTGGACTTTTGTGATCTTCATTTTCCTTTAGCTTCACCTTGGAGTGTCTTGCTCAACATGATAGCTTTCTCTTCAAGATCCACTTGTGTTGGCTTCTTCTTGAGATTGTCTCCTCTCAACCTCTTCATATAGCCCAATTTGTATATGTACCCCAATTTGTACATATACCCCATTTTCCCTCTCACATACCCCATATATTTTTGTACATTAAATTGACATACATTAAGAGACAAAATCACACTCCCAAATTTTGCCCTAACAAGCTCCCCCTTGTCAATTTGAATGACAAAAATGCTTATATAAATTAGAGGCTTAATTAGCAACTCCCCCTAAGTTGCATTCCCCTCTAATGAAGCAATTCCTCTTTCGATGGGCATGCCAAGTTTTACCCTGTAAGACAAACACATTCTAGTACACTAGGTGGGAATTTCTCACTCCCCCTTTTTGTTAATCAAATTGGCAAGGTTAGATAAGAATTGTAGATAACAAGCGAGAGTCATACATTAAAAATGTAACTAAGGGAGGTTTAGCATTAAAGCCCAATAAAAAGAGTACATTAAGTTCAAAGTGCTTAATAGAGAAATGGCATTAAAGCATAACAATGAGAAGCACATAAATAGAGCATGAAAGCATAGGCACATAGGATCAAAACATATATCATTAACAAAATGGGAAAACAACCAATGAATGTCTTAGTTACAATCCTAAGAGATTAATAACTCTAATGATTCCCAAACCAAAATAAAGGTGATTTTCATTTGAGAGCAAACCTATGAACTCGTGGATAGTTAGGGTGAACCCTACTCGTTGTCATTATACCCCTCAAGTTGAGTGTCACTTTTGGTTTTAGTACCCAATAAAATTTGATAGTGACTCTCAAAAAACCAAGACATTTTTTTTTTAAATACAACACGAGCAAAAACAACAAAAGAAAACAAAAGAAGAAAAGAAATACGAAACTAATCTAACTAGCACAAATTCCAATGGACTTTCGAAGATTAGTAAATCTCAAGGAGTCCAGTGGTTTAGTCATAATATATGCTAGTTGATTATTAGTAGAAACATATTCTAGTGCAACTATATTATCCTCAACTAATTCACGGATGAAATGATGCCTAATATCAATGTGCTTAGTGCGTGAATGTTGAACCGGATTTTTAGAAATATTTATAGCACTAGTGTTGTCACAGTATACGCTCATGGTCCCTTGTTGGATTCCATAATCCTGAAGCATTTGCTTCATCCATAATAATTGAGCGCAACAGCTACCAGCGGCAATGTACTCGGCTTCTGCAGTAGATAGAGAAATAGAAGCTTGCTTCTTGCTATGCCAGGCAACTAGACAGTTTCCAACATAGAAACATCCACCACTTGTGGATTTTCTATCAACTAAGTTGCCTGCCCAATCTGCATCTGAGTATCCAGCTAGAGCGGTACAAGTGTCATATGGATACCAGAGCCCTAGATCTGAGGTTTCTGCTACATACCTGATAATTCGTTTAACAGCAGTTAAATGGGATTCTTTAGGATCAGCTTGAAATCTCGCGCATGCTCCTACACTAAATGATATGTCAGGTCTGCTAGCAGTCAGATAAAGTAGGCTGCCAATCATACTCCTATAAACATGAGAATCAGCACTTTTTCCATCACTATCCTTGCTCAGTTTTAATGTGGTACTCATAGGAGTAGCTATATGTCTACCAGAGTCAAGACCAAAACGCTTGACTAGCTCCCTAGCATATTTGGTTTGAGACACGAAAATTCCTTCTTTTAATTGTTTGACCTGAAAACCTAAAAAGAAGGAAAGTTCTCCTACCATACTCATTTCAAACTCCGATTTCATAAGGTTGGCAAACTCAATAGTTCTTTTCTCATTAGTAGATCCAAAAACGATATCATCTACATATATTTGAGCAATCAAGATAGAATCTTTGGTCTTTTGCACAAAAAGTGTTTTATCAACACTTCCTCGACAAAAATCATTATTGAGTAAGAATGAGGTCAATCTCTCATACCATGCACGTGGTGCTTGTTTTAGACCATAGAGTGCCTTTTTGAGCCTATATACATGATGAGGAAGTTTAGGATCAATGAATCCTTTTGGTTGTTCAACATATACTTCCTCATTAAGTACTCCGTTTAAAAAAGTACTTTTGACATCCATTTGATATAATTTGAATTGTAAATGACAAGCAATGGCCATCAAGATTCTAATAGACTCTAACCTAGCTACAGGAGCAAAGGTTTCCTCGAAGTCTATCCCCTCAATTTGGGTGTATCCTTGGGCAACTAATCTATCCTTGTTTCTAACAATCTTCCCATTTTCATCACTTTTGTTCTTAAAAATCCACTTAGTTCCTATGACATTTATATCACTTGTTCTAGGAACTAGGTACCATACCTCATTTCTAACAAATTGATTTAGCTCTTCTTGCATGGCACTAATCCAATGTTCATCTGTGAAAGCTTCATCAACATTCTTAGGTTCTATGTTAGAGGTGAAACAAAAATGACTATTTATTATTTCAGCTTGTTGTCTAGTTAGAATAGGGCCACGAAGGTCACCAATGACTTGAGTTATAAGATGATCCTTTACTTCTTTCAGGTCATTGTTTGAAGGAGGAGGAGAGGATATGAGCTCAGTAGTGGGACCCTCTTCTAGTGCTCCTTCATCTTCTTCAGGATGGTCTTGAGAACCTTCTTCAATTTTTGCATCATGAACAACCACATTGATAGATTCTTGAATGGTGTTGGTTGTCAGATTTAATACCCTATAAGCTCGACTATTGAAGGAGTATCTAAGGAACATTCCTTCATCACTTTTTGAGTCAAGCTTGCCTAGATTTTCTCGGTCTTTTAAAATATAACATCTACTGCCAAAGACCTTAAAATATTTAACACTAGGTTTTTTATCGTGCCATAGCTCATAGGCAGTTTTATCCTTACCTGCTCGCATGTAAACTCGATTAATAATATAGCAGGCAGTGTTAACTGCTTCGGCCCACAAGTTCTTTGGAAGATTCTTACTAGTTAAAAATATTGTGGCCATGTCTTGCAGAACACGGTTCTTTCTTTCAGCAACACCATTTTGCTGAGGAGTTTTAGGTGCAGAAAATTCATGATGTATTCCAAATTTATCACAAAATTTATCAAAGGAAGTATTTTCAAATTCTCCACCATGATCACTCCTAATCTTGATAATGGTCAGACCTTTCTCATTTTGGATTTGCTTGGCAATCCCTTTAAATTCAAGAAAAGTATCAGACTTTTCTCTAAGAAAGGCAACCCAGGTGTATCTAGAAAAGTCATCTACTACCACAAGGAAATACTTTTTCCCTCCTATACTCTCTGTTCTCATGGGTCCAACTAAATCCATATGTAGAAGTTCAAGAGGTCTAGAGGTATTGATAGTATTTACCTTTATGTGTGAGGCTCTAACTTGTTTACCTATCTGACATTCACCGCACTCTTTCTTATCCTTACAACTAATGATAGGTAGACCCCTAAGAATCTCTTTCTTACTTAGTCGAGATAAGTCTCTATAGTTTACATGACCAAGACGCTTGTGCCATAGTTCTGCTTCATTTGTTTGCGATATGTGGCATTGAGAAAAGTTTGGTTGACATGTTTCCTCAACTATATAGCAATTGTCAGTAGTTCTAACACCTCTCATAATGGTTTCTCCTTTCTTGTTGGTGATCTTACAACTGTGACTCCCAAAGCTAACATAGTGATTTTGGTCACAAATTTGGGAAATACTAAGGAGATTGTGTTTTAGCCCTTCAACACATAGTACATCCTTAAGGTGAGGCATGTTTGGTACTTTTAGAGTTCCTTTGCCAATGATTTTTGCAGTACTACCATCTCCAAAGGTGACCGATCCTCCATCAAATTCTTTTAGCTCAGAAAAGTTTCCTTTTTCTCCAGTCATGTGCCTAGAGCACCCACTATCTAAGTACCATTTAGGGGAATTTTCTGCTAAGAGGGCTGTGTGAACAACTAGACTCCTTTCCTTTGTTTTAGGTCTCCATACAGTGGTGTTAGATGTTCTCCCTATTTTATACCTAGAAGATGGACTATTTGAGGTGGTTGTTTTACTCTTGCTTTCCTTGCTCTTGAGCTCTGTTTGAGTATTCCTATGCTTTAGGGTTATTTTAGCAATCTCTTCAAAAAGTTGAACCATCCTAGTAGTCACAGGAATAAGTCTAGTAGGAACAACATTATGTGAGGAATTAATGAATTCTAGAAGATCACTTTTGGTGTAATCATTATTTTTCCTAGAAATCTTCTTTGCATTATATCCCCTATCAACTGGAGCATTTTTATCTTGAGACAATTCTCCTAAGATAGATTTTTCTTTCCTTATGATAGGTCTAGGATTGATTCTTCGGTGTTCCTCTTCAATAGATGACTTGTTAAGACTTTCTTTTACAAAGATAGTTTGAGTTTCACCTTTAGACTTGTTTATACCAGTGTAACCAAGCCCATTCTTATCCATAGGACTTTTTCCTAGCCTTAGCATATGTTGAAGAGTTTGACTACTTTGAGAAAATTTCTCAACTAGACTATCCTTGGATTTGCTAAGTTCTTCTTTTAGAGTTGAGTTTTCAGAGATAACTACTTTTAATTCTTCTAATTTTTCTTTATGTATCTGCTCTCTAATTTTCAATTCATTTTTCAACTTAACAATTTCCTGTGTTTGCATATCATTCATAGCAAAATCAAGTTCCTTTTTAAGCCTAAGATTTTCCCTTTTTAGCATAGTGATCTTCTCAGTCATTCTAGTGCTTTCTTTGAATAAAGAATTATATGAACTTTGAAGGTCATTATTATCGTTGTCAGAAGTAAGAGAATCTGAATCACTTTGAGATGATTCTTCATTTGGCATTTCCACCTTAGATAAGTCATTAGTGATTGATGAGGAAGTCATAAAGACTTTTAGAGATTCTACCTCATCTTGGTCAGATGAATCTTCTAAGTCCTCCTCAGTTTCTGAGGATTCATCCCATGAAGCTTTAGCTGCTATTTCCTTTTTCTTAAATTTTTGCTTTGACGGGCACTCAGTAGCAAAATGGCCAATCCCATGACAATTATAACATTCAATGTTTCTTGGGGTTGATTTACTTTTTCCTTTTAAGTTGTCTATAGGTTTAGTTTTAGAAACACTTTTCCCTCTAAATCTTCCATTAAAATGTTTAGCAAACTTTTTAGCAAGGAAAGCAATTTCTTCATCTACCTCATCATCTGACTCTTGACTTTGTTTGCTAGTAGATTTCAAAGCTACAGATTTTTTAATCTGTGTGGGAAGTTGCATTTCATAAGTTTGTAAAGAGCCAACTAAATCTTCTACTTTTATTAGGTCAGTATTTCTACATTCCCCAATTGCTGTCACTTTAGGAGAAAATCTAGTAGGGAGAGACCTAAGGATTTTGTCTATAATGTCAGGTTCAGGTAGTTTCTTACCAAGTCCCCACATGGAATTTACAATATCATTAAGTTTAGAATAGAATTCCATGAATGTTTCATCTTCTCCCATTTTGATATTTTCAAACCTAGTTACAAGGAGTTGGAGTTTAGATTTCTTAACTAAACTAGTTCCTTCATGCGACACTTCTAAAATATCCCAAGCTTCCTTTGCACTCTCACACAAACATATACGTTTATACTCATCAGGGGATACAGCACAAGTAATGGCACTAAGGGCTTTGTTATTTCCCATACTCAATTTTTTATCTATCTCAGACCACCTAAGTATGTTTAAGGGACGCTCAGTAGTAACCCCATTTGTTTCTATGGTTTCAGTGGGTGGTTTCCAACCATTTTCTACACAATACCATGCCAATTCATCATGAGCCTTCAAAAAGGTCTTCATGCGATTTTTCCAATATGCATAGTTACTACCATCAAATGGAGGAGGTTTGGTAGTAGATGAGCTCTCAAATCTAGCCATTAAGAGCACTTGGATCACACTCAAGATGCTATCACCTAAGTAAGAGTGACCAGGCTCTGATACCACTTGAAAGTGCTCTTTATGTCCTAGAGGGGGGGGGGGGTGAATAGGACAACCACTTAAAAACTCTCACTCTATTTTAATAAGAGATAATGTTAATTTAAATAATCATTCAATGCAACATTATCTTATTAACAAGTAATTGGAAGCGCATGAGTGAGAGAGACTTAAGAGGTGTGGAGTGTGTGTGTGTAACATTATGCAAGACGAGCAATCACACAAGATTTATAGTGGTTCGCCGCCAAGCAACTCGCTTCAACGGGTACATCCACTCTCGGAGCACCTAATCCAAGGAACCTCCGACATTCACTAAGTGAGGGTTTTTAGCTCACCCACAACATCATACACTCACCGGTTTTGCTTGGATCACCGGGAACCATACAAGAGTGAATCCACATTCACTATGGGTCACACCGACCCAACTCTCTCTCAAAAGAGTGGTTTGACCCTATGGTCTATACCACAATCTAACACATGTAAAGAAGATATTTAAGAGTACTTACTCTAGGAAGTAGGAGTGACTAGAGTACATACCCTTGAAGGGAGGATGTGAGATATCCTACCCGTTTTGCTCAACCTAGTTTTGAGCTTATGGCCGTCCATTGTCCATCCTTGGATTCAACTAATGATGCTCCGAAATTGTAGAGGCTTTTTGGACAAGGGATTGGTTTCTCTAAGAATTTTCCTATGGGATTAAGTGAAAACCATGGCCAAAGATACTTTGAACTACTCTCAAGGGTCAATGGTATGAACCCATCTAATCATTAATGAGGGACCGGAGAGTAGATCAAAGTATCCAAGACCTTTGAGAGAATTTGGAAGTATTTGGTTCGAAGGTCAAGCGGGGGCTTTGGTTTCTAAAGGATGATTCTATATGCTCCAAGAAACCATGATCCAAGATGACTTGAATCTCTTCCTAAGATCTTATAGCAAGATCTTAAACCCCTTTCAAAGAAAGGAGAGGAAGAATAATCAAGAGCATCAAGGCTCTAGAGGACTTGAATCTCTTCCTAAGATCTCATAACAAGATCTTAAACCCCTTTTAAAGAAAGGAGAGGAAGAATAATCAAGAACCCTCAAGGCTCTAGATGATATGCAAAGAATAAGGCCAAGAGGCTTTGGGGAGATGGCTTACCCATTTCTTTCCAAGCCACGTATTTATAGATGGAGAGGGAGGTGTGTATCAACCCATCCTTAGGTGGATCCACCTCATATCCACCCACCCATGGGTGGATCCACCTCATATCCACCCACCCATTTGTGGTTCTCTTATGTGGGTTGAGTCCTATTAATGGGTGGTTCCTTTAGCCCAAGAACCCATTTCACAAATGGGCTTTTTCTAAATGTCTTTTCCTAAGGACCTTAGGTGGGCTTTGAAAGAAGCTTTGGATCACTTTGGTTAGTGGGTTTTTCTTGAACCTAACAAATTTGATCCAAAAGCTATGGGCCAAGAGGACAACTATGGATGATCTAATGGTTGTGAGTTGATCCTCTAGAAAATATGCACTCCTCTTGTATGTCTTCATGATGGGCCTTCAATAGGTTGCTTTTAAGTGGTGTCTTGGCCATGGGCTTTGTGGTGTGCTCCCACATTGTCTTGGACTTTTGTGATCTTCATTTTCCTTTAGCTTCACCTTGGAGTGTCTTGCTCAACATGATAGCTTTCTCTTCAAGATCCACTTGTGTTGGCTTCTTCTTGAGATTGTCTCCTCTCAACCTCTTCATATAGCCCAATTTGTATATGTACCCCAATTTGTACATATACCCCATTTTCCCTCTCACATACCCCATATATTTTTGTACATTAAATTGACATACATTAAGAGACAAAATCACACTCCCAAATTTTGCCCTAACATATTTTGCCAAATTATGTGACTTCCTCTTTTTAAAATTAGAAGTGACTTGGAAGGATTGACTTAAATTTAGTTCGTGAACGATCATATGAGTTGGACGCGATATAAGGGAGAAGAAGTTGTTTGATTTCCTTGTGGGTTTCATGGTCCAATAAAAATAAAAATTTTCTCAAATGTACATAGTATTTTGGAACAGATGGAGTATTAAAAAGGAAAATTATATAATAAATAAAAAAAATAAAAAAATAACATACTGTAGAAAATATTTCCCGAATAGGTGCTCTAACACGGGCGCTTGCGTGATTTTTTTTTTAAAAACTAACCCGTAAGGATTCAACCGACGCCTCTCGGTTAAAAGAGAAAGGCGTCGGTTCAACGCATCTTTATAGAACAACATGCACCAAGACGCCGTGAGTAATTGGATTGCTCAGGGACGAGTAAGTGATTCATACCTGTTTGCCTCCTCTATTAACGCACACCATCCATCGCATCAATATCTGATGGCCTACGATGCCTCAAAACATGCCGATGCGGAGTAGTCATCTTGCGCACAGGAATGTATTTATAACATATTTACTACTCCTCTCACCTAAACCGGGTCACACCGGTTTGACCCCGGTCTGACCGCCGGCCATCAATCCGGTTCGATGGCCGGTCCGGTTTTGAAAACCTTGGTTCATACGAACGCAACTCTTGTTACTATTCCGTATCTAAAGGTCTTTTCCCTACATAGAGTGGGTCTTTTCTAGCAAATGGCATTGCTCGTTGCCAACTAGATGAGCACACTAAAGCGGTTGAGTCAAACGTGGCGTTTATGATATATTGACTGCTTCAAGGACACGGATGTAGCTGACGTCCAATTTGAGAAGATAAGATCTGTTGGTTAAATGTCTCTTTCTAGAACATAAAGCCAGATCATTAAGTGGCAATGTGGGGGCGTCTATATCCCAAATTCCGCTGGGCGAAGGCCAAGTGGCCCCAGTCGCCTTTTCATGTAACGTGGACTACTCCTTCCCTTTCCCAAGCCCAGTACGCGAGGCAAACCATCTTGAGCAAGAAAAAGCCCATGCCAACTTCCGGATCAGAGGTGCTAACTTCCGTGCAAAAGACTAGCGGTCAAAAGATCAAATTCTTTTGTTTTTGTGTTGCTAGGAGTCAGAAAGATCAAATTCAGAATGAGTCAAATAATCCATCTCCCATCAAACAACGTAAAACTTGAGAAAGAGAAGCTTCTTACGGCCTGCGAAGGTTCATGACTTTGGTGCATGCCTTGCGTGGAAAGTCAATAATGAGTTGGCGGTCTCATGAGCAGCCGCAATATAAAAGGGGAAGACTCCTCCCTTTGCTTCTCACAAATCCACAATTAAGCCAGTTTTCTTCTCCCTTTGGGTTCTGGTTCGACAACAACTGCGGAAAGTACTTGCATCAGCCATGGAACTAAGCGAGCTTATGATGAAGGTTGCGCTCTTCGCCATCGTCCAAGGTTTGGTCTACGTCATCCTTTCCAACTCGTCCAGCATCTTCTCCTCCGACCGGATGAGATCGGTCAGCTTCAAGAGCGTTCGGTCCGTGAGCATGCGGCGCATTCTGGCGGTCCTCTCCGACTTGCCTTCTGGTGGAGAGGCTTCTCCTTCTTCGGCAAACTCCCGGACCCTGTCTAGAGAGTTTTCTCAATCCAATCTCAAACAAGAGTAGCTAAGATGATCAGCTATGAGGAAGTTCTGTCGGTTTAGAGCCTCTCAAATATGTTAGTTATTCTTTGATAGTTTTTTGGTCAGAATTCTTTAATTGTTTTGAAGGGTATGTTTTGGTAAAAGAAAACTATGAGCAATAATTTCTTTTGCAATTGAGTTGAGTGACTTTGTACCAACTTCTTCCTCTGTACAAATGGCCATTATATTCAAGGATTGTTGATTCAATTTATCTCATCGTTGCAAACAATATCACATTTTTCAACCCATTCATGGAAGGGAGTGACATTTGTATATTTGCACTTCAAAGTTATCGTAAGAGTATGGTATCATACTTTGAGGAGTATGATCTCATATCAGAGAAGAATATGTGCCCAATCGTGGCTGCTACTCCTTAGAGGTCGCAGGAGTTTGCCACTCGTTTCTAGAACACTAATATTTTGTAGAATTGGAAGCCTGCATTTGGGGAGGGGGGGAGGCAGCTGAAATCTAGTTGATCCAGAAGATGCAATTTCTGCTTGCAGAGTTCAATCAATGGTGAAGAGACGTCGTTGATATGGCGGCATGACCTGGAATATACTTAAATTTCAACAATTCTACACCACCATCTAACATATCTTCTTGGACATCAAGGGTCTGTATGGATAGAGAGAAAAAGAAAAAAAAAGTCAAATGAGAGAAAAAGAAGAAAAGATAAAAAAAAGAAATGAGGGGGAGTTGGACTTTTATCTTTTTTTTTTATATAAATAAAATTTTGTGTGGCCCCACGAGAGATAAAAATAATTTTCAGCCGCCATACTTTTCTGTCCATCCAAACACTCAAAAAATAAAATACTTTAACTTTTCTCTCATTTTATTTTTCTTTCTTGTTAACCAAACACACCCCAAAAGAACCTTCACTAAGAAAATTCGCGAAGCCACCTAAAAGGCCGGCAAATTCTCCTCACAGATGCCGGAGCTGGTGTTTGAAACAATTAAGATGTGGCTCTTGAAGCTAATGTTAGACCAAAACGACAAAAGGTGTTATGTTAACATGGTATAAAATGCTAAAAGAGGTACTGTTAATTGTGTTTACACTTTAACATGAATTGTAGCAAAAAAAAAACTAAACCTAGAGTCCCGTCATTTGTCAACGTGATGAAATCATCTATTGTATACTCGTTCGAATTTTTGAGACTATCAGCCAAAAATAGTGCCATGCGAAAAACTCTTGCTTACAAAGATACGACTAGAAACCTACTCTCCATCCGTTCCACAGTAACTGTCTGAATTAAAAATCCACCTTTATGTCCGGTTACACTCGGAGTCCACTTTCTCTGTCCAAGCATAACCCAGTTGGTGGGTTTCGTTGGACAGACTCGAATATTATTATTGAATTCGTGTTGATAAGGCTAACGAATGTATACACGAAACCCATACACGTGTGCTTCTGTTGGATTTAAAAGTGGGCCTCACATGGGTTACTTTACCTCCAACAAGACTACAATTGCACATTGCACTTGCCGGGCAGCATTGTTGTTTCTCTAGAAGGCCCATCAAACGAACGAGGGCCAGATCACCTTTGGGCTTTAGCTTCGACCATTGCCCACCATCGCTTTCTTTTTTGGCTGGCCCAAATTGGTTTCGTATCAATTTCAAACTCGGGTTTCAAAAAGCGCCGAGGAAGGAGGGAGCGCGCGCCTGAGAAGAGCGAAGAAAGCGCAAGAAGAATTCCAAAATTCCGCGAACTCCGCCATGGCCATGGCGCCATCTTCTTCCTCTTCCGCTCCCACCTCCGCCTGTACGTCCCAATTGCCTCCCCGCGCCGCCCCCATTTCTAACGCTCTTCCTCTTCCCCCAATGCCGGCCTCGCTTACCTCTCAGGGGGCCCTCATCTACGCCCTCGCCCCCAACCGCGTCTTCCCTCCCTCTCCCCCTTCCCGCCCCCTCCCTTCCTCAGACCAGCTTGTCACCGTGGCCAATCTAGGCAGAGCCGCTCCCCTGCTGCCGTTCCCGCTCCACCCCAACTCTCGCCTCCCGTATGGCTCTGTCCCCGACCACGGGATGCGGCCGCCGTCGAGTCAAGCTTTGTCAAAGTCTCCTCCACCGCAGGTGGCGGCTTCCGCTCCTCCCGTTTCGGCATCAGGGTCCAGGAGCCTTCCCGCCCTTCATCACTTTAAGGTTTTGTTAGCATTGCTTAGTTCTTCGGATGCTCGTTTTCTGATTAGGGTTCTGAGTCTAATTGTACTTATCTTGTTGCTTTTCAGGTTGATCAGATTCCCACCATTACTTCGATCACCGAGTACAAAATCAGGTATGCTTTTAATGTTTCTCATTTGCTTTTTTTCTTCCAGAGATTTTGAACATCATGTCTTTTTTTCTTAATATGATGGTAGGGACAAGAACAGTGAAGATCCTTTTGTCGTTGTTCATGGTCGCAAGGTGCGCAAGTGGAACCCTTTCTTTAATTGTTTGCTTGGGACTTGGGAGTGATTTTATTATGCATTTGGTTTCAGTGTTTCTATTACACTTCCTTTTAACCATACAGCATTCTCGTACATTAATGTATTTGAAAAGTTAAGAATTTTTACTTTTCAACTTTGGTTGTCTATTCTCATCTGGCCTTTGTCAACATTTTTTTGCAACTCTTCTCGTTTGTGAACATCGTCATCTCCGTTTATACATTCAGAACGCTATATTAAGCGGGGGAATTAATCCTTCAGCTATTCGATTGGTGGCCTAATCTGGAAGTATTAGTGGACTGAACTACAGGTCGGGGGTTCAAGATTGGTTCCATGGGGAAAGTAGTAGAGAGAATTAATGCTTGTGTCAATGATATGTGTGCTTTGAACTTCAATTTCTGCTTGTCAATCAGATGTACACGTTTGAGCTTCATATCCAGCAATTTATAAACTGTGTTTTTTAAATGGAGTTGTACAAGGCAATTGATAAATACAGATTGAATGCCGGAAATTTTTGATTGGGGGGGGGTGTGATTTGAGTGGAAAATACCATTTTAAGAAGAGTAGTAATCTGCTCGTGAAGCTTTACTACCTTAGACGCTACTAAAACTTCACAGGCAGGCATAGTCGCGGGTGAAGCAGCACCTGCAGATACATACCTGTCACATGATGAGTAAATCTCACAAAAGATTACTGCACAAGTGTAAATGATGTTGCTTTTCTGTGGGATGCTCATCTATGCTGCTGGTGTTGCTTCACCAATGGATTAGAATGATTTTTACTTATTGTGGGGAGTGTGGGGATGCCGGGTTCTGCCGCTGACATACTGATGTTTTTAACAGATTTATTACATTTAAGCCGTAACAATGTAATTAAAAGAGCAGATACGTTTTCAAATTTGAAAGGATGTTATTACTAATGAATGAAGCTGCCTTTTGTTCTCGACATTATTTCACCACTGTATAGGTCTTAGTTATCCATATATGATTGTAGATATTACAAACGTATGAACAAATTACCTGCTGTGGAGCTGTTTTGAAAGGATTATATTTCTGATGACTGAAGCTTCCTTTGGTTCAGGATATTAGTTCACCACTGTATGCCTCTTATTTATACATATGTGATTGTATATGCATTACAAACTTATGAACGAATCACCTGCTGTGGAGTTGTGCAGTGACACTGTTATTATATATATGTGTAGTAGTAATAGTTGTTGATGGTCTGTCGGACTTGAGTTTATGTAGTTTGCAGATATACTTGTACAGTTTAACATGTTTCCATGTTCCATGTTCTATTTTAACTGTTATTTTGGGCAATTATATTAATGATATTGTTACAGTATATCAGTTGCTATCAGTGAACTAATGAACTAATGAGATCATAGAGCACTACTTTGGGCCCTATAAAAATGTAATTTAGGCTGCGGTTTAGATCTTATACCTCAGGTGATAGTTTTTAGGTGTTTCATGTTGACTTCGGCATTCCCATCTAAGCATCAATTATGTTATATTGTATAACTTTTGTTACTTGTACAATAACTATTGAGTCAAGGTTCTGTTGATGGTCAATATTTATCCTATGTTTATATTTTGTCTTTGCATTTATGTTTGCAACATTTTAGGTTAGATTGAATGATGGTGCTTCAACATCTTTGTATGCACGTTGCCGATCATGGGTCCGTAATGGGCTGCCACAGGATAACCAGGTACATCCATCTTTATCTTCAAATGTATGTCTAATTGGTGTGCAAAACTGTCTCACCATGACTAGTTAGTCAGTTTGGTCGGTATGATATTATTTTATGAAAAATTGCATATAGCCCCCATGAATTATGGTGGAAAAGCACTGAACCACCATGTATTATCAAAGGACCATGTAACTCCTATGGCCTAGCCTTTTCTGACCAGAAACTTGGATATCATCAAGTTGATAAATGTTTAAGACAAATTTACCCTGATTGGCTGAATCAGACAATTCATACAATGATAAAAAGTAGAATCTAAAATTCATATAACACTATCAAAGAAATTTTAAACAGCATCACGGCTATTTATTGATGGGTAAAATTACCTTTTAGGCATATAGAATTAGCAAAAGGGCCATATGGAATCAGGAGAGATGCATTCTCTAAAGTAAGAAAGAGTAAACCAGTGGAAGAACAAATAAAATGAAGCAGCACTACGTAGTAGGTGACAGACAATATCCTTTCAAATTGCTGACGCAATGAGACATAGTTTGATCATCATTATCGCCATTTTTTAAAAGAAACAAGTCTAGTATATACTTGTCTCAACTAAGACACAAGTCTGGTTTTTATCTTTCTTATACATAAATTTAGTATTTATTATCTTAAGTTCATGCCCATCAAGTATTAAAAGAAAATTAAACAGAAAAAAAAAACAAAAGGATTATCAAACACAGCATAGCATAAGAAGTCACGGTAGTCAAATAGGAAAACGGGTCGTAATCAGTAAGTATTAAAGAGGACCTTCCAGCAGAAGGTCATCAAGGAATTAAGCAAAGCATCTGGTCAAGAATTTTACATCGAATGAAGAGAGCTTTCATGTACTGCAATCTGGCTCTGAAGTAAAGGCTGAAATTTGGTTAAATTAGGCTTTGTAGCTGGTTCCCTTGATATAGTATTATTAAATATGAGGATATCCATAGAAATGAAGAAGCTGAGCTAGCTAATGTATTTGTTATTTGTGCTAAGAGACACACACTAAAGTGACCGAGATTCCTGTCATAATTAATAAGTATTAGGATGGCATGTATCCTTACATCATTCATCCATTTATAGCATTGTATGTTTCTCCCAGCCCAAGTCTTTTTGGTGAAATGGCTAGGGAGCTGCTTTGTACTGATATATAGGAAATTTTGCCCATTAGTCAACAGTAGTACAGCTATGATTTTTTTTCTATTTAGTGTATTTTACCATGTAGCATGAGTACTTGTGCTATGTTTCAGTTAATACCTTCCAATTAATTGCTTGGATTTTCAAACATAAGCATTCTTCTCAAACATGCCATATTCTATCTATCTCATATTTAACACGTTTTTTACAGCTTCATTTTGGGGAAAGCGGAAGGCCTCTTCCAAGGCGTCCCCCCATTAGTGTTCGTCCTAAAGACACTCTTGCTACTGAAAAGAATGGAGTTCATGACGATGATACGGAACTTTCTGGAAAAGAAGAGGTTTGAATCTTTTGAAATAACATAGATGCATGTGATGTACGTTTCCGAATTGTAACAATTATGCTTTTCAGTTATAGTTGTTTGCTACCTCAATTTTCGGGGTCCACACTTTGGTTTTACTATATTACAACTGTTTTTGCTATTTTACTATAAAGCAGTATAAATTATAATAACTTTGATACTTTAGTAAATGAGAAAACTGCAAAATACTTCTGTTCCATATTAGGTTTCGTATTTGGTTTTTAAAATTAGTTCATCTTGAAAAAACAATTAGGACACTGAATATGGGACGAGGGAGTAGTTGGCTATGTTTCTTATGTTCTTGAAATCTTTCTTTTTGTTCCATCTTTCTGGTTTGCATAAGTCAACTGATCTTTATGCATTTCTCAGTGTGCAGGTTCTGTTGATAATATGTCTGTAGGTGAGCTGTTAAAGGAACATGTAAAACGCGCGAAAAAAGTTAGAGCAAGGTGAATTTTGTTATTGAAACTAAAATCACTTGACAAATAATTGTTCTAAAAATAAATGATTTATTGCACCTGTAGTGTATGGATACAAATGACCCTGCAATGGTAATTATAGGCTAGTGTACATTCTTATAAACATAAAGTTCCTCCATTAGTAGTTATACTGGTGCTAATCAGGTTGCTGTTACTATCAGAGTTAGAGAAGAACGTTTACAGCAGATCCACCCATACAGGCAGAGACTATACTCCATCATTGATAGGATACAGCAGGCAGAAGCCGACCCAACCGTTGGAAATTCTGATGTACTCAGTGTTTTCGCTCGACCTTTCAAAACACCACCTTAGTAATCAACACTGATTTTAGCACCGTTTTTTTAGTGCTGCACCTATCCCTTGTAGAAATGACTGCAGTCTTCTGAGAATACACTAGAAAGAGGTAGCGAAAGTCTTAAGTAGAGTTGAAGGATTCACACCTGCCACCTGCAGAAGAATAGCCCAAAAATCTGGAAGAAAGGTTTTTCTCATCCTGCAACTAGAAAAGTGATGACATTTTTCATTTTTAATGAACATTTATAGATTGTTTATAGTTTTTTGAGGCAGAGTGCTTGCAATTAACCATTGTGCATTTTAAGAGTCCTCATATTTGCAATATTGTCGATGATTGATGTGCTTTGATGTAAATTACCTATTGCATGCATGCTTGTCCATAATCAGAAAAGAAAAAAAAGTGTTTTGACATTTTTCCGGATTTTGATTCTCAAAATCTTTTTTGTTTTAATTCGTTCGAAGAAGCACCAACATGGATACTGTTAGCCACAAAGGTAACAGTATACTGGCATATGAGGGTTTTCTCTGACCTAAGAGACGGAGATTAATATAGAAAATGGCAGTCTGTCAATGCTTTTTCTAATCATGAGAGTTGGACCCTAATTATCAGAAAAAAAATTTATGCTTCTAGTTGTCCTACATACCATTGAGCATGAAATTGAAACACATTCTACCAACGTAAAATTGTTAGCTGGCTGCATGAAGTGGGGAGAAAGATTTGGAATGGTGAAAGCATCTTGAGATGTCATACTTATTTCTAATTGCAAAGAGTAAGTGAAGATTAACCCTTCCTAGATAGGCGGTTGATGTATAATAGAACTCCTGAAGAGGAAGGTGTGGGAGATTTGGGTTTGTGTTAATGAAGAATTCGATGAAAGAAAAAGTAGTTTTTAGGCATTGGGAAGGCAATAATTTCTGCTCACAGTGGGTGTAAACGAGCTGAGCCGGCTTGTGAGCTTTTTCGGCTCGGCTCGGGTTCGTCCCAATTTGAGCCGAGCCTGAGCCCAACGATATTCGGCTTGGCTTGACTCGTTTAAACTTGCCTCGAATAAGCTCACGAGCCGACACGACTTTGGCTCGTTATATTATATATATAAATATAAATTAAATATATTACTATGTATAAATATTTATTTCTAAAACATGTCAATAGAGAAGAAAAAAATTACTTTCTTGTTCATATAGGAAGATATAGTACCTACTACTTAGGTACGAAGTTTTGGAAGAGAAATATAAAGGCTCCAAGCTCAATATACGCTTAGAACTATTTATCAAAAATATAGAATAATTAGAGATAATTAAATTATTTTACTATTTCGTTACTAATTAAGTGCCCTTATTAAGACAATTTTTGCCTTATATTAAACATTGAATTTATTTTTTTCTACTTCATCGTATGTTAGAGAAGCTGGTGTTCGATAATTTTTTTAAAATATAATAATTGTTCGATAATTGTTTACACTCTTAATGTCAATAGATTTAGTATTATTTTAACCTTTTTATAAATACAATAAATATATTGATATTTTATATGTACAAGTGTATAGTGTTTTTTTCTAATTTGGACACATAAAAGGGATATTAGAGTTTTGGTTTTTAACAAATAAATATTAATTTTTTATTTTTTAATAAATTTAACTGTTCATTTTTATTATTTTCCACGTGTAAATAACCAAAGCTATTAAATTGTAAAGTTATGTTTCGAATGTGACAAAATAGTGTTGTGACAACCCTATAAATTAATCATTCTCTCAAGTTTTATTATCAACAAAAAATAAAATTTGCATTTCAAAAAAAAAAACCATATCTTTAGACAACACTATAAATTAATCATTCTCTCAAGTTTTATTATCAACAAAAATAAAATTTGTATTTCAAAAAAAAAATACCATATCTTTAAGAAGTCATCAACTTCGGATTCCACCACATAAGATTTTTATCATTATGGGTCTAAATTGTTGAAAAATTTTATTTTTTTGTTCCTACATAAAGATGCAATACCTATTATTTGGGGCCAAAGTTTTTAAAGGTGAGTCAACCTCCTTTCTGCCATCTAATTCTGGAATACTGCAAAGAGAGAAAAAGTTCATGCTTCCCTCTGGCCGATTTAGTTTATGGCTCTCTATGGGACTCACACAGTCGATAATTGGCTTTCATGGTTGCATACTCGTGAATTAAGTAAGAAATGATCACTGTTACTCCATTATTAGCTATTTGCAAAAAAAAAGTTTTTATCTCCAGTCCACCTAACTCATTTTAGCCAGCCAATTCATCTTTAAAAAAAATAAGAAATTCTTCGGCTTCCCTTGAGTGGAGGCCTTAGTGCAGAAGACGGTCAAACGTTTGAGTCATACGTGTGTTAGGCTCACATTACATGTCTATGTTGTCTGTTGGATATCACGCAATATATTCACAGGATCCTCTGCCAAAGTACACTGAAGCACCAAAGAGCGAGTGACTGGTATAGAAAGGTCTGTCATTTCTAAGAGACCGCTGAATTATAGAGCCCTACTGTTTAGTTTAGGCTTCAGCAATATTTTAAAAATCGGACCGTTCATCGACGCATAATTCTTGCCGGATAAGTCCAGCCGGAGATTAACCCGGGTTGACAAACAGAGAAAAATAATTAGGAGTCCATCTAGATTCTAGCCTGACCCATTTTCAACGGGTCCAATGTGGGGCACGGCCGCACGGGGCCTGGTATTGAAAATGGGTCACCAAAATCGGGCAGGTGTCGAAAGAGAGGAAAGGGAAGGACCGGGGGGAGTGTGCTAGCGATGGCGAGGGGAAGGGGGGCCGCGACCGGGCCGCCGAGGGGTGTTGGCGAGGGGACGGCGACGGGGCTGCCCGGGGGGAAGGAGGGGGGCTGTCAACGGGGATGGCGGGGGGGTGGGGGGACTGGCGAGGTGAGGGGGCGGCGACGGCGCTGGCGGGAGGGGGGGGGGAGGGAGGCAATCGAACAAAGAAAGGGAAAGAGGGGGGGGGGGGGGGGGGGGGGGGGGGGGGTGGAACAGAGGAAGCTGGCGAGGGGAGGGGGGCCGCGACGACGGGCGGGAACAGAGGAAGGAGGGACGGGGCTGGCGGCGGCGCTGAGCGAGCCGACGGCGGCAGCGGCGCGGGGTGTCAGGTGAGCTCGTCATCTCCTTCCTTGGCCGCCGCGACCGTGGCGGCAAAAAAAAAACTTTTTTTTATTTGTTCGCCGGCGACACCGCGAGTGGGCAATCCTACACCGTCGACGGTATGTTCGGCCGTTGGCCGGTGATGCGCCGGCGAGCTTGTACCTCACGAGCTTGGCTCGAGCCGTCGAACCATACTGTGTTAGGCACTCGAGCCGAGCTCGAGCTCGAAGTTGAAATTTCGAGCTCGAGCTGAGACATGCCCAAGCTCGGCTCGTTTACACTCCAGGTGTATACATTTATTTAAGACTGCAATTGTTCGGTGATATAGTATTCGGCGAAATTGCTTTGGTTGCTTTTTTTTATTCAACATAGGTAATGAAATAAGTTACGTTCATTGAATCTCCTTGAATTACAACCTTTATAATGTTCAAAACATTTAAGAAGCTATACACCTAAGAGACGAGCTGTAGCCTCGGCAACCAGAGCTGAAGACAAGATAATTCAACTGCAAAACCAGTCATAAATTGAACAGCATGATCTCTGGTAACCCCTCCAGCGGAATATTTATTTGACCCCATCCCAAACGCACTATCAAAGTTAAGGCAAATAAATAGTTGCCATCAAAGTTAAGGCAAGATTTATTTGACCCCATCCAGCATGATCTCTGGTAAACTCCGCAGCCACACACACACACGTTTAAAGCAGAGAGAGAGAGAGAGAGAGAGAGGTCTGCTTAACTCTTTTCTTCCCATGCACGTCGCTCCGAGTCCCTTCCCCCTCTGCCATGGTGGTTGCTGCCAGGACTAAGCACGGACAGAGCCTCTTCGGCTTTCTCTGGCCACGGAGGGCGAAGATCTTCGTCTACGGTTACCTCTTTGCCTTCGTCGCCTGCACTGCCTACCTCGCCTTCAACGCCTCCCCTGCTTCTCCCCCCTGGTTTGACCGTTTCTTTTCCCCCTCCGACGCCTCTTCCCACCTCCAATTCTCCTCCGTCTTCTCCTACTTCTTCTCTGACCCTGTGTTAACAGACAGCCATATTGCTCTGAAGCAAAGTCACTGCAAGGACGGCACCACCAATGCCACTGTCTCGGATCGGTTCTCCGAGGAACCGGGGCTGGGACTTTTGATTGACGCGATGAAGAAATGCGATCTTTATGATGGGAAATGGGTGAAGGACGAGTCCTATCCGCTCTACAGAGACGGCTCCTGCCCTATCATCGACGACCAGTTTGACTGCTTTCACAATGGAAGGCCCGACAAGGATTACATGAAGTACCGGTGGCAGCCCAATGGGTGCAACATCCCTCGGTGAAGCTGAATCTATTATAGTTCTCTCTTTACTCAAGTTTAGTTTGTATTAAGTGCATGTGCTGATCTTTGTTAATTTGCAGATTGAATGCGACGGACATGCTGGAGAGACTGAGGGGGAGGCGACTGGTTTTCGTGGGGGACTCGCTTAACAGGAACATGTGCGAAGCGCTGGTTTGTGTTCTAAGGAATTCGGTCAAGGACAAAAGCGGGGTTTTTGAGGCGTCGGGAAGGCGACAACTTCACTCGCAAACCTCGTTTTCCTTTGTATTTAAAGTAAGTAGTTTGGTTTGTATAAAAAAAATTGAGTGGTTTGGTTACATAGCTTGTTTTGGGAGATGGAATCTGCTATACGATTTGTCTCGAAACCTTATTGTCTATTGATGGACTCTGTTTCTTAATGTAGGATTATGATTGCACGGTGGAATTCTTTTGGTCGACATATTTGGTTCAGGTGTGGGAAGTTGAGGAACGAAATGGCAAGATCAGGGAAACGCTCCGTCTGGACCATTTTGAAAGGAAGTCCGAAGAGTTCAGAAAGGCAGACGTTCTCGTCTTTAACACAGGCCCGCATTGGTGGGGTAACGAGAAAACTTCCTTGGGGTAACGAGAAAGGCAGACGTTTCTTTCTTCTTTTGCGTTACTTTTTAAATCTCTCTTTAATCTTGAGGCCGTAGGTCTGTCGCTTTTTAGTGAATATTAGGGGCTATTTGGGAGGTCATTTTCCACTTCATTTCCCATCATTTCCTACCATTTCCCATAAAAATGTGTTTTGGAGGCACATTTCATTTTCATTTACCTTTAGTAGGTGAATGATCATAATGGTCATTTTCATTCTTGGTGTGAATGTCCTCATGAGGACATTCACTTGTCAAATGGGTTTTTAAATGGGAATCTTGTGACGAATGACCATATTTACCCTTCCATTATTCATTTTCCCTTTTGAATCCCTAAAACCCATACTTCAATCATCAAATGAAAAGAAAAAAATTTTCCTTTCCTACGATCGTTGTATGGCCTTCCAAACAGCCCCTTAGGATCTAAATAACTCATGAAGGAAAATTTTGCATGTGGATTGAAGGAAGGACTATTATCAAGAAGGCAACCACGTCCACAGACAGCTAAATGTTAATGAGGCGCTTCGGAGAGCCTTGGTGACATTGGCGAAGTGGGTCGATGTTAATGTTGATCCTCAGAAGACCGTCGTTTTCTTCAGGGGTCACTCCGCTTCCCATTTCAGGTATTTATTTAAAACAGGTCAACAACAATTGACTATGTTAGATACTTCAATTTTTTTTCTGACGGATGTTGATCGAACGGTATGCAAATTGTAAAATAATTCGCATATATCTCTTTATACTCACATTCTAGCAGTCTTAGGATTCTCTTTTGCTTTAAACTATACTCCCTCCTGGCACTTTTAATAATACAGTTGGTATTCCAAATAAAAAACCAACTGCATCTATTAGAAGTGGCCGGAGGGAATATGGATATGTGAGACTATATATACAAAAATAGTACTTCCTCCATCCAAAAAATGTGAATAAACTAAAATCAGTTCAGTTTGGTTTTCTAATGAGAACATGTATTTTTAGACGGAGGGAGTAATTAACCATGCTTGGAACTACATTCTTCTTTCTAATTTTATATTTATGTGGACTAAGCATGTTCCTTTTTATAGGGGTGGCCAGTGGAACTCGGGGGGACATTGCGACAACGAAACAGTACTCATAAAAAATGAGAAGGATTTGACAGATTACACAATGGAGATGAAAGTATTAGAAACTGTGCTTAAAGAAGCAAAAACGCCCATATCATATTTGAATATAACAAGACTGACCGATTATCGGAAGGATGGTCATCCATCTATATACAGGGAGCGCAAATATTCTGACGGAGAACACATGGCACCATTGTTATACCAGGATTGCCGCCATTGGTGTTTGCCCGGCGTAGCCGACTCGTGGAATGAGCTCTTATATGCCGAGCTGTTAATCAAACTTCAATAAGTGGATATACAAATACCACAGAGATGTCAATAGATCAACAGAAATTTGTACATATGTTGCCTGATTTTGAAAGGTGAAATACTCATATATAGGAAGAAGATGGTGAAAAGTAAGTGCATGGAGGATGGATTATTGTGCTGAAATGTACGCTTGATAGTTGTTAAGGCGTTACAAAAAGGCATTTGGTTGATTTACATGGATAGATTCTTTGATGCACCCACCCATTGTAGATAACGTATATTCTACGGATTTTTTAAACGAACGCTGGTCTTTCTGCCCCACTAAAAGGTTGCTTACCTCGGTTTTATTTCCGTCCTAATTTTCCCCTTATAAGTCCTTTACGCCATAAGTCCCCCACCATATTGGTAATGTAAACTCATCTGATTTCACAAAACGAAAAACCAGCCTACTAAAATAATATCATCCCAATAGCTGCACGTCCCCCACCATAATTATAATGGCTTGACCTTGTCTTCTTTTGCTCGTTTTCATGTCTTAGATTCACTCTCGACTCAATTGCATGGGTAGTTAATCCCATATCTACAGACTACAAGTACTAAGGCATGCAAAATGAACAATTAGAATAAGGTGTTAGGGGGACCGGGTATTCTTAACCGTCGTCGAGAAGGGGAACTGAACTATTCCACACAAGTTTCTTATCCACGAGATAGCTCAGGGGGGCTGGGGCTTATGAGAGTTGTGACGGTAGTGCAGAACACAAGGGTGAATGCGGAGGCCACAGTTGTCGTATGCAAAAGGTGGAGATCCGCAGGACAAGAGTCACCTGACTCAGATTGATTTAACTACTTCATCAATGACTGTAACTTCGTGATAAGTACCCGACAACTACTTTGTTAGCGACTACAACTTCGTGATATATATGTATCATACCCGAACGCAAATCTGATGCGGAGCGGCCACCAATGGAACGCTGACATGTCAGCGCCTCAAGCCCTCTATCCCCTATTAACTACACTATTTGCCACGTGAGTAGGGTTTGGGCGATTTGCGTTCGTATTATACCCTAAAAAAAGACTAACTGGGGAAGGAAATTTTAACCGTCGAAGACGTACGCTAGTGAAAGACCGGTTATGTAGCAAATAGAAGATTCTGGTTACTGACTTATGAACACTTTAAATAGCAATTAAAGTAAACAAATTGAGGTTAATAAACTAGAAAAATAGGACAAAAAGCAATAAGACAGTCATTTTGTGATAAAAAACAAATCCTGTATATTGATCAAATCATACCGTGAAAGGGACTGTTTCCATTTCACTCGCATCTGGGGTCAATTTCCCTCTCGCTACCTATGAAAACTGTTGGAGATGTCAATAGCCACGTTGCAATTTGCACTTTATTATTTGGCTTTTGCTGACATACACATCCATTCAGTGATGTAGGGATATCACTCCCCTTTTTTGTATCACAGATGTTATGGCCGATGTAGTCATGTCATGTGGCTCGAAACTTCTTTCTCGAAGTTATGAAAAAACAATGTCCATCAACTACACATCTACAAGGACCACTTTCGACATTGTAGCAAATAAAGGCCCACTTTCGCCTGCCGCCAACTTCATTATCAGTGGCCAATGGGCTTACCTCTTTAATGTATTATTAAGTATGTCGACACCTCTACTTGTTTGAGAAACGTATATCGCTGGAAATTTGCCATATTCTGCTAGAATATTGAGATTATCTACGTCTCCTTTTATGTCTTGATGTACCAAGAGTTGGGGTTTTAACACCTCTCTCAAACACCTTAGACCCTAGAGGACGTCCAAATGACTCCCAAGTCTTATTAGGAGTAAGAATTCTATATAGACACGTCTTGAGAATAGAAATTCCTACAATGAACCCCAACCGCACCGTAGAGGATTGGTGGACCAGCAGACATTACCAGTCAGCCTCTGCTTCTGGAACATCCAGTAAACTATCCGGTCTAATGCAAGTAAAATCCAGTCTACCTGTAAATTCCATAGGGCCGGTTGACTACTAAAGATGGCCGGTCGACCACTGGTCAAACTGTTAGGTTTTTGTTGTGGATTGATGGGGCCACATGTGTTAGATAGGCCCATTTAAGGCCCACATTTGATTGAGTGATTGAAATATGATTAGTAGTAATTTAATATTAACTTTATGCTAAGTTAATTGAGAGATTCCTTTAGTCCCACATTGGAAGCACACTTAAGTGTGATAGGGTATATATGAGAAAGAAATTTTTCTCTATGTGTATCTTATGGTTGTGGAGACTCTCTCCAATTAATGGTGTAGACATTCGTTGGTGTACCTAAAGGTACACGCACGCGCGCGTGGTGTAGGCGAATGGGCGCATTGTGGCGTTTTAGTGGCACACTTAGCATCTCGCATCTTGAGCCTTTTATTTTTTTATCAAACGGCTATTTAATTTTTTAAGATTATGAGCCAATCGATCGCATAGATGATTGCGATCGATCGCATAGAGACTGCAATTGATCGGCCTTGGAAGCGATCGATCATATCTACTGTAATCTTGAAATTTCGTGTATCGCTAAAATGATCGATCAGCTTGATTTACGTGATCAAAAGTGATCGATCGCTAATTGATCGATCGGACACAAAAGTGATCGATCGTATCTACTGTAAAAAATGAAAATACTGAGTTGCGCTCGAGGCGATCGATCGCTCCTAACAGTTACTGTGCGGTTTCTTGCATTTTTCTTCTAAAAGTTGCATCCTTTCTTTACAGAAAGAACCCAATTGAGTCTTCTATATAATATAAACGGCAAAAACACAAAAATAACATATAGAACACAAATTACTCTTGGTTTTTTGTTTCTTCTTCATCGGTGATTCCTCTTTCAATAAGGTAACAAATTATTTTCTCTGAGTTCGAGTTTTGACGAGAAGAAGTGCACCGCTTGTCAAACTGGTCCGTTATATTTTGAGAATAGATTGCTAGAGAAAATCCGTGCATGAGAAGGTGACAATATCTAATTCGAAGTCAGCAGTGTAATCGCTGTGCCTCGGACGTGTGGATTTCAATTTCTATTTCTATTCAATTCACCACCAACGGGTAACGTGCGATCCCTGTTGAGTACTATCATGTATATTTTCCAACACAAAGTAGTTACTTTTCTCCTACGCCTTCCTCTTCGCCCAACCGGATTCAAGACAAATCCTAGCACTGACAATCCATCTGTCCCATCAATCCATTTATTACCCTGGAAGACACGAATGTTTCTCCCTAAAAACTTTAAGAATTTGAATGTTATTGTACGTTTACGGCCACCGCGCATTGTCACTCAAATGCCACTATATGAAGCAACCAAAGCCCAATCACAGGCCCTATGGCTTCATTGTGGTGCGCATGAGGCAAGCACTTAAGGTGGGTGCAGCTGTGTTGCAGAAACTATTAGCGTACGAGGGTTCTGTGCTCACCACCAAGTAACCAACCGGTAGACGACGTGCACCTGTGTTTTCATAGTTGGCCCAAGTTCTTGCCATCCACTCATGTTGAGTACGAAAGTTCGGTATGCCAATGAAATTTTCGTGTCATGATGATGGGGTCAGAAGTATCCATCACCGATGAAAGAGTCCCAGCTCAAAGAAAACGAGAGACGCCATGCAAGAGACCGGTCCCATTTTTACGTCCCGGATCGCATGTTTGATAAATCTAAGTGCTAGCTTTAAAAGCCCAAGAAGAAAGTACCGATAGAATCCAATCATGGACGCGTAAAACGTAAGAGAGTAACGGGAGTCCTACTTTCCCATATGGAGGCAACAAGGAAGATCACGCCGGCTAACATCATGGACACCATCCTCTTTTCTGCACCGTGTTCATCATGTGAAGCATGTCTCACTTCATCTTCTATTCTCCTCGCCCAGTTGGCTGGCCGGTCCAATGTAATTGATAGTGCCTTCTGGAACATGGTATGCAATCTGACAGAAAATCAAGTGACCGAGGTGGATGCTTGGCTGCAGATCCAATTCCTTTCTGTTGGCAGCATATCCAGTTCCTTGTCTACAGAAGATTGTAGGATATGCTAAAGACTTCCATAGCAGCATTGAGCCTCTTTTGTTTGTTAACCACTTCAATCATAATCTCAAGATATCACAAATTGAAAATTTCCTACATTCAAATACTAACATCTTTTTTCAGCTTGTTATTGTTGGGCTTTGTGTTTTGGGCAGTGGGCCCGAATTTTGGTAAAGATTACGGTGGTGTAAAGCCCACTAATAATAGTATCATGATTTATGCCCACATTTATTATGTGATTGAAGTAGAAATTTAAAGAAAATTTATTTTTATATTTTGTTAAGTTTGAAAGAAAAATGAAAAAAGATCTATATGTTGAAAGATTTGTTTAATTTTACATAAGAAAGACATATTCGTGTAATAGGATATATATCTATTATTTGTATGGAGACACTTCCCAAACAAGGTGTATACATTCGTGGGTGCACGCACACGCGCGTGCATGGCGTGGGCGAATGGGCGCAGACAATTTCAAGTGATATGCTCTTTCAAATTTAATTTTGATTTTATTCAATACCGTCGGATAAAGTACAATTCCTCCTAATTTATTTTAAAATTGGGATGAGCAAATTCTGGTTAAGTGAAAGGGTCCCACACATACCTCAAATCCCACGTCCATGCTGCTCTGTAATCTTGCCAGATACCTGAAAGACAAAAACATTATTTTGCGGTCCAGGGAACGTGACATGGTAGCCACATGAATTTATGGCAGAGCTACGCTGGATGTCAAGAAATTGCAATAATTCCATGGTGTCGGTCATCCAATAGGTTTGATCTACGCTTCCAATTTCCTGTCCTATATTTCAAATCACTTGCTTATTGGAAGAATATTTGGAGTCGGTGATTTTCTTATTTTTCTCCACTAGCACTATATTTTTCGTGGAAGTTCTAAAGCTGGGATTGTGTTACTGGGCTTATGTTCCTAATGTTACTGTCAGTGCTGAACAAAACAATATTGTAAGATATGTAAAATATAAAAAAAAACCGTACTGTAAGATATGTAGGCGTATTTGCGCGTGTATTAACCAAATTGGATGTATCACTTAATGGTGACGGTTCCAAACTTCGAATTGATCCGCCTATAGATCTCCAATTTGTCGGTGCTCCAACTTTTTGGACACGTCAAATCAAAATCATCATTCTCCGATATTAGGACTCTATCCTCCTCTCAAAACGGCTGCTTTGAGAGGAGGATAGAATAGTGATTCGCTGCGTGAATCTGGTCCATATCAGTTGACCAAATCAGGCCATCAGGCGCTCATTCTTTTTTACCCTTTTTATTTGGATATAAATTCTTATTCTTATTTTTCTAAAAAAGTTCTATAAATTACTTAAAGCAAGTAACTACACTCTAGTGCACAGCTAAATAAACTCTTAATAATTAATATGTCAAAATTATTATTCCTTCGTCCAAAAGATCCTGGCAAGTTAAATTTATTGGCCTATAGGCCCATATCATTTCAAGTCTCCACTTACCCCTTACCTCAAATGTAGGTTGCATAAGGATCTATGGGCATGTAGGACAAATCTAGTCACCTCTAATTGTAGATCCATAATTTTTCTATTGCAGCAAAGATTTTTTTGATGAAGGGACTACTATTTTCGTGGGAGATCCACAACTACTTGAGCCTTAGGTTGTACCAATAATTTCTCACAATGAGAAGGCTGATACTGCAACCATCTTGGAGATCAACGGTTAGTGTCATGTGGGCGTACATCCCATTCGGCACTTGCGGCCTGCAGAATAATCACTCCCCACCATGCCTCTCGTATGAGAAATTATTGGGTACAATGGCCTGTCCAAGATGGTTGCACCATCATATGCCAGAGTGGGAGGGAGCCATCGATTTCTAAAATTGATGCGCGGGCGTCGAGTTCGGATCTGCTACTTCACCAGCCGTCGATGATATGGAATCGACGGTGCACACGAAAAACGTGTGCGTTATGTCGAAAGACGTGTGTTTGACCGAGCGCACATTATGCCCGTGTATACCGTCGATCGTACGAAATAGACGGCTGATAAAGCTTCTCACCGGCAGATCCGGTTCCGCCGCCGTCCTAAAGATCGACTGCTGCCTGGCGGGTGTGTCAAGGCCCAAGGGCACCCAATAATTTATCCTCTCCTCTTCCTCACTGGACCCACATAATTTAGCATCAGAGCTTCATATTAAACTTATTAGTAGTAGCTCCTAATGGAGTAAACTCCAGAGTCCATCCTAGTCCAAATCTTCCCACACAACATTATCAGCGGAGACAGACTCCTTTCCAAGTCTGCTAACTAACTCTTTATCAGCGCCAGCGACTCCCCCATCTCCATCCCGTTTCTTCCCCACGTCGCTGCTCCTCTCTAGACTAGTCTCTCCTCCGCCATGGTAGTTGCCACCAGTAAGCACGGCGGCGCCACCGACATACAGACGCTCTTCGGTATTCTCTCCCCCCGGCGGGCCAAGATCTTCGTCTACGGCTTCCTCTTCTCTTTCGTTGCCTGCACCACTTACCTCACCTTCAAACCTTCCCCTTCTTCCCCCCCCTGGTTCGGCCGCTTCTTTTCCCCCTCCGACGCCTCTCCCCGCCCGGAATTCTCCTCCGTCTTCTCCTACTTCTTTCCCAACCCCCCGCCGCCCCCCGCCTCGCAGTCTGACCCATCGCGGGTGGAAAAGGACAGCAATGCGGCGAACGGAGTCGTCGTCAGTGGCGTTAGGGTTTTCAACTTCACTGCTTCGTTGTCCAGGAGGAACGACACGAAGCCCGTTGCCAGTCCGAAGATCACGGATGCCACGGCGATTTTGGGAAGCGGGAGCAGCAACAGAATTCATCCCGATATTCCCAAGAACGAAACGCGGCCGGTTCCTGAGATCCGGCAGAATGCGACAACGAAGGGACCAGTCAGTCAAATGGTTCTGAAGCACAGTCACCACAAGGACGGCGCCGACAATGCCACTGTCTCGAATC